>CM060336.1:50406129-50443629 GCA_030674155.1 Stramonita haemastoma
TTATCTTTTTTAAAATTTTACTTATATGTCTTTATGTCACAGCAGATTTCTCTGCGTGAAATTCGGGCTGCTCTCCCCGGGAGAGCACGTCGCCACAATTGCAGCGCCTACCCATTATTTTTTGTTTCCTCTCAGGGATGGTGTCTAAACACGACACCTGTGTGCATGCTGGGTTTTTTTATATATATATAATTTTGTCATCCGCTCCTACCGGCACACGATGGCCTGCTCTTCCGAAAGGCGGAACGGGATTTTAACATGCGCGCAAGATGTTCTGCGTGCGTTCCACACGAGACCTCGGTTTATAGTCTCAACCGAATGACTTTGACATTCAGTTCGATTTTTTCGTCAAACTGGGAAGAAAGGGCGAGCTGGGTACGAACCCTGAAACTCGCGGTTTACATATTGGCAGGCGAACGTCTTAACCATCCTGCCACCGTCCATCTTTCTTTTTTACAACATTTATTAAAAACAACAACATTTTTCCCCTCTCTGTTTAATCTTTTGATAGCAGTTTTGGTTAGCCACAGGAACATCTCTCTACTCTAGAGAATGTGATAAGCACACGTGGGAACAGCCTGACGGGGACATCGCAGAAGATGAGGCAGCAAAATAAAGAAAACCTAAGGAAAACCATAACATAAAATACAAAGATTGTAGAACACCCCCATGGCAAAAACAAACCACAAACAAACAGTTGTTCGAGTTGCTGTTGATGAAGATAACAATGATGATGACAATGAAGAAGACGAAGAAGAAGAGGGAGGACTAGCATTACTAATGCATACAGTCACACGTCGTTTGGAAGGAACTTTATTAGATCTCTGAATTAGAAAGTGCATGGGAGCAGCGCTGTTTTCCCCTGATTGTGATTGCGTTACGTGCAAAGATTACACTCATAGAGACAGACAGACAGACAGACAGACAGACAGACAAGATCGGAACGCAAACACACGCATGCACGCATTCCCACGCACAGTCACGCATACCTTCAACACACACATACACATATGCATTAATGCAAGCACACACATACACATACACGCACATACGCACACCCACACACAGACGCACCCCCACGCACGCACACACATGCATGCATGCATCCACCCATCCACACATACATACATACACACGCACACACGCACGCACGCACGCTTGCACAACTACATACATAGTGATAACACACACGCACGCGCGCGCGTGCGCGCGCGCGAACGGGCTCACGCACACATATACACACGCTTGCGCGTGTACACACGCACACACACCACAAGCACGCGTGCAAACAGACCCACGTACACACATACAAACACACACGTACACACGTGCGCGCACACTCGCACGCGCACGCACATACTCATGTACACACACACACATTCATCTTTTATTTGTTTAGCTGTCTTGCTTCACCCTGCTCTTTATTCTGTGTTCTTACAGAGGCCACCCACAAAAACAAAACAACAAAAAATCCCCAACAAACGGCCAAAGCTTTATCAGGGCTATAAACTTCCCACACAAACAAAACCCATAAAAAATACACACTGTCTACCTCCCCTTCTCCCTCCCCCCCCCCTTTCACACATCCCCCTCTGCTTTTCCCCATGTCTTTACTTCAAAGCCCATCTCCCCCCCCCCTCTCTCAAACCCCATCACACACACACACACACACACGCACGTACGCACGCACGGACGCACGCACACACACACGTGTGTGTGTGTGTGCAGTGTCTTTTTTTGGTGTGGGTATTTTTCAATTTTTTTTTTTTATAATCTTTTTCATTTGTAGGGCAAATCTTCTTAAGGTTTTTCCTTTTTCAATATATATATATATATATATAAATATATAATATATATAATATATATATATGTATATATGTATATATATGTGTGTGATTTTTTTTCTTAGATGGATGGCTTGATGAAAAAAAGCAACTGCACTGCTTATTCAATGTATCACCTGGAAAAAAAAATTGACTTGACTTGACTTGACTCAGATATACATTCTTCCCCCCCCCCCCCCCCCCCTCTCTCTCTCTCCTCTCCCTCCTCTCTCTCTCTCTCTCTTCACATAAATCTAAACACACACACACACACACACACAAACACACACACACACACACACACACACACACACAACACACACACACACACACACACACACACACACACACACACACACACACACACACACACACACACACACACAGAGTCTCTCTCTCTTTTCTACTTTGCAGACAAAGCGGAACAGCAGACGATGCGGAAAAGCGAATTAAGATCATCAATAACCGTATTACTGCACATCCTTTGTGAAATGCCCATCGCTTGGGTGTATAAATTACTACATTTCTTGTTAACGGATCACAAAATAAAATAAATAAATAAAGCAAAAGAAATTCCCCATTGGAACAGGCAATATAAATCAAATAAAATTGAAGGAAATAAATAAATAAATAATAAATGAATAAATATAGAAATAAATAGGTGATATATATCCCATCTATTTGCCATTGGGAGATAGAAGATGCAAGGAGAAGAACAAAAAACAGGCGTATTAATTATATATGTCGATATAATGTGCCTAAGGCCAGGAGAAAGATTTTCCATGCACGCGCAAATAAAAAACCAATACTGTTAACAGAAGTATAATTCAATCAACAAAGCTTGGAGTTACATGCCTGCATGCACACACACACACACACACACACACACACACACACACACACACACACACACACACACACACCACACACACACACCACACACACACTCACACAAACTGCATACACACACGGACTGGATGTAAAAAACAACAACACATGAGTGCTTATCCCATTATTCTCAGTATAAAAGAATAAGAGTAAAAAAGATAGAACACACACACACACAATTCCCCAATACCCCCACTCCACCACTACCCCTTTCTTTACTCTGATATCCTCACTGCAAAACTCACTTTCCTCCCCCCTCCCCCCTCTCCCCCTCCCCCCCCCCCTTAACCACCCACCCCTACTCCCACATCCAATCTCTTTCTGTCTTGCAGCAAATGCAAACCACTATTAAACAAATTGGAAAAAGTAAATTAAGCCGTATCTGCTAATTATATCGCAGCTTTATAACGGTCGTAAAATGCATGTGACAGGGGTTTATACACTGCTGTATTTCCTGCTGCAGCGTCCTAAAACCGAACCACACAAAGCTGATTGAATAAAAGCGACAAACAAATAGAAAATGAAGCGAGCAAATAGATAAGTAGAATGTTTTTAATCGATTTGTCATCTGGAAGCTATAAAGCATGAAACAATCCCGAGGCATAAATGTAGACCTATAGTGCAGAGGGACAAACCCGGGGTTTCTATGTACACAACCGCGCGCACCGCGCGCGCGCGCGCTCACATACACACACAAACACACGTAACACACAAACAGAGAACACACCACACACACACACACACACGCACACATTGACAAGCCAACGCACGTACACACACACCCACAGTCTCTCTCTCTCTCTCTCTCACATCTCTCTCTCTCTCACATCTCTCTCTCTCTCTCCCTCTCCCCTCTCTCTCTCTCTCAATAGAATCAATTAAGCTTTAACATCACCCACACAAAACACCCCCACACAGAGTCTCTCCTCTCCCCCTCACTCTCTCTCTCTCTCTCTTCTCTCCTCTCTCTCCATCTCTCGTCTCTCTCTCTCCTCTCTCTTGCTAGAAATAAATTTGATCAGTTAAGCTTAGCATCACACACACACTACAAGAAGGAAACAGACAAAAAAGGCTAACCGCACATACAACAAGGACAATACCAGGAAAACGATGAAGATAAACGAGCCTTAAGGTTGTAGAAAACAAACTGAGAAAAAAAAACAAACAAACAACAGAACAGAGGAAGAAAAACACAACAATCAGAAGGAAAAAACCCTGAAATAACGAACAAAAATAACAAAGAAAATGGACAGAAAGAAAACAAGAAAAAACGACACTTTGGTTCTGTTAGATAGCTCAAAGAAGTTTGTGTTCAAAAGGTAGCGAGTTCAGACCCTATTGGACGCATGTTGGAGTTTGTTAGGTGTGTGTTTGTTGGGGAGGGGGGGGTGGGGGGGGTAGAGGTGTGTTTTTTGTGCTTGTTTTTTCCTTTTTTGGGAGGGGGGGGGGTGTCTGCTGTCGTCTGTTTTTGTGGAATCAAATACTCTGTAATAATTACCATAGGTTTGATCTTCTGGTTATGTGTGTTGTATTGTATATTAATTGCATTGAAATTGTAATACCACTATAAGTCACAGCAAATAAAAACGAAATTCTGGTTTTCCAATCTGAGTTGCTTTTTTTCTACAGTTTTGCTAGGGATAACTCTCTGTTGCCGTGGGTTCTTTAAAACGCGAGCCAGATGCGCACACGGGACCTCTGTTCATCGTCTCATCCGAAAGTACCCACCCTGGCCATCACTCACGGTCTTATGGTTAGGGGGTGGGACATTTCTCTGGCACTAACAAGGGATTGAATCTCCACACACTTTTTAAATCCAAACTTCTCTGCTGGCAGATGTGTTACTTCTAGACCAGCGATCCACTTGGTGTGTCAGTTATAGAATGCGTGAAAATGTGTGTCAAAGATTTTAAAGAGTTAGCTGCCTGTGTGTTGTAAAACATACAAAACAATTATACAATATGTAACATGAAAATCTTTCATCTCCATCTCTGGCAAAAAACCCTTTTCGGGTTAGTTACAGGTAGCCAAAAATTTTAAATGACCCTTTTTATAAAACTAGTTTCGAAAATCCCACCCAGGGGGGGGGGGTTTGAATAAAGCTAAGGGGTTTCAACCACAACCCAAGGAAACAAGCATCGCACAATTTTGTAAAAAAAAATATAATTTCACTGAATGGAAGCGCTTTGATTTGTTTCTGCAAGATAGCAATAGCCCTAAACAATTCCATTTTTAGTGATAATTATCATTAGCGAGTTAGACTTAGAGTTATCGCGCGCGCCGATCTAGTAAGTTTTATTGGGGTCATCGCTAGAGTTAAAACCGAACATATCTACAAAAAAGGAATGAACTAAACGATGTTAAACATTTGACCAAGCTAACAAAAAAACCCAAACGCCCAAACCAACAAACAAACCAAGAATCACAACACAACGAAATGAGTAAAAAACGAATAGCATCAACGAGAAAGCCATAACTGAATTTTTCAAATCGCAATAATTTGCATGTGTTGGAAGCACATACTTTCCCGTGTCCAGTGATGATCTCGAAAATCTCGACATTGTCATGACGAAGAAGAAACAACCCAATAGTTAAGTTTTTCCATGTTTGGGTATGTTTAGGGTTTTTTTTCCTATGAATTTCAATAAACAATTCTAAGCCAGGACGAGACAGAACCTCGTGAAACCCGGCAAATTACCATAAATTATTGAAGCAGAAAGAACTGGAAACCCTTTTCTGATTTTGTTGAGAGAGAGAAGAGATAGGGGTGGGGGGGGGGTTACAGAGAGAGAGAGAGGTGGGGAGGAGACAGAAGACAGAGAGAGAGAGAGAGAGAGAGAGAGAGAAGTAGTAGAGCACAGGGGTAGGAGTCCTATGGGCATGGTCTTAGTGGTAGAACGTCGACACATAATGCTGAATTTTTACCGCCTGTTACCCTCATCTACAGCTCTCCAAGGATTCACCAATGGTAGATTTTCTTATGCGATCGACAGTATATGGCCCACGCATGAAGTAGCCGCATTTCGACTTCGGGAAATGATGCTGTCAGTTTCCGTGTTGCGCTAATGTTGAGAGAGAGACTAAATACGCTGCATGAAATTGCACTATACTTAAAAGGCGAGTAGCGCAATCATTTGTAGCGAGCGAACATGCGACTGTTGCACAGTAAAAATACCAGGCATTGGCATGTAGTTCTGCTTTCTGGAAATTGACCTGGTAGAGTCGTAAAAAAACCAAAAAAAAATAAACACAAAGCGCGCGCTTGAAACACCTTTAAATTCATCATACGGCCGCACAGATTCGACCTCAAGAATACATGACCCAATGAGATTGAAGTCAAACACCTGAACCACTATAAGTACCACTATTCACCAATCCGCCAAAAATACAGCACGAGTTATAACACATACAAGGGCCATCATCTAAAAATCAGAATATACCCTAATTACCCACAAAAACACCTTAGCGTACACGTTATAATCTGACAATAATTATGATTAAACCATGAGGGTTAAAATCTTTGGGTAAGTGTCTTGTTTTTAAGAAGACCATAGAAAGTATCAACGCAAGGAAAAAAGTATTCTAGTGAACACCAGTTTTTCCTTCCCGATGTTGTGTGCTTTATAGGTGGAAAGATGCTTTTCTACAAGATAAACGCGCAATATAAAATTCCATCCATTATCAATCATCATCATCATCATCATCAACCAACACACAATCATCATCATCGTCCGCGTTCGTCGTCGTCCGTCCATTGTTATAGTTGGTGAGAAGACGTATGAATGAAGTAATTATGTACTCAAATATATTATTATATTATTATTTATTATTATTTATTAATAATATTATTATGAGATATTATTAGAGCGATTA
The DNA here is from genome assembly GCA_030674155.1 of Stramonita haemastoma. Classification (NCBI taxonomy): domain Eukaryota; kingdom Metazoa; phylum Mollusca; class Gastropoda; order Neogastropoda; family Muricidae; genus Stramonita; species Stramonita haemastoma. The sequence continues at coordinate 50,412,714 of CM060336.1, forward strand.
TTATAATTATAACTATTATTCTCCAGAGAAGTCGAGCGACTCTGGAAACCGTTTGAAAGTTATTTTTTTTGTTACTTACTACACCACTCTACCCTCAGCTTGATAGCTTGTTCTTGTGGGTACAATTTCATCTAGTTTCAGCCAATTACAACTGTGGACTTAGTGGATCAAAGCCTGTTTTAGTACTTTTGCAACATTGAGTTGGGGTGCATGACAGCCTGGTGTTCAATCTTCACTGCTGCGTCTTAGATTAATGAAGAGTTTGTGGGAATTTTTATGTATGCAGACTGAATTTCAACGTGCAGTGCCTGGCTCTCCGGTACCAATAAAATATAGTAGGGCTATAAGGTAAATGTGACCGCATAACCTGAAAAAAAATTACAAGTTCAGTTAAATGCGTTTATATAGATATTGTATCATATTAAAGTTTGTACTACATATTGTATATATGGTACTGTATTTATTGTACTAAATACAGTACGAGATACGTAAAATACATTAACATTACTCTTGGAAAATATAAAATACAGTAACAGTACAATAAATAAAGTACCGCATAAAACTACAATGGTAGTTCAATATAATGCATTAAAATACGTATTGTCTCTTGTCATCTAAACAAACAGTTAGAAAGGTAAAAGGTTCCCATAACCTATATACGGGGTCCGTCAGGGAACCGAGGCATCAGATACCTTAGCTTCTATAGTGGGCCAGCACATTGAGGGCGCCCGCCCAATCTCCCCTCTCTAAATCCTTCTCAAGCTTGCTTCAACGCTTCCCTTACCTTAAAAGGAGGGCAGGTACCCATTATACAATCTTGGCAAACTGGGGGACTGTACTGGAAACCAAGGCTGCGCAAAACACAGGTCACCCATACCCGCATGGTAACCACGCACGATGCTGCTTAACAAAGCTTGGAGAAAACCGGTGCTCTGAACCCACACTGACGTCACCTATCCCGTCCCCATAGTTATAGGTGGTTAGTAACGAGCACCTCTACGCAGCGCTAGAGCAAGTCAAAAAATAGCGAGCACGTTAAGGATCTCGTGATATATATCACAATCGTGTATGGGAACAGTGAAATACTACACGACCCACTTGATAATGTGACACGATTAAAAAGAAAGTCCATACAGAAAAAATATAGCTCACTAATACTGATGATTATGGCTGAAACAGACATGGACGTTTATGCACAAGCAGTGGTTAGAAAATGTATGAATCAGCGAACAGGAGCTCTAGGTACAGTTGACGAATGATGGATAGGTAGGTGGTAGGTGGTTTGTGTGTGGTGGTGTGGTAAGTGTTAAACGGGAAAGGGGGCTTGGGGATATTTGAAATGTCACTTATACTTACAAAATCAACTTTCGATCGATATACAAAGGTGCAGAATACTGTCTGGGTCGGTCTTTCCTCGTACTGTGTCTTGTCAGTCATGTCTGTCTGTCTGTCTGTTCTGTCTCACTCGTCGAGCCTCTCTCTTCTCATCTATAGATTACCTCTCCGCCCTCGTCTAACTGGACGGCCCTCTCGGTCTCTTCACTCTTCTCTCCGTTAACTCCTATCACTACCCCCAGTGTCCTCAACTCTCCTCCGTTCTCTCCCACATCCCTTCCTCATCTTCATCGTCGTGCGGTGCGTCCCCTAATTACAAGCGTCTCCTCATCATCAGTCTCGCTACTCAGATTTCAATCATAATCAACACAGGGGTTCTCCTCTCTCCTCTCTCTTCCATATCTTCTCTCTTCCTCATATCCTTCTCTCTCTGTTTGCGTGTGTGTGTGTGTGTGGTGTGTGTGTGTGTGTGTGTGTGTTGTGTGTGTGTGTGTGTGTGTGTGCCGTGTTGTGTGTGTTTGTGTGTGTGTGTGTGTGGGTGTTGTGTGTGTGGTGTGTGTTGTGTGTGTGTGTGTGAAGGTGGAATGAGATGTGTAGTGGGGGGTTATTGATTAATGATTTCTTAATATAGATAGAGGAGCGTAATTGTATGGAGATTTATAAAATATGTGTGTTGGATGGCTTTATTGGAAGAATGTGAATGAGTCGTTGTGTGTTTGTTGTTATTTTGTTGGTTGTTGTGTGTTTTTGGTAATTTTTAGAAGATTTATGGATTTAGATATGTGTTGGGTGTGTGTGTGTGTGTGTGTGTGTGGGGTGGGTGTGGTGGGGGGGGGGGGGGGGGGGGGGGGGGGGGGGGGGGGGGGGGGGGGGGAGATGATGTGGGGGGGGGGGGGGGGGGGTGGGGGGGGGGGGGGGGGGGGGGGGAAATAAAAACAAGTAAATGTCTGCATGATTTTTTGTAAGTTTGTCTTTTTACGTTCCCTCCTTCGCCCCCTTCGCTCTCAATAATAACCTGCTCTTTGTCCAAATGTTGTCAAAAAGCGAATAAGTTTGAAGTGTGCGCAAGAGCTCTGGAGTTTTAGTATTATTTATTTATTTTATTTTATTCGTTTATATTGAAGGATAATGGAATAATCACTCATGTGCTTTTTCAACCAATCCCCGTTGTAGCAGTTGTGTAAATATGTCATCTGTTTCCCACCAGCACAAAGGCACTACTCTTACGAAAAGCGGAACAGGATTTAAACTTAGCGCGAGATGTTAGCTGCGTTCAAGTCAACACTACACTAACGGACCATAAGCGAAATAGAGTCGGTTTTACAGTCTCATCCGAAAGAACCTTGGGAAGTTGGAGTTCACACTGATGTTAACACGCGGAATCCAGGGAAAAATCCCTCGAACGGAATCGAAACTCTCTCAAATTGAGAGGCAATTTCTGACCACTACTAACCCGTTTATGTGTGCGTTTTGTTGTGGTTGTGTTTGTGTGCGCGCGCGCGTGTGTGTATGTGGTGTAGTGTGTCTGTGGAGTGTGTGTGTGTGACGGAGACGGAGACAGAGACAGAACAGAGACACGAGAGAGCATAAAGGCAGATAGTATTGAAATACAGAAATAGATACAGACTGACACACAGAAAAAGTGAAAAAGACACAGAACCACAAAAACCAACGAAACCACAAAGCTTTATGTTTTACCCGAAAGGCATACTCTTGTAGTGCTCTGTCCTCGATCTAATACTATTTTCAGTGGTAAACGAAAATCCAACAATAAAAAAAGCGAGCCGAGAGAGAGCGAGCGAGCGAAAATGCGATACGCAACTTCCATTTTTGCCTTTAAAAATATCACACTTTTCACAGTTTATGATAAACGCCTATCCTTTTCTTTTTCTCCACACTATATCTTTAGCTTATCAATCTAACACACAGGAGAGATAAACAGAAGTGTGTTTGTGTGGATGTGAGTGAGTGTGTTTGTGGTTTGTTGTGGTGTTGTGTGTTTGTGTTTTTGTGTGTGTGTGTGTGTGTGTTTGTGATGTATAACACGTGGTGTAGGTTTTTTGTGTGGTGTGTTGTTTGGGTGGTTTGTGTGTTGAAACTGTGGTGTGTTTTGTGTGTTTGTGCTCATATGAACTGTAGTATGTGTGTCTGCCTGTATGTCATCCTGGACTGAGTGAGAGTCTTGAGTACGTGTTGCATGTGTCCGTGCTGTATGTGTGTCAGTATCGTCTATTTGTGTGTGAGTGTGGTGTGTGTATGTGTGTGTGTTTTTGTGTGTGTTGTTTTTGTTTCTATTAACAAGTATGTGGAAGGGCAAAACAACATAACACATAACACATGTGCCAATATTAGCATATAATAAACGTCTTTAGATAAGACCTTCTTGTTTTCTTTTCTTTTCTTTTTTTTTTTCGTAATTGGAGGAAATGTCTTTGACAAAGTGACCTAAGCCTGTGTTTGCTGTGTATTTGTTTTTGAGCCCTTATCACATACTTTACTAACAACACACACCACACACAACCACCACACAACACACACACACACACACACACAACACACACACACACACACACAATCGCACACACACACCCAACACACACACACAAGCACACACACACCCCCACTCTCACTCTCTTCTCTCTCTCTATCCGCTCCTCTCTAGCGTCTCTCTCGACTGCCTCTCTGTTGTACACACACGCGCGCGTGGCGCGCGCCATGCGCCGCACCCACACCACAACGGGCTCTCGCGCACGACACACTCACTACAACCAACAACACATCACAGAACACAACAAAAGACCCACACACGCACAACACACACACACACACCGACAACACACACATACGCGCTCGCGCGCGCGCACACATACACAACCGGCAGCACACGTCTCGAACACACAGTGCACACACACAACACGATCGCTGTGGCCACACACACCTCACTTCTGTCCTGTTAAAACAATACCCTCATAACCTCATTGTCATTTGTATGTACAAACCTATCCTTCTTTGTCTCTCTATTCTCTGTGCATCTTCACTCTCTGCTCGTGTCCTCGACGAACTCGGTTCAATCTCTCTCCAACACTCTCATCAGCTCATCGAGTCTCTCAATCTCGTCGCGCGATCGTCCGGAGCTTCATCTCTCTCTCCTTTCTTCTTCTTTTTACGTTCATCTTCATCGAGAGCTATCTTTCAATTCCTTTCCTTATCTTCTTCTTCTCTACTGTCTCTCGTCTGTCTCTCTGGGTCTCTCTGTATCCTCTCTCACTCAGTCTCTCTGTTCCCTTCGAGCATGCCTCAACTCTCGTCGATCGTCTCTCTCTACAGGAGCGCGTCTACGTCCGACTTCTCTACACACATCACCATCTTCGTCTTCATTGTTCCAGGTCATCCCTCTCTCCTCATTATTCAATCCTCATCACCTCTCTCTCATCGTCACTCAGTCTCTACGCTCTCTCTCTCCTCCTCGCTCCCCCCTCCCCACCTCTGTCCTGTCAGTCTGCTTCACTGTCCTCTGTCCTTCTGTCTGTCTGTCTGTCTGTCTGTCCTGTCTTGTCTGTCTGTCTGTCTGTCCTGTCTCTGCTCTGCGATCGAGCGTAGCGGAGCTCCTCTCCGGGGGTATTCGTCGGAGGACGCCGTCACGAACGTACCTTTGCGGTGTACAGGAGTCTCTGGGATCCTCATCCTGCTCTCTCAGGATCGTCCGTCTCTCTCCTCCTCTCACTCTCTCTCTCTCATCCACACTCTCTTCCATCGCATCTCTCTTTCCCTTCCTCTTGTTCCTCCTCGATCCTGCTATCCAGGTTAGTTTCCATTGACAGTTTATTGGCAAAGCGCGAGATTTGCCTTCTCTGGAAACTCTTTTTTTTTTCCATCTCCTCATGATGAACAGAACACAAAGTTTGTTTGAACATTAACTCCAGCATTTTTATCGAATTTGAATAAACCCTTTTGCAAGCAACGCCATTTCACGTAACCTTTAATACTGGCTATTATCATCTCAGGTCTTTCTTTTTGTCCCTCATACATCGGTGAGTGGTGCCATGCGTATAAGGCATTGTGCCTGATCTTCATTCTTCTGTACTCGCAAGCTTAGCTAAGAGGTTCCTGCCTTGCGATAGGCTACAGATAATAATAATAATAATAGAAAATAATAATCATAATAATAATAATAAATAATAATAATAATAATAATAATCATGGGAATGTTTGTATAGTGCGATCTTATCTGTGTAGAAAGCGCGCGCGCGTCACAGTAGCACTTTAGCATTCGACCTATGCAACACACAATCAACAACCAATTTAACATTTTTTTAACAAATTCAATTTATACATAGGCGCGCGCGAGCGCGGGCGAGCACAACGACACACACAACAATTCACACGGAGAACTCCGCAGCTTGCCCGCGCGCCACACAACACCTACAAACGTTAAGCACTTGGCAGGTGGATGTTGAAGGGCAGGTGACAGGTAAGAGATGAAGGAGCGGAAGGAAAAAACTTAGGTTTGAAATCAGTGTGTCGTTGAGTTTGATTTATAAGTGTCATATGTAGGGGCAGTGTTTGGCACGGAGGGAGTGAGGATGGTAATTCCTGATCGATGGACCGGAGGGTGATGGAGGCGGATGGGAGTAGAAATAACGGCGGACAAAGTAGAAGTAGTTGAATCTGGGGTATTCTTAAAGAAAAAAATAAGTAGCTGCAGACGGAGCGGAGGGAGCGAGAAGTGTGTACAAGTAAGAAAGTACAAAAGAGTAGGAGGGAAATATTGTGGGAACATTTTTAACAAGGTATTGATCTTGCTGTAAGTTTACTCTCTGTGGTACGGGCAGAGAATAGCCAAGGAAGAGCGATTTATTGCATAGAGGGTAAGTCTCTATTTTTTCTTTCTAGAGGACCAACGACCTGGAGTGACACATTCTGACTCAGGGCAGCTCATTTTGTTGTTTGTTGTTGTTGTTGTTGTCATGGAAGTTGTTTATTTTTTTCAGTAAACCACTAAAGCTGACATGAATCCAAGGATCATTTTAACACCGTGACATAAAGGGAATTTGGAGAATGGGATTCTTGCCTCCTGATTTAATTTGAGGCAAAAGCGTATGTCCATAAAACTTTCTCATTTACAGCTGAGTGAACTGAAGACTGTACTGAAACCAAGGCTTGCACTCTCGTAACCAAGCTTAGGTTAAACCTTAGCTTTGGAAAAGCAAGTGCTCTGACCACTGAGCTAATCCCATCCCCAAGTAGAACTTTGGAAGATCATCAACATCTCAACCCTTGGGTTTACCAAATTGGTCTACCGAATTTGCCGCGCGCGCGCGCGCGCAGCGTTCAGCGTCGGACCTGTCAGTGGTTAGAAATCAAATGTCTTAACCCCCAGTCGCGTAACAATCATCGGTCCACTTTGCTAGGCGTCTATTGGTATGCGTGTGAGAGCGTGAGAGAGCGCGCTGGTTCGGGATGAGAAAAGTGGGGTATTAGTATGAGTGGTCCGAACAACAAGCATTTGACAAATTTAGAATGTCATTAAATCTTTGCGCAGGCCTTATGAACTAGTGAACAAACGACTGTTGTAAGCAGTTTGCAGTCTGAAGCGAGTGTCTGATGTAAATAAGAGACGAAAAGCTGAGTCCTTCATTCATCAGTGCGCGGGGTGGAGCTGTTTTGAGTTGGCTTAGATGTGGCATGTATCCTCACTTAGTCGAAGAACCTTAACCCTGATCTGCGAGTCACCCAGGAATTACAGAAATACGCTGCAACCTAATTCGTCCCTCATTCATCATAATTCCTTCGTAGCGGCAATCCGGGGCCTAGGCCGAGTCAGGATTTGTTAAATATCATCGCCACCATTACCAAACCCCCCCCTTCTGGAAAGTCGTGCCATAAATGTCCCTCTTTTCCTAACCACACTGTCATTGTTTCGTCTTGATTCAATACTGTCCTTACCTAACATTCTTGTCTATTTTCTTGGCCTTCTGGTTCTAGCGGCAGGAGAATGCGCTTTACCATTTTTTTTTTCAGAAAGGCAACTTAAAAGATCACAGTATCCGTCGCATGCGTTCCGCCTGTGCCATAGTTGGATGGTGGCTTGGCATTGTTGTCATGAGCTTAACACACGCAACAATCATTTGTGACCGGTTTTTTATTAACAAAAGATAAAAGTGAGCTGTCTATAAGCCAAAAATACATGAGAAACACTCAATTGCTGTAATTTCACGGAATTAAAGATATCAGAGAGTTCGCTCATTTTCTTTTTCATGTATGATGCATACTTGTTCTTCCCTCTAAAATAGACCAAGGTTGAATGATGTGTTGATTAATGGGTGACATGGCGGATAGAGTCCACGATTCTGAGAAAATATCGGGTTTAAAAAGTTATTATCACAACAGTAGCTAGCGCGCGAGCATAGCAGGTCATCTTAAAACGCGCGCGTCTTTGGAAACAACATTTTATAAAATAAAATGAGATCAAACATTTCCAGAGTACAAAGTTAAAATTTAAATAAGGCCTAACAGAGTCTATTTATGAGGAAAAAGTCCAAATTTGACAAAGCGGACCCCGCCGGCCCTAATTGGGCCTCTCTCCTTTTGCACTTCAACTGCTTTCGAGTATTAAGACCAGGGTGCCATTCTGTAAAAAAAAACGGGTCCGTATTTTTGCTCTTATAACATGACCATAACAGAGGTTGCTATGTGACTCGTTCAATCAGGAGAAGAAGAATAATTTGTTATACTTTGGAATCATTTAAGGACCAATTATATTTTTAATACAAATATTTTGGCGTCATTCATGTAGGTTCCATAGCCATACATAAAAATAATGAACACATACGCATATTATCACAATAAACAAGATAAAAATAACATACTGTGAAAGAAAATGGGCTTGCACATGTATAGACTGTTGGGATTACAGGTTTGGCCTTGGTTGGTGTGGTTTTGTCAGTTACAACACAACATAAGATACAAATTGTCTCCCTATTTCTACTATATTCTGTCATTTACAGCACAAGCATAAAGAACAAAATGTAACCCTAATTTTGTTCAGTTACAGCACAGCATAGGGACGGAATTATATCCTTGAGATTTTGTAAGTCACAGCAACGAAACACAGCATATCATGCAGAATTGGTATCCATATTATTTGTAAGCCAGCACAAGCATATCATCAAATTGTATCCCTATATATCTGTTTTGTCACAATGCACAGCAAATCAGTGCATAACTAACTATGAGTAAATAAGGAGTTTTTTCAGACAAAGTATTTTTCCCGCGAAAGGGGAAGAATATATGAGTTGCATGCTTCTCTCAGTTGAGTGTGTTTTTTTTTTTTTATTTTAAATTTTAACATCAAACTCCTTACTCCCCCCGCATTCCGCCTTTTGTAGGGAAGTGTTATTTATCATGATATATGAAAGATAAGAGTTATTGTAGCGCTGTTATAAACAACAAAGAATACATCACAGTACAAACACAAGGCTCGTGGCGACGCGCTGCGCGCGCATTCAAACAAAAGCCACATCCGAGCGCGAGAGCGCGCGCTCGACTCCAATCGCGTACGAACACGACACTCACACATAACAAATAACACATAGCATACACAGAGCAACAAAAACGCAACCACTCAACACACGACACACACACACAGCACACACCCGACCATCCAACAACAAATACTAACACACAACACATCAGTATGACACACTCACACACGAACACGAAACACATAACATACACAACCCCTTCATCTCTCATCTCCTAGACACATCTTACTCTCTCGAATAATCTGCGCGACAAACCACACACACTACAACACGCATACAAGCACACAGTACAACACCTAGATAACAGACACCACACAGACACACAGAACTCACAGACACACAAACAGCACACACATTAAACATACACACAGCACCTCAAAACAGAAACACACACAAACACACACACACACACACACACAGCACACACCCACAAGGCACGCTCTGCAGCGCGCGCGAACACCAAAAAGATAACAACAATTGGTAGGCTCAACATAACACAAAAAACACGAAGTACACAAAAAACTAGCTCCAACTCGAACAATAGAAAAAATAGCCAATTACAAGGCGCACCACGTGAACAATATCTGTAGTGTAGAGTCGTAAGTTTTAGAAAGAGAAAGAAAACACGCTGGGTCATAGTACGATCATCAATCGAGGACAATCTGTGGATCTTAAATGCGGTATGAAGGTGACGAGGAGTGAGGGTGGAATATTAAGTAGTTTATTTGGATAACCATACTATACGATCTAATCTCCACCAGAGTCCAATGTGTTTCGTTTTCCCGTGAATGTGCGTGCTCGCAAGGCCCGGAGAAAAACATGATTATTAAAGTTTCGGGTGCAAGTGAATGTACGTGTTTCTGGGCAGTCAGGTAGGTTTGGTGTGAGTATGTTTTGGTTGTTTTTGGTTTCGAATTATCTTGATAGTATTGTGGGGTTTTTCTATGTTGAGAATCAATTGTGTGTTAAGTGTGTATTTTCTGTACTGCTTTGACCACATGGTAGTACTGCACTGCTGCTAGCATAGCTGCTTCAGCAGCTGCTGCCACTTTACGTAAGCCTTCCGTCCGGTCGGTGTCAACTATGGAATGCATCGACATATACGCCATAATGAAAGGTCATCTTGTTCAGCGACAGCGCTGGCTGTGGCTGGTCCAGGGATCCAATGCGGAGTGCAGATCTCTGTTCAACTCTATACACAAGATGGCTTGTTGAGAGGTGGCTGAGTATACATCCTTGCCTGCATGGTCTCTCTTTTCTTTGCTGTGGTGTGATCTTTTACAACAACCTAAAACTACCATTACTTTTCTAAACAACAACCTGACAACGAGACAACATACTACAAACTACTTCAGACAGCACTGCTCACCTGCTACTACTGAACAATCTCTTACACTCTCACGACAATCCCCACCACCACCACCAACCACCTACCCACCTAACTATGACACAACACAAGCTGCTGCGGCACAACATATACTAAAACAACTACCTTCCTCTCTACTTCTATTTTTTACTTCTTGACTAACAACAACTACTACTACTACAAAACACTACTACTACAACTACTACTAACAGTACTCACTACAGCGCGAGTCTCTTACTACGAATACTACTAACTATCTTGTGCCTAAGTTACTACTACTGACCACTGCTACTAGTGCGAGCCGCGAGCGATCGCGAGACACAAAAGCCATTAAAAATTATTCAAATCAATTATCATTAACCATCGTTATCGTCAGTCATCATTATTGATTTTCCTTCTTCATTGTTCTTTGTCTTGTTCTCTTGATAGTAACTCGTGAAATCTTTGATGGGTCTTCTTAGTACGACTTCTTCGTTCCTTCCATAGCAATTGTTGTGAGTTTTGTTTGTTTTGTTGTTGGTTGTTGTTATGTTGTAGTTGTATATCTTCATCCTTCTTCTTCTTTCAGACTCTTCATTCCTTCGTTCTTACATCGAGACTCGCGCGAGCGCGCGCGATTTTCATGTCATATGTCATTCAATCGATTCTTCTTCCTCCTCCTCCGCCACCTCCTTCCTCATCGTCTTTCATCTTTATCGTTCAGCAGGCAGTGCGCGCGTAGTGAGGATGAGAGAGATTGTCTTGGTGATCTGTGTTTGCTCTTAAACATGCATCGTAATCTTTGTACTGTCTGTATAGGTAATTCAGTTGTACCGAAATACGTATTGAACGAACGCGCACATTGCGCTTGAAATGTACTTTGCTGTGCCGGGTGCTTTTTGTTCGGTTCTCTTCCATGCGCATTCTTTAGACTGTTGTGTTACCATATTGTTATATGATGTGTTGTTTTATGTGTTGCCATTCGTGGATGTTGTAGAGGAGTTACGCGTAAGCGCAATACAGACATTCAAGTAGTTATGCGATTGTTTTGGCGCGAGAGTAGCGAGCGTTGAGAGAGAGGCGCTGTGTGTTGTTGAATATTTGTGTTGTATTGAACAGTGTGTGGAAGTACTGTCGAGCAGTCGGTAATTATTTCGCCAGTCGTTGTTCTCTGCGAGAACACCTTCTTCCTAACAGGCGTGTATGTCATACACACACACACACACACAAGAGATAATGGGGTACGCACCTCACATTTTGCTTTCCTACTGTGTGTGTCCAAGACAATAGTATGTACGTATGAGGATGGTGTGGTGAGTTTGGTAATGTGTTGTGTGTTGGAGGGCGGAGGGGGCTTCCGTGTGTGTGTATGTGTGTGTGCGCTGTATTGTGTGGTGTGTGTGTGTTGGGTGTTTTGTGTGTGTGTGAGGTGAGGGGCGTTCGTGTGTAAGTGTTGTGAGTGTTTGTATTTAGTGTGTAGTGTGTGTATGATGTCTGTGTGTGTGTGTTGTGATAGTGTGGAGAGAGATAGGTGTGATAGTGTTGCGCGGCTAGCTTGCTTGCTTGCTTTCTTGCCTTGCTTGCTTGCGGTGCGTGCGAGCGTTAGAGTGCGTTTTCGTTTTTACAACGTCTTAGCCACCTGAAAAAGATATTTTACGCGCGCTGCGCTTGCGCGCGCGAGCGCGCGCCGTCAGTAGTGTAGTGTGTGTGTGTGTAGTGTGTGTGTGTGTGTGTGTGTGTAGTGTGTGTGTGTGAGTGTGGTGTGGTGTGACGGGAGATGTGATGATGAGTGGAGGAAATTGTCACTGAAAACTATATAACCGACTCCGTACTATGTTAAAACTGATGAGCATTACACACAGGACAATTAGGCTTAATCAACTCATCCGAAAAGACTACACCCAGCACCCTAGCAAGCCACCCAAGATACCAATGGTACCGTTAAGGTTTAACACACACTAATTCAAGCGAACAGTTGAAAAAGAATGCATCAATCACATGCATATAGTTGTTGTTTGTGAGAGTTGTGCATCCACCAGCTTACCCACATCTGGGGAGTCATCACAGAATGTGGCACTCGTGACTCCCATCATCCCACGCTAGAATGATCACTGTGACATTGAAGCGAATTGGACACTTGAATAAGACGGTTATGCGAGAAGCGTGCGTGTTTTTAAGTACCCATGTCACCTAATACAGGCAATCGAAGACAGCCGACTTACAGAAAAAGTAACCTATAAATAATTAAAAAGCCGGGACCTTTAAGAACATAAGCCCGTCGCAATTATAAACTTAACCATAAGTACTCGAAAAATATTTCTCATTTATTTACTCGTAATAGGTTTTCTTGGTAGCGTGAATCTTGGGAAGTTTTCCCATCGCACACATGCTGGTGCTGTTTGTTTCTTTTTTTATTTGTTGAAGTGTTTGGAGTATGGTTGGTAGTGTGATGAGTGAGGAGTAGAGAGAGTGAGTGAGTGTGGGTGTGCGCTGCGGCGTGGTGTGTGTGTGTTTGTTTATGTGTGTTTTCTTTGTTGTGTGAGTAGCGAGTATAGAGTAGTAAGCCGCCGCTGTAGTCTAGTGGTGAGAAGCGTTGTGACTCGTAATCTAAAGGGTTGCGGGTTCGTTCCCAGCTTCCCGGTCTATGGCGTTGTGCCCTTGGAAAAGGCACTTTAAAGTCTACTATTCTCACACCCACCCAGGGTGTGTAGCGCGCGTGTGAACCAGCGCGCCTATGTGTTGGGGGTTAACCCTCTGTGCGACAAGACTGGCGTCGCTATCCAGGGGGAGTTCCTATGGACTCTCAGGTCGCTGTAACGCCACTCTCGTGAAATGCCTGGAGATGCTAGCACCGCCTGAGAGCCTTGCGCTGCTCGGGACATAAAGGACTTATGAGTGGTGATAATGATGCGTGCGCGCATGGCTGTCGTGTTAAGCGCGATAGCAGCTGATCGCGAGCGCGCGAATAACTGATAAGAGTGAGGAACTGATTTGCATGTACAACACCAATAACACACACACACACACAAAGAGTCCCGAGAGCTATAGCAGCGAATCCACGCGATCATCTCCTGTAGTGAACCGAACCCCACGACCGCGAGAGCAATCCAGCTCAAAACATCTAGCGCCGCGAGCACCCATTCCGAACTGTAACCAACGGTTTGCCGATCCCCCCGTCTGTAATCAAATAAAAAAAAAACGATAAGCGAATAGCAAAATCTATAGCGCGAAAGTAATAAGTGAAACCCAGAAGGACTGACAGCAGATCTTACATATGGAAAAAGTTTTGAAGTCTCTCATGATCAAGATTGCAGAAATGGTAACGACCAGACGGAAAAAAAGACCCTAGTTTGGTTCCGCGACTGATAAGTACGGTGATAGATCGACAGAGCTGGCATACAAGTGGGTTGCCGATTTTCCGCGACTTTGTCTGTCCTGGGTCTGCCTTGTTTCCTCCTATCCCACACTACATTTTTGCGCTCAGGACAGAGGGCTTTTTAACGACAGTAACAATGCAGCGTACATAAGTAGCGCGAGCGCGCGTACATCGAACAACACAGAGTCCGCGTGCGCGCACAAAACACAGTATCAAACATTACACCACAGACACAGACAGAACACGCAACTAACACTCACAAAACCCCACGCTCGGCACGAGCGTCTGCGTCAGCGTAGCAGCGCACAAACACACACATCAAGCACACACACACCACACACACACAAACACACGCACAATCCACACCCACACAAACCACGATCGCCACTGCACGACACGGCCACACACGCACACACACACACACACTCTCGAGCGCGCGCGCGCGCGCGCGACGGGCGACACAAACACCCACGGAGTGTCACACATTGGTACCACGCGTCGCGCTATTACGAATACACACACATATCTCAAATACACACGGACGGAGGGTGCACACACCACTTAAATGGCGCAGCACACAACACAACTACACACCACACACACACGACACCACACACACACAGACTCGAGAGCGCGCAGTGGCGTCGTTTGTAGAACCGCAATGATGATCGACACAAGTGGTGCCGGTCCACACCAGGCCACCTGCTCCTGCATAATATATTTGTTTGTCACAGAGAAACAGGAGAATGATGAGCAGATCTGAGATAGAGGATGAGAAGAGAGAGAGAGAGAGAGAGTAGAGAGAGTCAAGGGCAAGGCAGGAGTCAAGGCAAGGCAAAAAACTTTTATATTCGAGGATAATAAGAGAGAGAGTAGATACAAGGAGAGATTAAGAGGAGAAGAAGGAGAGAGAGAGAGAGAAGAGGAGAGAGAGAGAAGAGAGCAAGGAGGGAGGAGGAAGGAGTGAGAGAGGGAGTAGTTAGATCCCTCTTTACTTTGGCTGTACATAACACAGGACTCTGTAATGCAAGATAATTTTTACATTTAGCGATACATTAAAACGCAACACACACAACACATAACACACAACAAACGTACAACAGCGTCTACTCTCAAAATATCAACAAACAACACAAATAACAACAAAAACAAATATAAATTCATAATTTACATACATTACTTAATAATTACATGACATACTTTTAACATACAAGTTTAAATTTCATTTAATTGAGACACGAATAAGAATACGACGAAATCTGAGTAAAAAGGAAAACTATAGTTAATTAAAATAAAAATAAAAAAGATCAAAATAACAATATATATATATAAATATATAAAAATTTGTTTTTTATATAAATATATAAATATAATATATATCATATATAATATAAAAAAAAAATATACATTAGAAAGTATAATTATATAAAAATATATATAGTTAAATATTTTTGATATAGTGTATTTAGTAATTAATGAAATGGATAATAGTGTTATGGATAAGGTATTTTATAGGTTAAAGTTATGTTAATGGGTGGTGAAAATAAAGATTTGAGTTTGAGTTATAGTGTAATGTTGGGGGGTTTTAGGGGGTTTTGTATAGATGGGGAGTAAGGGGGGATGGTGTTATTGGGTGTGTGGTGGGATCTAATGTGGATGGGGTGGTTTGTTGTATGTATGAGTGTATTTGGATAAATGGGATTTTGAGAGGTTTTTAATGAAGAGAGGATTTGGGTTAGACTGTGTTTGTAGATGGTTGAGAATTGTGTTTTTAGGGGGGAGGTTTGAAGTGGGGTTATGTTATTTGAGATGGATTTTTGTTATAACGGTAGTGGAATAGTGGGGGTTCTCTTGGTTTACTCTATCAATGCTTTTTAAGAATATGTAGAAAATATAATTAATTTAGTAATTATGTTGTGTGAGTTTAATTTTTTTTTTTTTTTTTATAAGGAAAAGTTGGAGTTCGATAGATTTATGAGTGTGATAATATAATAGTTTTGAATGTTTTAAGAGGTAGTATGTTTGGAGAAAATAGGGGAAGGGGGTTTATGTGGTATTTTTTTGTATTATATGATTTATAAATAGGGTAAGTTGATTTTTAAAATTTTTGATTTGTATATTTTTTTTTTGAATAGTTTTTATGATTTTTGTATATTTTTTTTTGATATATTTTTTGTGTTGGGAGGTTGTGAGATGTGTAAGTTGATATAGATGAAAAGATGTATTTGTTACAGAATAGATGATGGTTTTAAAGTTGGTTGGTGAAAGTTTTTTAGAGAATTGATTATGTTTAATAAAATGTAAAAACACTTATCAATAGAAAATAAAAAAATAAAACAACAATAATATCCACCCATTGTTAAATGATACCTGCCCGTCTTTAAGGGTCAGGGAAGCAAAGCAGCGAGGGGAGAGGAGATGGCTGCGCCGCCCATTCAATATGCTAGCCCCTAGAAACCTGTGTCTCTGGCCTTGCTCCCCCTACAACCACTTGTTATATGACAAAAAAAAAACCCTTACCTTTATGCAACACATTGCACAATTAATCTTAAAATGTGGGGAACGGGAGTAGCAATTGTGGTCAGAACATTGTGCTTGTCAATTTGACAACCCGGTTCCTAATTCCCCAGTTGCGAGTGGATTATTTTTCCAGGAGGTAACATACATCAGTGCTGACTCCACTATCCTCACCTAAAAAGGTCCCAGTTTTGGATGAGACTTATAACCGAGACTCCGTGTCGGCAACGCAAAAACGCAAAAGTGAGAGAGAGTGCGCCACACGTAAGCGTAGTCTATTATGTGCCGGTGGAAAACAGACAAGAATGGCCAATAAAAGCGAGAGTATACACAAAATCTTGCGCGAGCGCGCGCGACACCGACTGGATGTAAAAAAACAATTCTATTCCATCATCCTCGATATAAAAGAATAAAATAAAATTAAAATGTTTTAACAACAATGATTGTGAGTAACTAACGTCAGAGTGTAGCCGAAACCGATGAAACACTAGTTCATGCCTCAGAAAGACCATGCTGAGAGCGATAGAGCTGTTAGGTATTGTTCGTGGCTATGTAGCGAGCACACAGGGCAAAGCAACTCACCACGTCCATAAGGCCCACCAAGAATTTTGTCTGTTTCGTTTTGTGCGTGTGTGTTTTGTGTTTATTTGTTTTTTGATTGATTTATTTTTTGTTGATTTTTTTATTTTTTTTTTGGGGTTGGGGGGGGGTTTGAAGTAATAGCCCTCTGTGACTGTGGGTGTTGGTGGATAAACCAGTTTTATTCTGAGTGTTTCCAGTGGTGTTGGGCTGCAAGTTTGTCATCGTAGTCTGCATATCTGTCATCAGCATCATCATCATGCGACCAACGACACCCCTTTACACAAACACCCAGTGTGTAGTAGGCACATCAATCAAAGACTTTCACCTCTGTCTTATCCTGGGCCCACCTGGTCAATGAACTCCAAGGTGTTTTGCATGGCTTTCCATCTCACAATCCACTGTCCCCCATCACACAGTTGAGTAAGCAGAGTGTGAGCGTGAGCGCTATCTTTCTCTTGCCGTCCTGGGGTCCAGAGTGCAGTGCTTTTGTTCTACACAAAAAATAAAATAGCGCGTGGTAACGATTGTGTAGTCTCGTCCTGAGTAATGCCCGAATTCCCATCTTCCATCTTCCTTTGCTAATAATGGTGCCCATGTCAGTTTGGTTGCATCACTGTATTGGATACAGTTATTCCATCTGTCCTATGTAATACTGCCTCTGCAGTCCCTCCCCAACAAAGGGAATTTTGGTTATGCCCACTCAAATAATGCACTGTTATTATATTCAGGGATTGTCTTAAGTGAACTATGCTGTATGCTTTCTTCACGTTTGTCTTGTATAGAAGGTAAAGGTGTTCCCATATATCCTGTGTGTCGTAGGGACGACGCATCAGAGACCTCAGCTTCTCTATGGGCCAGCATGTGAGAGGGCGGGCGTCCATCTCCTCTCCCTCGCTGCTTTACTTCCCTATATGACAAATACAAAACTTTTTGGATTATGCCTAGGCCTAACCTTGCACGATCTTACTGGTCCTCTGCAGGGAGCCCCTACTAGCCATAGTCAAGAAAAGGAAGCTGGCAATGTTCAGGAACATGTCAACCACTCCACAACAAACCATCTCCCCACGACAGTCCTACAAGGAACGTCTAGAAGGTGGCAGAGAACAAACGCGAGCTCATGAGCAACTACAAAAAACCAAAAGCTGGATGTCTACACATCATTAGTACCTCTTCCTGGACAGTCCAACACATACACGTCCTTCGGAAAGGCGGAGGATCAGGGCGGATGGCGAACGCTGGCTGCAGAAACGTCTCTCATTCTCGCTACCCACGGACCGTCCGGTCATGAGATAGAAAGGGCCTACCTCAAATGTTGTGAGGACGTGAGAAAAAAGTAACAAGCAAGTCAGATGCTTATTTGTCCCACCTTCGCGCGAAACGCGGAGACAAATACGGTCAGTGCAAAGCGACTCATACAAGATCCTGGTTTGAGCATCAAGCCCGTGAAATCAGATAGAGTCGAATGTATGAATTACACTCGTGGGTCCTGTCAAAAGTACCCAAGTTGATAATCGGGCCCTTGTACTAGTTGCCGTATAAGAATTGATAAAAACCGTCGAAGAGCATTCAAAAATCAACATAGCACCACTCGACACACCACAAACCAGAAAACTTAACCCAGTCGGTGACTGCGATACCACGTCAATTTAATAATACATTGAGAGAGATTAGTAGTTAAATGATTTACTACTCGCTCAACTGCTATTAACAACAGATGTGTCTGGCAAAAAATCCAATTGGTTATGACATAAGATCTATCTAATTCTACTCCTCTCGTTAATGCTAACAGCAATGGTTGCAGGGTTATCTCCGTATTATGATACAAGGAAGGCTACACGAGAACCATTCGAATCGGTCATTGCTCTTTACCAATGAGGAACATCCCAGAGGTCGTTTGAGATGGGGGGTGAGGGGGGGGGGGGTCAGCTGCATGTTTAACATTTGCCCTTCATACTTACTTACACCCAGGCATTGTCGCTCTAAAAGACCAAGAGCCAACTCCAAATTCTATTTTCCGAGACCTGGATGGGTGCCAACATACAACTATGTAATGTGTTTAGAGGAAAGTGAGTAAAAGCTGTACTCATTAAATTTTGGCCGAAAAAATGCTCCTACCCCTCGTCTTTCAAGTGATATTTTGAAAGTTCTCCATCATAAAACCGATAGATATTTATCATCCTCGCAACACAAATTTCTCCCCCGCACTTACACACCTCCCACAACACGTTTCATTTCATTGTCTCTGCTGGGCAGGAATGAGTGAGGTGTCCTGTGGACTCTTTGCCAGGAATCATTAATAAACAAGATAAAAAGTATTTGTGGATGTAACCCAATGAGCCGTGTCGGGATCAACAAAAAAAAAATTATACTGGAGCCAATACTATCTAATCTATCTGTTCTGTTCTGTCTGTTTTAACCATCCAATCCATCCATCCATCCCAAACCATTCAACCCATTCCGTTCCTACTCCTTCCTTCCGTCCGTCCTTCCGTTCCGACCCCTTACTATCTATCTATCTATCTATCAATCTAACTATCTAGTCTATATCTATCTATCAATTCTGTCTGTCTGGTCTGTCTGTCAGTCTGACTGTCTGTCTGTTCTGTCCTGCTGTCTGTACCGTGTCCGGCCGTCCGTACCGTCTCCGTCGCGTACCTACCGTACTCTAGTCAATCTAATCTATCTTAGCTAATCTATCTATCTAATCTATCTATCTATCTATCTACAATACTATCTACTCTAATCCTTTAAAACAGTGGTGAACGTGGGGCACCCCTGGAACCTTATGGCAACCAGGATCCTCTACCCATTTTTGTCCCTTCTCATGTTCTGCCTTACTCAAATTTGGTTTGATTTCGCGCCTTTTATCCATTCGCTGATGTTTGTTGATGATAGAGAGAGAGAGATGATGAGAATATATAGAAGGAGAGAGGAGAGAGAGAGAGAGAGAGAGATGAGAGAGATAAGAGATAGAGTATAGAAGAGAGAAGGAGATAAGAGAAAACTCGAACTCGAACGTTGAATGAGAGTATTTGATTAGCCCAGGCCCTCTATGTGACAAAATTGAATAAAATAATGAAATCAATTAGGTTTATAGAAATAATCAAATGAATGTTAGATACCAATGGAAACAATCAGCATTTGCCATTCAATTTATCGCTAATGTCAGTCTCAATGCGATGAACGCGCGACCACCATAAGTGCACACACACACAAAAAGAATAGTAATAAAACAAGGGGGACAAATCAAAACAACGAAAACCTATCCCGATCACCTAACATTCGACAACCCCTGCCCGTAAAAAGAAACAATAGTTTCCATATTCCCCCCCCACCGCAAATCCCAGATAAAAATACACACACACGCACACACAGCACACCAAACACACACACCACACGAAAAACCACCCACACACACCACACCACAAGGAGCACACAGAAGCATAGGCACGCCACACACAGACACACACACAAAGCATATATGCACTCACAGCACACACACACACGACACACACACACACACACACACACACACACAGAAGATCAATGCAAACGCACACACACACACATACCGGCACAAACACACACCAACTTATATACACAAACACACACCCGGCGCAGGCACAAACAAATCATCCTGGATGAGAGACATTTGAGAGGGAGAGACAGATACAGAGAGTGACAGAGTGCGATACACTCACAGAAACAACACACAAATACACACAGACATTAGTAAAAATTGAACGAGGACTTTTGACGAGGTTACAGTTGACGCGAAATGACAAAACTCTCCTGTTGGGGTAAAAACCAAAACAAAACCACCAAAACCTGGTGACACTATATACCAGGCAAGTTTGCGGGCAGGGTCCCAGTCTGTCGCCCAACAAGCACACACACACACAACACAACACAAGGTAGTAGGTTAGCCGATGTTAGCCTAGTCTAGTCAACACGTTTTGACCAATAGTCAACCACCAGCACACTGCATACCGATTTTTACTGAGCAGACCTCGAAAACATCGATTTGTGGTGAGAATTCCTACAGGTTCGGAGACCATTTTAATTGAAAAAGTGTACAAGGTAAGAGATTACTACACGCAACCCCTAACATAATATCTTTTCTATAATTATTTTCTTTTAAAAAACTACCACCACACTGTTTGAAAAGAAAGAGTGCTAAATCTAACAAGAGTGCTAGCTAACCCGGATCGTACATTTTTGATTGCGGCTATAACTCCGTGTAAGACCTCGGCTGGGCTTGGCCTCAATCCAATGCGTTTTAGTGGGAGGGTTGGATACACACTCAAAGTATAAACCGGTACATTTAATCACAAAAACGTGTTTTTGATACGAACTTCAAGATTCAAACTTTTCCACACACGCAACACTTTTTTTTTTTCGACCTTAGGAAAGTTCAAAGAAGAGTTAAGATTCTTTGGCCATTTCCGTTTCTTTTTAGTTGCCGTGTTCCCGATGCGGATATAAGTACCAGAACGGCGAACTCTTGTAGTAAAGTAAACGTAAAAGAAAAGAACGACCCGGCAAAAAGTTCCAAAGCCATGTCCGATCAGATTACTTAGGACGGGGTTGTGGTGGTTGAGAAACATATAAGTAAGCACTTGAGAGCAAAAAGAGCCAGTCAGAAGAGATGCAAGTTTTTTTGTGTCGGGTTTTAATGACGTGACCGACGTCTAGGAAAATGACCAAAATAAATTAGAGTACTGAAAATGGTGTGGTGGTGGTGTGGTGTGGGGGGGGGGGGAGGGTTGGGGGGGGGGGTGTTAGGGGGGGGGGGAGGTGGGGAAGATGTGCGAGAGAAGGAGGGGGTGGAGGGTTTGTTTTTCGTGTGTGGTGTGTGTTTTTTCTGTAATGTGTGTGTCCTGTATGTGTGTGTTTGTGTGAAGGGGGGGCTGGGATCGTCGTGCATATGTCCAGTGAGTGTTGTGATAGGTGTGGTGGGGGGTGGGGAAGTCTTTTCTCGTTGCGGTGTGTTGTTAGTGTGTGTGTGTGTGTGGTGTGTTGTGTGTGTGTTTGTGTGTGTGGTTGTGTTTTCGTGCGTGTGTAGTGTGTGTGTGTGTGAGTGTTGTGTGTGTGTAGTGTTGTGTTTCCGGTGTGTGTGTGTGTTGTGTTGGTGTGTGTGGTGTGTGTGGTGAGTGTGTTGTGTGTAGAGTGTGTGTGTTGTGGTGTGTGTGTGTGTGTGAGTGTTGTGTGGTGGGGGGGACTGGTGTGTATTGGATTGGTGTGGGGGGGTGGTAGGATGTGGGTATGTGTGTGTGGGGGGGGATGTTATTGTTTCGTGTTGGTGTTTTTCCGTGTGCGGTGTGTGCGTATGTTATGTTGTGTATTGTATTTGAACTGTAGTGTGTGTGGTGTGTGTGTGGTGTGGTGTGTGTTTGGGGTCGTGTGGTGTTTGTCTTTTTAAGCTGAAAAGAGTAGGTCGGTGGAACGCGAGAAAGCATTTTTATAAATCATCGAAAACACAAATGGCCACACTTCTTCAATAGAGTTGGAGGGATTTGAAATCCATGTCCGGTGAAATACACGTGCACATTATGCATCATGCACGAAGCGACACGCCGTTGGCATATTTTCTATTTAGTATACGACAGGCCTGTACAAACTCACACGCACGCACGCACGCACCAACTCCGAACACAACCTTCACGCACGCATGTACGACACCCGCAAACACTCACACACACACATAGCACACACATACACATAGGAGATAGTAGACAGACAGACAGACAAGACAAGACAACAGACAGACTCATACAGACAGACAGACTATAGTACAGAGATAGACAGAGAGAGACAGAGAGAACAAAGACAGAGAGAGACAGAGGAGAGACAATGAGAGAGAGAGACAGAGAGAAAATACAGAGACAGAGAGAGAAGAGAGGAGAGGAAGAGAGGAGTAGAGATAGAAGAGAAGAGAGAGAGAGAGAGAGAGAGAATTGTTTTATTACATGATGTAAAATTTTTTAGTTTCAGACACTGATACAGCGCAAATATATAGCACACAAGACTGTAACTTGTATGCTTAGTGCAAATGTCACGTTAAACAAACCAACACACATAAGCACACAAAAATCAACACACACTCATTACATACATAATACACAAATACACACACACGACACACACACAACACACACAAACTTACACACACACACACACCACCACACACACACACACAGCACACACACACACACATTGCCCTCTCTATTCTCTCTCTCTTCTCATACCTCTCACACACAGCACACACAACACCCCACACACACAACACAACACACACAACAGCACACACTACCACCGACGTAAACCACACACAACGCACACAACTGCACACACACACTCAGACACTCATAACAGACATACAACAGACAGACAACAGACAGGAGACACCACCAAACACACACACAAGCGCGGCGACGCGAGCGCGCGTTAAACACACACACACACTAACACACCACACAAACACACACGACACAAGAAAGTATCAAACGACAACAACATATGGTTAACAATTATCATTTAAGAGTATTATATTCTTATCATTACTTTTAAACATTCTTTGTAATGCACAAATATAATACAAAAACTATAATGTGATGACCTATTTCGTAATCTTTTCTCTTCTAGCTACTTATTCTAACTACTACTACGTTCCACTCTCATCCTTACCGTTACACTTTCTTGTAGAGACGGCGAGCGTGAGGGCGACGAAAACAATCGATTTTAGCGAACAGTAAACGCAGAACGCATTAAAATTGAAAACAAAACAACAAACACACACACAGCAGCGCAGCCTGTTCGTTGCACAACAAGCAAAAAAATAACATAATATACACACTGCGCGTTGCGTGCTATGCGTGCATAAACCCAAATGTACACAAACCGCACGCACGCACGGACGACTGCGTGCGTGAGTGCGCGCGGGAGTGCAACCGCACAAATACACACACAACACTAACTCACCACACACAAACAATCAACAACACACACACACACACAAACCACTCTCTTCGGCTCTCTCGTCTATCTGACAATCTTAAAATCTCAAATCAAGGTCTCTATCGACGATTCGTCAATATCTCTCTTCTCTCTCCACTCATCCTACTGCTCTTAAATGTACACAAACGTACGCCTTGCGTGCAGTACGTGCTGCGCGCGCACACACTCACACGACACAAAACACAAACACACGCGTGCGCGTGCCCGCGCGCTCGCGCCTGCCCCCACCCCGCCCCTGTCCGCGCCCCCCCCACCCCGTTAGACTGTAGAAAGTTCCGACACACAGAGAGAAACATACACTTAACACCTTCGTCAACCCCCCCCCCCCCCCCCCCCCCCCCCCCCCCCCCCCCCCCAAAAAAAAAAAAAAAAAAAAAAAAAAAAAAAAAAAAAAAAAAAAAAAAAAAAAAAAAAAAAAAAAAAAAAAGTATTTTATCATCTCAATTAAAAGAGATTGGTGGTGTGGTGGGTGTGGTGTGGTGTGGCGAATGTGCACTCGTTTAATTGTGCACTGAATTGTGTTCGTGTGTGCGCACGCGGTGTGTGTTTTTTGGGGTGTGTACGTGCGTGCCGCGCCGTGTGTGTATGTGTTTGCATGCCTAAATGTGCAAGAACATATGTTTCAGAGATGTATAGCCGAATAAATTTTCGTTTCTTCCGTCTGTCTGTCTGTCTGCTGTCTGTTGGGGGGGGGAGAGAGAGAGAGAGGGGAGAGAGAGAGAGAGAGAGAGAGAGAGAGAGAGAGAGAGAGAGAGATTCGTGTTAAATTTTCAAGTGCTCTTTTCCCCTTCACGTGTCTAACAAAAATGGCTTTTGCCGGTAAATGGATGTGCGTGCACACACAATCAGATGACCGTATTGATAGAACTACGTTTTGACAGGCTATGGGGAACAACACTTGAAATTGTAATGTATCGATAGCTTTAACTACCGTATTTGACTTTACCATAATATAATCAGTCAATTTCCCTTCT
Organism: Stramonita haemastoma; assembly: GCA_030674155.1. Lineage (NCBI taxonomy): Eukaryota > Metazoa > Mollusca > Gastropoda > Neogastropoda > Muricidae > Stramonita > Stramonita haemastoma. The sequence continues at coordinate 50,437,404 of CM060336.1, forward strand.
GCGAGTGTTTTTATTATTATCATTATTATTTTAAAAAATTTGGTTTTTTTGTTACACCAGTGTCCCCAAACAGAGAGAGTTTCGGAGCATCTTTTAGTGTTTTAGCTCCCTACGGGTTTTTAAGCAAAATGATATCTCTGAAAGTCTGTCTATCTGTTTAAGCAAGATAAAATCTGTCTGTGTATCTGTCTGTCTGTGTATCTGTCTGTTTCTCTTTCTATGTCTGTCTGTCTGTCTCTGTCTCTCAAAATGAAATATTTGTTTCTCTCTCTGTCTCTCTCTTTCTGTCTGTCTGTCTCTGCCTCTCTGTCTCTCTCTCTCCCCCTCCCCCCTTCCCTTCTTCCCCCTCTCTCTTGAGTATACACGTGCACATGTACACAGACACACACAGACACAAACAGACGCGCGCGTGTGCGCACACACACACATATATACATACATGTATATTACAAGTATTATAAAACCTGAATGTTAGGAGTTTCGCGGATGAGTCATGTCGTTTATAGAGAAAATAATATTTGCATTTCCAACACAAACTAAGAAGAGAAAAATGAAAAGAAAAGAATTGTTCCCGGATATACACTTTTTTCTTTATGTCTTTTTCATTCACTCTTTCTTGTGTAGTTTCGTTTTTTTCTTTTGTTTCAATGATCCAAACCAAATACATGTTGTTCTGTTTGATTAACACACAATTGCTTTTTTTTTTTGTAGAGTCCCCCAAGCTAACGTCCTAAATGGTTTCCTAGGCTTTAAATTAACTGTATTTTGATAGCATTAATGACGCACACTATACCTGCAGTGAATTTTAACAAAGCTTTATCGCTTTTGATTTCCTGGCGTGCAATTGAGCTCAGTGTGGTTTGGAATGGAGAACAGTGCAGATGGATTGAGCGGCAAAACCTCCGTGCGTGCCGCCATTCCATTGATCCTGTCACTTGGGCCTTGTCGGGGCCCGAAAAGTTCCATTGGTCTGTGCCGCCCTTAGTCTCTGAGGTCGTGAGTTCAATTCCGTCTGAAGTTGAACTCTCCTCACCCCCCTCCCCTACCCCCTCCCCACCAATCACCCCTACAACCACCCAGCCCCCAATCCACGAGACCTCGACTGGTTGTCTGGGTGCTAGTTTATTTTCGGATGAGATAATAAACCAAGGCTCCCTGTGCGACCTACATTTAGCGAACGTAAAATAATCCAAGGTTACAGAGGAAAGTGTTTTTGGCAGTTATGTAAAAAAAAGAAAAAGGCCACTTAAATAGGGAAACAAATACACCTGCAACTCAACTCAACTGTCTTCATCGCCGCTGTCGACTGTAGAAGCTCCATAGAATGCCACCAGGGCTCGTCATCATTCTCTCTGTCTCTTGTGAGCGCTACCATCTCCTGTAGACCTCCCAGACCAAAGTCAATGTCTTGCAGTAGAATCCTTCGTAACTGAAGGTATAATACTATGGAATGAATTACAATACGATATAATGCAATGCAAAACAGTACAATACAATGCAGTGCAATACAGTGCAGTACACAATACAATGCAAAAAAAATGCAACGAAATACAATGCCATGCAAAACAATACAATACATAATGCAATACAATACATAATAATACTTGTAAAATGTTACAATACATAACAATGCAATGCAGCACAATACAATACGGTGCAAAGCAATTCAATACAACATGATAACCTGTATGCAATACAATAGAGTACAAATCAAAACAGTGCAAAACATCACAGTACAATGTAATATAATTGCACTACACTAGAATATAATTAAAAAACAACAACTATACTTTGCAATGCAATTCACTACAATGCAACATGACACAATTCAGTACAAAAACTATAAAATTCAATGCAATTCAACACAATACAGCACAACATAACACAGTACAACACTTCCGACACACTGTCTTATTCTACGTCCAAAAGAAACCATACTAGCCTCCTAGAAATTCCTTCTCCATGCACGAACTCCGAAGACACTCAAAATAGAGAGTAATTGACGCTGATTAATATTTAATTACACAGCGAAGCAAAAGGGGAGCGAGCTAATTCCAAAGATTCTGGGGGCAGCCAGAGGTGACTGTGTGATTAATCCAGGCTGATTACTCCAATGTGCAGTCTCTTCACGCGATGAAAATCGCTTGAAAACTAAGATGGCGTGCAACTGCAATCAAGTATGTATTCGTTCGAAAATGGACGTGTCTTGTCTGTCTGTATGCTTGGTTGGTTTGTTTGTGTGATTTAATTTTATGTTTAGTAGAACACGTAGGAATGTTGAGGTAAATCATGATATTGTTAAGGTAATTTGTGTAGGAACTTTTGCTAATTTGTGATTGTGTATAATATCAGTAAGACACACAGGTATGTCGATGTAAACTGCCTTAAGGTAATGTGTGTAGGAACACATACTAATTTGTGATAGTTTATATTGATCAGTAAGACACACAGGTATGTCGTTGTAAACTCTTTTAAGGTAATGAAAAACTAATTTGCACATCAACATAAATCGTGATTGTTTATATTAGAAGGACACATAGGTACATCTTAGTTTGTCAGCTCAACAAAAAACACAAGCACCCCCAACCCGCCACCACTTTCCATCAAAAGTAACCTGAATGGAAGAAGATACCAAATCTGTCATCTGAGCAGATACAATCTGCCGATCTGTAGCGCCCTGAACATGAATGCTATGCCAAACTTGCACACAATCTGTCTTCTTCTTCTTCTGCTTCTTCTCCTTTTCTCTCCGTCTGATAGCAGTTCTCGAGTTACAAGAACCAGAGCAGCAAAAGCCTATTTTAAGAACGAGCCACAGCGTTCTAAGGTTACCACATTCCCAGATTTTTTTTTACCCCCTTAAAGGACAGGGCTGGTGTTGGTTTACCTCCGACGTGAGCGCATGCTGGTATATAACTTGTTTTGATGTCAAACTAACCACGCAATTCATTGTCTGACTGTTTATTTGACGTCAAAAGCTAGTTAGTAAACAGCCTGTAGTCCATTGTCATATTGTGGTCTTGGTGTTAACGACCTTCTTATCTACAAAGGGCTTGTGATTGCCTATGTCCTATCTATGCGGTGCATCCTCCCTACACGCGTACACACACGTACGCTACGCGCTTGAGACGCAAGTCGAAGTTGCTGAACAAAAGCAGCAGATGAGTAGAGAGGGTAAGAAGTTTGACGTTTGATCCAGAGGTCGTGGGATCAATTCTTACTCACTTTTTCCCAGGTTGGAAAGTGTTATTTTGTGTTTGGAATCGATAGATCTAGAAGTGTGTGTGCTTGGAGCGCCGACATTTTTTGAGATCCTATTAAATAGATCTAGGTTTTTGTAAAGCTGAGGGTCTGTGTGTGAACGTATGCATCTATATAAAGTGTATTGTCGCTCATTATGTAAGTATACAAGAAGTGAAGGGTCTGTATTGAATGCTGGTTGGAACGGATGGCAGAGAGGAAGACAGGGGTGTACACAGATACTACATTTGGCATGGGCATGCTCCTCTCTCTCTCTCTCTCTCTCTCTCTCTCTCTCTCTCTCTCTCTCTCTCTCTCTCTCTCTCTCTCTCTCTCTCTCTCACACACACACACACACACACACACACACACACACACACATACACACACACACATACACACACACACACACATACACACACACACACACACACACACACACACACACACACACACACACACACACACACGTGCGATCAGCGTCCACCCCTCATCCCTACTTCCAAATGTTACCTTGTTTAAAAATGAACATAAACATGGAGGTTCAGAGTATATGAAGTAAAAGATGACACAAAACAGAACCCCCTTCCCCCCCGAAAAAAAACAACCAAACAACAAACAACAAAACATACAAAAACAAAAGCAAAAATTAAATCACCACCCCCAAAAATACTCCACCCTAAACCAACAAAGAAACAAAAATAAAAAACCCCAACTAACCAAACAGAAATCCCTACCAAAACAAAACAAATCAAACAAAACAAAACCATCACCACTACCACCACCAACACCAACAAAAACATCAAATCTCACGAACGATTAGACTCGTTCTAGCTCGGGGAATGAAAGAAAGAAGATAAGAAGTAGGCCCAGTTAAGCGAGTCTACCCAATTGTGACGTCAACCATTATTGACGTCATACTGCAGACGTGGGCACGTGTGGTACGTGAGCGGAGCTAGCTGAAGAACGTTGGGCTATCTCTCTCAGTTTTCACTGTCTGTGCAGACATCAGCTCAGGGTCAGAGATCTAGACTAGATAGCTTAGGTATGGACTAGATTATGGAAAGTGTTGTTGTTGTTGTTGTTGTTGTGTTAAAAGAGAAACTATGAAGGAATCAGTGAGAGAATGGGAGATGAATGAAGGAATGCTTTATGAAGGAAGAAGTGGGTGAATGAGAAAATGTATCTAGATCTAGGCATTTTTAAACCTGTAGGCGTGGTTAAAAGGTAGGGGGGGAGAGAGAGAGAGAGAGAGAGAGAGAGAGAGAGAGAGAGAGAGACGCGCACTCACGCACGCACGTACGCACACACACACACACACACACACACACACACACACACACACACGCACGCACGCACGCACGCACTCACTCACTCAGACAGAGAAAAAAAAAGACAGGAAAACTTGTATTAGTGCGGAAGACTCTCAATCTTGTCCTTTGCCCTTTAGTCAATAGATCTATACATGCGATCGGTGGGTAGACGGGCACATGGGTCAATATTGTCACGTTCTGCACTACATTGATCAGCGGGGGTGAGGAGAGGGGGGGGGGGGGTAGGAGGTGATTAGCTCTATGACTAAAAAACAGACAGGACCGAATGTTCGAATCTCGGGGACCACCAGGCTAGGAAAAGACTGTCATTACGGAGCCAAGCGGCCAAGCGTTCTGGCGGCTCCTGCGACGGTACTGGAACCATTCGTATCGGTGATTGCCCTTTCCAGTGGATAGTGACGTGCAGAAGGGAAGTCTGCTGCATTGGTAACAGCTTGCCCTCCATACTTGCTTACCCAGGCTTTGCGCTCTAAAGACTAGAGCGCAACTTCATAGTCTTTCAAGACTGATGGATGCCTACCTACCTACGGAGCCAAGGTTTTAAGACAGACTGATCAATGCCCCTTTGGTTGAGATTTGATCAAGTTTAAGCCGAGGTTCTTTGAGTGAACCGATGACGCATAGATCTATCTATAGATCTATACACAGTTCTGCTTTTTTGAATTCCGTTCTTCGGTCAAAGAAGAGTGTCTTTGCAGACTTGCTGGAATATATGAGACAGTATCAAACATATATATATATATATATATATATATATATATATATATATATATATATATATATATATATATATACCTTGAAGGTGGATTGTGGCTATATATATCTTCACCTCACTGTCACCAGGCCCTTAGTCCTGTAGACCTTGGGGGCACCACTGGATATTTTGCAACCAGCTTCCTCCACTCCCCGCGGTCCATTGCTTTCCATAGTAAATCGTTCCACTCAAAGTCAGTCTCTCTCGTTTTCTGTGTCTGCCTCTTCGTCTCCCTCCTTGTACTGTTCGTGTGAAGGACAGTCGTGGCCAGGCCAGATGTTCGTGTGACGTGCCCGTGCCACTTTAGTTTGCGTTTTTTTTCATTGGAGTCAGTAGCTTTTCTATGGCCGTCAATATCATGTTCATTTTCATTGTTAAATTGAGCAAACTATAAGCTACACGCTTATTGTTACTATGATTCCAAAATACGGTTGTTTTCAATGTTTGTTCCAAAATTCTGAATAAAATCTATTCAGACCAGTAGCTCTTCAAATGGTCCAGTGGCATCCTGGTTTTCACTTATTAATTTAGTGATGTGATCTCTGTGTGAGATACCTTTCAATGTCTGCTGTGGTGGTGTGTTTCACTTGCCATCTTAACTAAAAAAACGGTCAGGTACTCAAAAATGTAATCGATGGTTGGATGGATTGAAGAGTTTGATACCTGACGGACAGAAAGACAAATGCCTTGGGTCGTGTGACAAAAGTGCTCAGCTATTGATAAGCTATATCCGCGATTTCTTGATAACAACACCGGTTTGGTGCGGGTTAACCATTGTTTGTTTGTTTGGGTTTTTTCTTTTTTTGTAAATTCAAAGTAAACGAAACCAAGTGTGTGTGTGTGTGTGTGTGTGTGTGTGTGTGTGTGTGTGTGTGTGTGTGTGTGTGTGTGTGTGTGT
>CM060336.1:50460767-50463267 GCA_030674155.1 Stramonita haemastoma
ACGCAGTTATTTCATCTCTTTGTTAGTTACCTTTTGTAACTTATACAGACTTTGTGGTGATGATGGCATTTTCTACTGTGCTGGTTTCACTTTCTGGTTATGCCTTTACCATCTGTGGCAGCTGTTTCGTATATATAGGCCTGCCTGCGTCATATTACGGTTATGACTTGGCAGGGACATTGTCGGTATAGCCAATGTGGCACATTGTCATTGAGTTTTGTGTGTCTTATCATTGGGTGCAGGATATTGAGCGATCCCCACCCCCACCCCACCCTTTCCACTTCTTACTTTCCTTCCTTCCTTCCTTCCTTCCTTCCTCACTATCTTTACCGGGGCCCTGTGGAGTTTTTGTTGCATGCTTGTTGGTCCAAGCAATAGATAGAAAAGGAAGAATAATAGCAGTAATACTGCAGTAATGGCTGTGTGTTGTGTTTATAGGCAGGGTGACAATAGATAGAAAGAAGAAAATGATAGCAGTAATACTGCAATAATGGCTGTGTGTTGCGTTTATAGGCAGGGTAGCAATAGATAGAAAAAGAAGAAATGATAGCAGTAATACTGCAGTAATGGCTGTGTGTTGTGTTTATAGGCAGGGTAGCAATAGATAGAAAAAGAAGAAATGATAGCTAGTAATACTGCAGTAAATGGCTGTGTGTTGTGTTTATAGGCAGGGTAGCAATAGATAGAAAAAGAAGAAATGATAGCAGTAATACTGCAGTAATGGCTGTGTGTTGTGTTTATAGGCAGGGTAGCAATAGATAGAAAGAAGAATTGATAGCAGTGATGGCTGTGTGTTGTGTTTATAAGCAGGGTGGCAATAGATAGAAAGAAGAATTGATAGCAGTAATACTGCAATAATGGCTGTGTGTTGTGTTTATAAGCAGGGTGGCAATAGATAGAAAGAAGAAATGATAGCAGTGATGGCTGTGTGTTGTGTTTATAAGCAGGGTGGCAATAGATAGAAAGAAGAACTTATAGCAGTAATGCTCCAGTGATGGCTCTCTATTGTGTTTATAAGGAGGGTGGCAATAGATAGAAAAAGAAGAGTTGATAGCAGTAATGCTGCAGTGATGGCTCTCTATTGTGTTTATAAGCACAGTGGATTTCTTTAATGGGAAGAGCAGCTACCTCGGGCTGTTGTCATTGAGGGGGGGGGGGGGGGGGGGGGTAGGCTTCGTTGTATAGATCTAGTGCTACTTGTGGGTTGTTCCTGTTTGTGTGGGTTGTTCCTGTCTGCGTGGGTTGTTCCTGTCTGTGTGGGTTGTTCCCGTCTGTCTGCGTGCGTGTGTGTGTGTGTGTGTGTTTGCGTGTGTGCGTGCGTGCGTGCGTACGTGTGTATGAAACTGTACATGCTCTTTATGTATCTGTTTTCCAGTCTGTCCCTGGCTTAGTTTCAAATTATATTCTCCGTGTGTGTGCAGGTGAAGCAGTACAAAGGGGGGCCAAGGAACTCATCACTGACCGTGGCTCAAGATGCAAGTACACCAGCTGTGCTATACAGAAGACAGCTGATAGCATCTCCAGATTCTACTGCTGGCCCACTCACACGTCTACTGGTGTGAGGAAAAGAATCAGAAGAAACCACGGGGGGAGTACACACACAAGGACAACAGTGCAAAGAAAGACTTTTTGGGTGTAGAAGTTGTTTCTCTGTCTCGCAGTGTGCAAAGCAGTTGGGTGCTGCTTGTCAGGCATTGTGTACCCGATCTGAGTGTGCACGAAGACAACAAGAAAAAGAACAAGCAGCGGAGCAGAGTTCCGCGAGTGCTGACAAGAAGTGGATCTGTCGCAGTGGATTTGGCGGGAGCCTTTGACAGTAAACTGACTGTGCTTTCTTCCAGCAAACTGCTGAAGTCAGTCTGATCCCAGGGTTTAGACCTAAACAAGGAAAGTTGAATAGTTCACCGCGAACCACTGTACCAGCAACAAGCGGCTTATTCAGGACAGTTTGGGGACGTGCTAGGGTACTGAAAGTTTGAACATAAAGAAGAGGATTACCGCACTGTAGAAAAACCCTCATATGTATCCCGTACAAAAACAGCACAAAGAAAGAATTGTGAGTATGAGAACTAGGGAATGATTATTCAACTTAATCACTGCCAACTAGTTTACCAAATGTGAAATGATTGTGTGATGATTTAGTGCAAAAGATTGTGTCCGGAAATCCGAGTTAGGTTTGCACGTTCCGCCTTGGAGTATTTGCTGAATCGTGAGTCACTTCACTTGTCCTCAGTCAGGGTTTATGGAGATATTTTCGCCATCCTGTGACATCTTTGACTTGGGTGTGGATTGTAGTGCTTGTATACAGCTAGGCTAGGGTGGAGTGTGGTTTGCCTTAAAGAAAGCGTCTGACCCGGGTGTCGTCATACGATCATCTCGTGCTTGTCATCTTTATCACGTCAGCAGTTGTGACACTAATCATTGACTCTTCTTTATCGTTTGGGAGACGGTTGTTGCGAGGCTATCATAATTCGCCGGTAAGAAGCGAAACGAGTCTGTG
>CM060336.1:50468267-50474070 GCA_030674155.1 Stramonita haemastoma
GGGCACCGCCTCAACTAAGCCTAGCCCTGGAGAAGCTGAAGTCTCTGACATCTCGCATAGTTATGGGACATCTGATTTACAGAGGGACAGGTGATACACTTAGCAAGGTGGTAGACTTCGACCGTCGGACCCGAGATGTAAACTGTTCTGAGAGCTTGGATCAAGTCTTACAGCATTGTCTTTGGGGGATTTTTTCTCTGAAGTTTAGCATGTTTCCGCCCCATACCCTGCAGTCTTTTGGCACAGAACCAAGTCTGTGTAAGAATAAAGCATTATAACATCTTGTTTTGTATTTCTTTCATTCAGTTAAATTTCCATTTTGGCATGGATAAAACTAACAACCCTGATAGCAATCTGAGCTGCAGACGGATGGGCTCGCTAGAACTTTTGAATTTTCATCTACCCATATTTTTTGTGATGTGTTTTTTTCGTGCTGATAGTGATTAAGCATTCATGTGCTTTTTTCGAAGCCAGTCCCTGTGTGCTATCAGTGTGTAATTTGTGCATCGTTCAGGACACCAAATCCGGTAAGAATAAAAGTTGTATAGACTGCTTTGCACACTGAGGTCGGTTTTGTTTCTCTTCAATAGCTTAATGGTCATTCTGCATGATATTAACCAGGGAAAATCCCCCGGCGAACCTCGCAAATGCAGCGTAGCTGCTGACATAGGCTCCGCGTGGGTTAATTTGCCCAAAACATTTAGAAATTTTCAGCAAAGTACCACAATTTTGTATTGGTGCATGTATTGTAATTTTATTGTGCTTATTGTGTAATGTACACAATAAATTTTCCATGTTGGCATTTTAGTGTATGTGTTTCGATCATGGCAGATTCTTTCTGTGGATTTCCAGGGGCTGCTCTCCGAGGGGAAAATTTTGTCGCCACAAAGAGCAGCCATTAAAAATTTAAAAGATATTGTCTGATAGCAATATCAATCGTACTTTGTTAGAATGTTACACAGTCAAAGCTCCTGTCCAGAGGTAGGCGGGCTGTCACATCAGAACATGCATGTTATAGAGTGACGATGTCTACAGACAGTGATATCAAGTAACTTGATAAGCCAGGTGATAGGATGCATAGCGTTGGCACACTGATAGTGATAGCATTCAGTAGGTCACAGAATTAGAGAGAGAGAGAGGAGAGAGAGAGAGAGTGGAGATTGAGTGAGTGGGGGTGTGTTATGTGTGTGTGTGTGTGTGTACTGTGTGAGTGTGTGTGTACTGTGTGTGTGTGTGTGTGTGTGTGTGTGTGTGGTGTGTGTTGTGTGTGTGAGTGTGTGTGTTCGCGCGCGCCGCGGTGTGTGTGCGTGCACATGTTACGTATATATGATTGCTATATAAAATTAAAAAAATATAGATATATATATAATATAAATATATATAATATATATATATATATGCCATGTGCGCAAACTTTGTACGTGTGTGTGTGTGTTGCGCGCGCGCGCGTGAGTGTGTGTGTGCGCGTGTGCGTGCGTGCATATACGCAAACACGTTTAAAGCAATGAAAAGGGTAAGCAGCGAGTGGGACCTTTATTCAGTTACTATAGTTTATAACTTTGTTCGAGTTTTTAGTCTTTCATCTTGGCAGTGTTATTTTCAGAGCACACCAGTTTGCCTGGTTCTGTTTTTTTTTTTTTTTTTTCTTTGTTTGTTTTTTCAGTTTTTGTTTAGTTTTTGGATGATTATTTTTGGTGGTGGTGGTGAGTTTTTTTCTCTTTTTCTCTGTTTTTTTATGAAAGAGATTTTCTTTGAAGCGATCTTTTTCACATGACAAAAACTCCAATAAACCAAACACAAGAAAAAAAAAACCACAGCATATAACTATAATCTTTTAGGAGATGAAACCTGATTCGTACAAGGTTACCCACAAGGTAACCACGTAAAAGCGGTCAATCAATCCCTCCTAGCCAATCTCAGCCAGATCAAACGGAGCTCATTTCCCTACCTAGTAAGTCAACAGGCGTGGTAGGTGCAGACACACGCACATACGGTGCATATATTATATGTATACACCTGTGATCTTATAGACTCGGCATGACCAAACATAAGATGACCTTGGGAACATAGAACGTAGCAAAGCTTACAGGGGAAAACGAAAATGGAAGGGGGAGAGGGAGGGAATGAGAGAGAGAGAGAGAGAGAGAGAGAGAGAGAGAGAGAGAGAGAGAGAGAGAGAGAGAGAGAGAGAGAGAGAGAACACTGAACATTGAAATGATTTAATGTACATTGGCCTTGGACCACAATACATTGGCTGGGCTTGGGGTGTACCAATAGGTTCTTCCATATCCTTTATGAAGCAAATGCACAAAAGACATGATTTATCACTGATGAAAAAAAGAAAAACACACATATTCCTATTACAAACCTCAAATCAACCATAACTTAATCACAGAAAGACTATTGTGTTTAGGAAAATTCATGTATATTGAATACATATCGAGAGAGAGAGAGACGACGGAGAGTGAGAGAGAGAGAAGGGGGGGGGGGGGGGGGGGGGGGGGGGGGGGGGGGGGGGGGGGGGGGGGGGGGGGGGGCGACGGACGGACAGATAGACAGACAGACAGATACCTTTTAAAATAAAAAGTATCTCTGATAGGCAGTCTTACTCAACAAACCATTTTGTCTGTAGTAAGAACCTTTTTGTTTTTGTCTTCCTTTCATACCTACTGCCAAAAATTACAAAGAAAAAGGGGAGGAAAATGGAAAGAGAGAGAGACGGACACAGACAGAGAGAAGGCGGACAAAAACATAAAGATTAGTAGACAAAATAGGTTTCTAGTGTATGACCACTGATTAGAGAATGAGAAATTCTTTTTATTTCAAAAGGTACCTCTCTCTCTGTCTGTCTGTCCTCTGTCTGTCTCTCTCTCTCTGTCTGTCTCTCTATCTCTTTGTCTGTCTGTCTCTCTGTCTGTCTCTCTCTTTGTCGTCGTATGTTTTGGCAGTAGTTTGGTTCATGGGCATGCATACTACTAGTGGCCTTTTTGTGCTGTTGACTGGCTGAGGAACAAACCACTGGAGAGAAACGTGTGATTGAGTACGCTTCCACCGACTTCCAACTTTCCTTTTTCCCTAGACTGTGGCTGACTGTCATTCTCTACCTGTCTTCTGGCTGGCTGTTGCTGTCTCGCTATTTGTGTCTGTAGTTGTGCAAGAGTACACGAGTGCAGGCATTAAGCGTATGCGTGGTGTACACACGTGTGTATGTACGTTGTGTGTGTGTGTGTGCTGGAAAAAAACGAAATGGAAGAGAGTGTATGGAGTGTGAGTGGGGGGCATAGGGTATCGCTACTATCAAGGACAATACTTTTAACCAAAGATCAACCAGTGCATGATACAGTAACTTTTGAATGCATGAAGACCGCATAGACTGGAGACATCACTATCTTTCGTATACATGTCGATTTGATGAAGACCTGTCATTCAGGGTCTAGATAGCTCAGTGGTCAGAGCACTTTTCCCTAGCTAAGGTCACGTTAACGCGCGTAAAGTTACCTTCGACCGGTACAACCCAGTTGTAAATGGAAAGGTAGCATCGAGTGAGAGGAGATGGGTGCCACCCTTAGTATGGTTCTAGCTTCCCGTCATTCTACTGAGAAACAATGTGTCATCAGCCTTACTACCTAGAGAAGCGAGGTGAAAAAAATACAGCCTGATTATTATCCTGCAAGATGGTACTAGAGGAAGCAATTTCGTGCCTAATCCTCCTGCTACAATGAATATAATTAATCCTATGATCCCTTTGGTGAAAGGAACTGGATGGTTTAGAGGCTCTTGAACGCCCATGTAGTGTTACTGCTGAAGCTAGATATGCCTTGTAGCTCCCACAAACCAAAGACTTTTATAGCCCTTAATGACAACTAACTTGAGCGTCGCAATCAGAGCCTTAGTGTGCGTCCTCCTCGTACGGTGTAAATAAAAAGAGAATGCTCCTTTTGATTAATTGAGAGGATGTTCTTTTTGATTGTAACCATTTATAGCCTAGATTTAGCCTTTAAGCGTTGAGATGTATAATTTCTCAAGTAAGCATTCTTATGCATAATAGTCGAATTGTTTTCTTGGGATTAAAAAGTTTTGTAGGTTTATTTACTGAAATTAAAGTGCAATAGGAAAGAATCCACTTAACTTTCATTTATGCAATTTTTAGTCTATTCTATAAGTGGCATTTAATCTAATTTAGTCTATAAAGTAGTATTTAATCTAATTTAGTCTATTCTATAAAGTAGTATGTAATCTAATTTAGTCTATTCTATAAGAAGTATGTAATCTAATTTAGTCTATTCTATAAGTGGTATTTAATCATAATTTAGTCTATTCATAAGTAGTACGTAATCTAAAGGTTATGAGTGTGGACGTTTTGATCTCCCATCACTGGTGGTTGTTGCAACCAATCTCCAAGACAAACGTTCAACGTGATATGACTTCCTTTGGAAGGAGTTGTTTCTGTTCTAAACACTTTACCGCGTAAGGCAAAGTGTTTGTAAACCAGTGCACCAAACCAACACCCAAAGAAACAGAGCCTCGCACAATTCACTGGTGTCTCCCAATTTAGAAACACGGCGTAGCACTCGTGCATTGAACGCATGGGAGGTAATCTTATTACCTCCCTGTCACATACTAGCTCACTGAATACAAGAAATTTCGCTCTCTTTGTAAGCTTAAAAGTGTTACGATATTTTGTAATGCAGAGCAGTTTTAACATTGTTCAAATTGTACACAACAATTGCCATATCTATGTTGGAGCGGTCTGTGTATTTATAACTACATGCACAGAATCTGGTTTTGGGTGGTGGTTACTTAAACGGGCACCCAGCATGCACCCTTTACCTGGAGACGAGATGGGCTCCGCTAGGTTCAACCTTTCCAAGAGACATGGCTTGAACATTCAGTGCACTGCCTCAACTCTAGGAGGGGGAGAGGGGAGAGAGAGAGAGAGAGAGAGAGAGAGAGAGAGAGAGAGAGAGAGGAGAGAGAGAGAGAGAAGAGAGAGAGAGAGAGATCGTAACTGTGTCATTTATACCAGTTGAAGCAATTTTTAAACTGAAATAGAATAAGATAATTAAAAAAATGAAATGAGATAAATAATATTCCAGACTATATTTCAGTTGAAAATCGCAGATAGATATCACAGTGAGGTGTCACTTACTTACGCCATCCACCGAAGCACATAAAGTAGTCTTTATGCGTTCTGTGTACTGCGGTGACTGCAGTAAACAGACAAAGCGCGGGGATTACCTTTCCCCATTAAGGTACGCCGTAAAAGTTCTAGCTGCATAAGCGTTTAGATCGTGCAAGTGTAAGAGTTTCCCACGTCCTTGCAAAATATTGTAGACTGTAAAAGGATACACAGAGACAACAACACAAGCACGCGCGCGCGCGCGCCACAAAACACACGCGCGCGCACACACCCGACACACACGCGCACGCACGCAACGCGCGCGCGCGCGCGCACAAACACGCGCACACACACACACACACAACACACACCACACACACACACACACCACACACACACCACACACACACACACACACACACAGGATAGGGATAGCCTAAGTGGTCAAACATTGCGCTCGCAATTTGACGACCCGGGTTTTGATTCCCGTTCGAGATTTTTCTCCTAGAGTTAACATCAGTGCTGACTCCACTCTTCCCCAAAGTCCTTCGGATGAGACTATAAAACAAGGCCCCGTGTGTGAATGCACGCAGAACATCTTGTCACACGTTAAATCCTGTTCCGCTTTTCGTAAGAGTAGGCCATCGTGTGCCGGTGGGGAACAGATGACATTTTACAAAACTG
>CM060336.1:50474170-50476670 GCA_030674155.1 Stramonita haemastoma
TTTTTGGGGGGGGGGGGGGGGGGGTTTTGGTTGGGTTTTTGTGTGGTGGTGGGGTGGGGGGTTGGGGGTGGGGGTGGGTGGGGGTGTGGGGGTGGGGGGGGTTGGGAGGGGGGGTGGGTAGGTTTTGTAATTTCTTCTTTCTTTTTTCTTTTCTTCTCTTTCCCCCTCTCTCCCTTTTTTTTCTTTCTCTCCCCTTTTCCTCTCTCCTTTTCCCCCTTTTTTTTTTTATTTTTGATAGCCCCGAATGGGGGAAAGGGCAGGATCCGATAAAAGTTTTCCCTTGAAAAAACTTATTTTCACCCCCTCCCTCCCTCCCCCCCTCCCCCCTTTTTCCCTTGCCTCCCCCCCCCCCTCTCTCTCTCTATCTTTTCATACACATACACACACGCATGTGCACACCGCATAAAACAACGTACGAAGCAATAGAAAAACATACAGCCCCACCCGCGCGCGCCCGCACCACACGCACCACCACCACACACACATACACATCACACAACACAGACCACAGACCACAGACACACAGACACACACACAGACACACACCAGAAAACCCCAACCACACACACACACACACACCACACACACACCACACCCACACACACACACACACACACACACACACAACACCCAAAAAAAAATTTTTCCCTAATGTGTAAAAAAGTTGGAACTGGATACCGCACTTGTTTTCCCCACTAAATTTTCTGTTTTATATTTTGTCGGAACGGGGACTCATTTTTTGGGTTTTAAACGAACGTTATTTTGTTCTCCTTCTACTGCCTCTGCAACACGAAGTGTCAGGAAAGTTTGGGGGATCATGTTATTCGGGGAAGCTGACCGGGCTGGGACAAACTTTACGTACCCCATACCTTTTGGGTTGTTTTGTTTGTTCCTGGCTTAGCCCAAGGTTTACCAAAATGTGGGGAATTTACGTAGAAACCTTTTCACCCCTTGAAATGCGCATTCAACCGGGGATGGGAATTGCCCGTTTTGAAAAGAACACTGAACATAAACCAAAAATTCCTATTTTTATTTTATTTTCTTATTTCGGGGTTTTTTTCCTTTTTTTTTATCTTTTTTAAAATTTTTTCTTTTATGTCTTATTCAAGCAATTTCTCTGCGTAAATTTGGGCTCTTCCCCCCGGGGGGAGCACCGCCAAATTGCGCGCCCCACCCTTAAATTTTTTTTTTCCTCTCGGGATGGTGTCCCAAACACGACACCTGTGTGCTTTGGGTTTTTTTTTATATAATAATTTTTCATCCGTCCACCGGCAACGAGGGCCTTGCTCTTCCGAAAGGCGGAACGGGATTTTAAAACATGCGCGCAAAATGTTCTGCGTGCGTTCCACACGAGACCTGGGTTTTTATATCTCAACCGAAATGCTTTGCCCTTCAGTTCGATTTTTCGTCAAACTGGGAAGAAAGGGCGAGCGGGGTACGAACCCTGAAACTCGCGGTTTACATATTGGCAGGCGAACGTCTTACCATCCTGCCACCGTCCATCTTTCTTTTTTTACAACATTATTAAAAACAACAACATTTTTCCCCTCTCTGTTTAATCTTTTGATAGCAGTTTTGGTTAGCCACAGGAACATCTCTCTACTCTAGAGAATGTGATAAGCACACGTGGGAACAGCCTGACGGGGACATCGCAGAAGATGAGGCAGCAAAATAAAGAAAACCTAAGGAAAACCATAACATAAAATACAAAGATTGTAGAACACCCCCATGGCAAAAACAAACCACAAACAAACAGTTGTTCGAGTTGCTGTTGATGAAGATAACAATGATGATGACAATGAAGAAGACGAAGAAGAAGAGGGAGGACTAGCATTACTAATGCATACAGTCACACGTCGTTTGGAAGGAACTTTATTAGATCTCTGAATTAGAAAGTGCATGGGAGCAGCGCTGTTTTCCCCTGATTGTGATTGCGTTACGTGCAAAGATTACACTCATAGAGACAGACAGACAGACAGACAGACAGACAGACAAGATCGGAACGCAAAACACACGCATGCACGCATTCCCACGCACAGTCACGCATACCTTCAACACACACATACACATATGCATTAATGCAAGCACACACATACACATACACGCACATACGCACACCCACACACAGACGCACCCCCACGCACGCACACACATGCATGCATGCATCCACCCATCCACACATACATACATACACACGCACACACGCACGCACGCACGCTTGCACAACTACATACATAGTGATACACACACGCACGCGCGCGCGTGCGCGCGCGCGAACGGGCTCACGCACACATATACACACGCTTGCGCGTGTACACACGCACACACACACAAGCACGCGTGCAAACAGACCCACGTACACACATACAAACACACACGTACACACGTGCGCGCACACTCGCACGCGCACGCACATACTCATGTACACACACACACATTCATCTTTTATTTGTTTAGCTGTCTTGCTTCACCCTGCTCTTTATTCTGTGTTCTTACAGAG
>CM060336.1:50486670-50491670 GCA_030674155.1 Stramonita haemastoma
TAAAGACAAAGTATCTGCCGACGAGCGGAGGGAGCGAGAAGGTGTGTACAAGTGAAGACATTCACAGAGGTAGGAGGGTGCAATATTGTGGAGACATTTGTAACAGAGGGTATTGATCTTGTAGTTTACTCTCTGTGGTACGGGCAGCCAATGGAGAGATTGCAAGAGAGGGGTAATGTGCTCAGATTTTTTCTTTCTGAGGACCAGACGACCAGATGACACATTCTGACTTCAGGGCAGCTCATTTTGTTGTTGTTGTTGTTGTTGTTGTCTGCAGGGTTTGTTTATGTTTTCGTAAACCACTGAAAGCTGACAGGAATCACGGGATCTTTTACGTGACATGAAGGGAATTTGGAGACTGGGATGTCTGCCTCCTGAGTTAATTTGGAGGCAAAGGTATGTCCATAACCTTCTCATTTACAGCTGAGTGAACTGGGAGACTGTACTGAAACCAAGGCTTGCACACTCGGTAACCAAGCTTAGGTTAACCTTAGCTTTGGAAAAGCAAGTGCTCTGACCACTGAGCTATCCCATCCCCAGAGTAACTTGGAAGATCATCAACATCTCTACCCTTGGTTTACCAAATGTGGCTACCGAATTTCAAACCCACTACTTCAAGGACCTGCAGGGTTAAAGTCAAATGGTCTTAACCCCCAGGCTATCATCATCGGTCACTGCTAGCTCTATTGGTTTGCGGAGAGTGACCTGGTTCGGGATGAGGAAATGGGGGTATTAGTGATGATGCCGACAACAAGCTTTGACATTTAGAATGGCATTAAATCTTGCAGGCCTATGAACAGACACGACTGTTGTTACTGTTTGCAGTCTGAAATTGTCTGATGTAAGATAGAGAGACGAAAGCTGTGGCCTTCAGTCAGTGCGCGGGCTGTTGTGTTGGCTGTTGGGCATTCCTCAACTTAACATGCTGCGAGTCACCCAGGAAACGCTGCACTTCGTCTCATTCATCATACTTCCTTCGTGGCAATACGGGGCCGGGCCTGTCAGTTGTAAATAGCATCCCCACCCCCCCTTCTGGAAATTCTGTGCCAGAAATTCCCTCTTTTCTAACACACTGTCTTTGTTTCTGTCTTGTTTCTTATCTGTCCGTTACCTCATTCTTGTCTATTTTCTGCCTTCTTGGTCCATTCTCTTACCTTTTTTTTTCAGAAAAGACTTAAAAGATCACAGTTCTCTCCCGTGCCATAGTTGGATGGGTGCTGGCTTGTCAGGAGCTTAACAGCAGCGCAAGGCATTTGTGACCGGTTTTTACAAAAAGGAGTCATAAGGTATACATGGGTGAAACTAAGTTGCTGTATTTTCTGAAATGTAGATATCATTTTCTTTTTCATGTATGATGCATTGTTCTTCCTCTAAAATTGACAAAGTTGTTGATGTTTGAAATGGGTGACATGGCGATTTCACATTCTGAGAAAATCGGGTTTAAAGTTTTTCACAACTGTAGCTAACATCATAGCAGGTCATTAAAAACGCTTTGGAAACACATTTTATAAAAAAAATGGAATCAAACTTTTCCAAGTACATAGGAAATTTAATGCCTACAGATTCTATTTATGATGAAAAAGTCCAAATTTGACAAAGCGGACCCCGCCTTCCCTAATTTGGGCCTCTCTCCTTTTCACTGCTTTCGAGTTAAGACTCATTCTGTAAAAAAAACGGGTCATATTTTTGCTCTTATGACATACCACAGTGGTTGCTATGTGAGCGTTCAACAGAGAAGAAGAATAATTTGTTATACTTTGGAATCATTTAAGGACCACATTAATACAAATATTTTGGCGTCATTCATGTAGGTTCCAAGCCATACATAAAAATAATGAACAGCTAAAGCATTTATCACAAGAAACAAGTAAATACATACTTGAAGAAAAGTGGGCTTGCACATGTATGACAGGTTTGGCCTTGGTTGGGTGTTTTTTTTGTCAGTTACAACACAACATAAGATCAGAATTGTATCCCTATTTCTGTCAATTACAGCACAGCATAAGATCAGAATTGTATCCCTAATTTTGTCAGTTACAGCACAGCATAGGGTCGAATTATATCCTTATTTTTGTAAGTCACAGCACAGCATATCATCAGAATTGTATCCCTATTTTTGTAAGTCACAGCACAGCATATCATCAGAATTGTATCCCTATATCTGTTTGTCACAGCACAGCAATCAGTGCATAACTATGAGTAATCAGGAGTTTTCAAAAGTATTTTCCGGAAAGGGGAAGGATGATAAAGTTGCATGCTTCTCTCATTTGAGTGTGTTTTTTTAACATCAACTCCTTGCCTTTTTTAGGGATTGTTAATTATCATGATATATGAAAGATAAAGTTATGTACTGTTATAACAAAGAATACACACATACACACACAAGCGTGCGCGCTCACAAAGCCACATCCTAATTCCCCTCCACACACACACACTCACACACACACACTCACACACACACACACACACACACACACACACACACACACACACACACACACACACACACACACACACACACACACACACACACCCTCTCTCTCTCTCTCTCTCTCTCTCATGCGCACCAACACACACACATACACACGCAGTACAAGCACACAGTACAAACACCTAGATACAGACACACACAGACACACAGACTCACAGACACACACACACCACACACACACACACACACACACACACACACACACACACACACACACACACACACACACACAGAGCACGCTCGCGCGCGCGCGAACACCAAAGATACAACAATTGTAGGCGTCAAAAACAAAACACGAAGACTCAAAACGTAGCTCCACTCGAACAATAGAAAAATAGCCAATTAAAAGGGCGCACCACTGAACAATTTCTGTAGTGAGTCGTGAAGTTTAGAAAGAGGAAGAGAAACACGCTGGTCATAGTACGATCATTCAATCGAGGACAATGCGGTGATGAATGCGGATGATGGGACGAGGATGAGGGTGAAGATGAAGTAGGGTAGTGGGATGAACCTTACTTCGCTTTTGACAGCCATTGTGTTTGTTTCCGTGAATGTGGTGCTCGCAAGGCCGAGAAAACAGGATTATTATGTTTCGGTGCAAGTGAATGTACGTGTTCTGCGGGCAGGTAGGTGGGGTGGGTGTATGTTTTGGTTTGGTTTTGGTTTCGTTTTGATGAGAGTGTGGGGTTTTTCTATGTTGAGATCTTTGTGGGTTTAGTGTGTATTTCTGTTACTGCTATGACCACGAGTACTGCTACTGCTGCTGCTGCTTCTGCTGCTGCTGCACTTAGTAAGCCTCCGTCAGTCGGTGTCAACTATGGAATTCGCGCCAGAAGGAAAGGTCATTTGTTCAGCGACAGCGCTGGCTGTGGCTGGTCAGTCCAATGCGGGAGTGACAGTCTCTGTTGCATCTGATACACAAGTGGCTTGTTGAGGTGGCTGGAGTACATGCCTTCCGCTTGGCTCTCTTTTCGTTTGCTGTGGTGTGGATCTTTTACAACAACTAAAACTACCATTACTTTTCTACAACAACAACAACAACACTACTACTACTACTGTACTGCTACTGCTACTGCTACTACTACTACTACTTCTACACACCCACTACCACCACCACCACTACTACTGCTGCTGCTGTGCTATTACTACTAATACTTCCTCTACTACTTCTATTTTTACTTTTCTACACTACTACTACTACTACTACTACTACTACTACTACTACTACTACTACTACTACTACTACTTCTGGCTATACTACTACTACATGCTACTGCTAACATACTACCTCTATCATAATCATTATCATCGTTATCGTCATCATCATTATTGATTTTCTTCTTCTTGTTCTGTTCTTCTTGTTAGTACTTCTTCTTAGTACTTCTTCTTCTTCTTAGCAATTGTGTTGTTGTTGTTGTTGTTGTTGTTGTGTTGTTGTTGTTCTTCTTCTTCTTCTTCTTCTTCTTCTTCTTCTTCTTCTTCTTCTTCTCATAAATGTTCATTCATTCATTCATTCATTCTTCTTCCTCCTCCTCCGCCTCCTCCTCCTCATCGTCTTTCATCTTTATCGTTTCAGCAGCTGCCAGTGTTGTTATTGTCTTGTTGTGTTGCTCTTACTTGCATTCGTAATCTTTGTACTGTGTGTAATGCAGTTGTACCGAACGTATTGTAGTACAACATTGCGCTTGAATGGACTTTGCTGTGCCGTGCTGTTTTTCGTTCTCTTGCATTCTTTACTGTTGTGTTACGCATATGTTATATGATGTGTTGTTTTATGTGTTGCATCGTGTTGTGTTGAGTTACGCGTAACGCAAGCAGTCTTGTTGTTTTGCGTTGTTTTGCATTGTATCGTATTGCGCTGTGTGTGTGATATAGTGTGTTGTATTGAACATTGTGTGGAATACTGTCGAGAGTCGTAATTATTCGCAGCGTTGTTCTCTGCGAGACCCTTCTCCTAACAGCGTGTATGTCAGTGCGTGTTGCAAGATAATGGGTACCACCCACATTTTGCTTTCCTATCTGTGTGTGTCTATCGTATGTACGTATGAGGATGGTTGTGGTGTGGTAAATGTGTGTGTGTGTGTGAGGGGAGGGGGCGTTCCGTTGTGTGTGTGTGTGTGTGTGGTGTGTGTGTGTGTGTGTGTGTGTGTGTGTGTGTGTGTGTGTGAGGGGAGGGGGTTCCGTGTGTGTGTGTGTGTGGTGTGTGGTGTGTGGTGTGTGTGGTGTGTGTGTGTGTGTGTGTGTGTGTGTGTGTGTGTGTGCGCGCTTGCTTGCTTGCTTGCTTGCTTGCTTGCTTGCTTGCGTGCGTGCGTGCGTGAGTGCGTTTTCGTTTTTAACGTCTATCCACTGAAAAGTTATTTTACGCGCGCGCGCGCGCGCGCGCGCGCTCTGTGTGTGTGTGTGTGTGGTGTGTGTGTGTGTGTGTGTGTGTGTGTGTGTGTGTGTGTGTGTGTGTGGTGTGGTGTGTGTGTGTGTGTAAATTGTCACTGAAAACTATATAACCGTAGCT
>CM060336.1:50496670-50499170 GCA_030674155.1 Stramonita haemastoma
AGAAAGAAGAGGGCCTACCTCGAAATGTTGTGAGGGAAGTGGAGAAAAAGAACAAGTCAGTTGCTTATTGTGTCCCACCTCGCGCGAAACGCGGAGACAATTACGGTCAGTGCAATTCGCCTCAGGGCAGCCGGTGGGAGCACAAGCCCAGTGAAATCAGTAGAGGGCGAATGTATGGAAACTCGTGTCTGTCAAAAGTACCCAAGTTGATAATCGGGCACTTGTACTATTCCTTATAACCGTCAGAGCACAGAAACAGTACCCAGGTCGTGTCTGCGATAACGCAATTATTTACAGTTGAGATTATTAGTTGTTATGTTTTCTTCTCTCGTCTGCTTTACACAGATGTGTCTGCAAAGCAATGGTTTTGTCTTTCTAATTCGAGCTCTCTCTTAGGCTTACAGCTTGGTTGCAGGGTTATCTCCGTTGTTATGTAAAGTGTAGGTCTACTGGAACCATTCGTATCGGTCATTGCTTTTCAATGGATCATTCAGTGGCGTGGAGAGGGGCGTGGGGCGTGCTGCATGGGTTAACAGTTTGCCCTTCATGACTTAACTTCTACGGCTTTGCGTGCTAAGGACTAGAGCGCAACTCCATAGTCTTCCGACTGATGGGTGCCTACTTCTACTATGTAAGGGGTGGCGAGAAGGAGAAAAGGCGGACTTTAAGTTGGCCAAAAACTCCTACCTCGTCTTCAAGTGATAGTTGGAAATTTCCATCATACCGGTTAATTTATACTCTCCCACACACACCTTCCACCCGTTTTCATTTCATATGTCTGCTGGGTGAATGAGTGAGTGTGCCTGTGACTCTTTGCCATGGAAGCATTAGATAAGATTTAAAGTATTTTGTGGATGTAACTGCAATGAGCGTTGTCGGGAATCAACAAAAGAATAATAAATTATGAATGGAGCATACTATTATCTATCTGTCTGTCTGTCTGTTTATCCACCAATCCATCCATCATCCATCCATTCATCCATCCGTCCGTCCGTCCGTCCGTCCGTCGTCCGTCTATCTATCTATCTATCTATCTATCTATCTATCTATCTATCTATCTGTCTGTCTGTCTGTCTGTCAGTCTGTCTGTCTGTCTGTCTGTCTGTCTGTCTGTCCGTCCCGTCCGTCCGTCCGTCCGTCCGTCCGTCCGTCTATCATCTATCTATCTATCTATCTATCTATCTATCTATCTATCTATCTATCTATCTATCTATCTATCTATCCTTTATCCTGGTGAACGTGGGGCACCCTGGAGACCTTGGCAACCTGTTCCTTCCTTTCCTTCTCTGTTCTGCCTTTCTCAGAATTGGTTGTAGTTTCAGGCCTTTCCTTCGCTGATGTTGTTGATGAGTGAGAAGGAGGAGAGAGAGAGATAGTGAAGAAGTGAGAGAGAATAGATGAGAGAGCGAAGACGAAGAAGAGAGAGAAGAGATAGAGAGAATTAAAGTAGAGATAGAGAGAGAGAGACTCGAACTCGAACTTTTAATGAGAGTAAATTGGATAAGCCAGGCCTCGAGGGGACAAAATGAAAGAAAAATTAATAAATCAATGAATTAGTAAACAAATGAATGTAAGATACAAGGGAATCAATCAGTCATATTGCCATTCAATTATCGCTAATTCAGGAAATCAATGAAAAACCCAATAAGTGAACCAATCAAATGAATAAAACAAGACAAAATCAAACACGAAAAACTCCCCTCCCTAACAACCTCCCTCCGTAAACAAAATTGTTCCCCAAAGTCAGATAAAAATACACACAACACACACACACACACACAACACACACACACAACACACAACACCCACAAAGCAGGCACGCACACAACACAACACACCAGAAGCAGGACGCACACACACACACACACACACACACACACACACACACACACACACACAGAAGCAGGCACGCACACACCCGCACGCACAAACACACACTTACTTATTACACACACACCCGGC
The DNA here is from genome assembly GCA_030674155.1 of Stramonita haemastoma. Lineage (NCBI taxonomy): Eukaryota > Metazoa > Mollusca > Gastropoda > Neogastropoda > Muricidae > Stramonita > Stramonita haemastoma. Next base: position 50,498,633 of record CM060336.1, read on the forward strand.
TGCAGCACAAACAAATCATCCTGGATGAGAGACATTGAGAGGAGAGACAGAGACAGAGAGTGACAGAGCGAGACACACACAGAAACATACACAACACACAGACATAGAAAAATTGTAACGAGGACTTTTGACGAGGTTAGTTGACCATAGAGTGACAAAACTCTCCTGGTTGGGGTAAAAACCGGGTGACACTATACAGCAAGTGTGGCGGGCAGGGTCTGTCTGTCCCCAACAAGCACACACACACACACACACACACGGGGAGTAGGTTAGCCTAGGTTAGCCTAGGTCTAGTCAGACGAGCTTTTTCCTGTCACCCGCACACTGCAGACATTTTTACTGTGCACCTCGAAATATCATCGATTTGTGTGAGAAGTCTACAGTTCGGAGACAGTTTATTGGAAAAAGTGTTACAGGTAAGAGATTACTGCTACCAGAATTTCTTTCTATTTTTTTTTTTATTCCCCGGGCTGTTTGAAAAGAAAGAGTGCTAGCTACCCGGATCGGACATGTTTGTTGTGGCTACCCGTGTAAGACC
>CM060336.1:50504170-50514170 GCA_030674155.1 Stramonita haemastoma
ATGAGGAAGAGGTGAGCATGTCTGGTTCTGAATGTGGGGAGAGTGTGGCAGAATATTCCGGTGAATCTATTGAAGGGCAGACTCATGAGACAAAAGAAACAACGTTGAGGGATATTTTGGACCAGTTAAAAGCGTTTGATACCCAGTTCAAAAAAGGAGCGGATGGTATTACCAGTACATTGAAAGAAATGACAACTGGCCAAACTGCTAAAGAACAATCTGTTTGTAGAGATGTGACATAGTTATTCCAGTGATGACTGATACCAGCCTGAAGTTGTTTCAAGAGACCAGCCAGTGAAGAGATAATGATTTGTATCTCAGAAAAAAAACAAAAAAACAAACTATTCATACTTTGTAATTATTGCAAACCCATGTTATGGATTTCCATGCCATGTTGTTCATTTGGGCTCTCATTGACTGAATTCTTTTTCAATTTATGTTTTGTGCCCAGTCCCCATCCCTCTGTCCCCTTGTGAATGGGCGTAAAGCTTGTCACAATAAACTATTGTCATTGTCATTGTCATTGTCTCTCTCTCTCTCTCTCTCTCTCTCTCTCTCTCTCTCCCCTCTCCCCCTGTGTGTGTGTGTGTGTGTGTGTGTGTGTGTTTTGTGTGTGTGTGTGTGTGTGTGTGTGTGTGTGTGTGTGTGTGTGTGCGTGCGTGCGTGCGTGTCAGCTCTCTATCATTGTGTGTGCGTTTGTGTGTTTGTGTGCGTGTGTGTCTGTCCGTGCCTGCGTACTTGCGAGTGTGTGTGTGTGAGTGTGTGTGTGTGTGTGTGTGTGTGTGTGTGTGTGTGTGTGTGTGTGTGTGTGTGTGTGTGTGTGTGTGCTATTTTCGGCGAGATATTGCGAGAAGTTAGGTATTTTCCAAGTTAAAGACTTAAAGTGAAAATTCTAGAAATGTCTTTCCTTCTTTCTTTCTGATTTTCTTTCTTGTGGATTTCTTTTCCTGGCTCCTGTTGTGGGACGACCCCTTTAACCAACTCTAACGCCAATGTTTTATTATTTTCTGTTTTTTTTTTCTTAAAGCCATTTGCCAGGCAAAGAAAAAATGATCATAGATCTGGAAGGACTTTAAAAAACAACTGAGATTGGTCGAATTCACGGTTTTGATTAAAACGCAACATCAAAGCGTGCTCTTTTAGCAAACAAATTTTAGTCTTGCCTTCCCCTTTAATTTTTTCGAACAGTTCTTACGGCATGCTTGACTGCCCATTCATTGCGGTGCCATAAGCATTCACACACTAGACGGTAGACCGAGAATGGCAGTGAACAAAAGCCCACGAAATGCCTTTGCCTTTGAATACCTTGCCTTTCCCGTTGAATACCTTATTTGCATACAATGTGAGTCTCTGCCCTTTCCTTAATACGAAAGGAGAGCGGGAGATGGAGAAAGGATTATGCAGACAGTGTGACTGAGGCAGAATGTGCAGAGAGTGTGACATACGCTAATGATGAAAGGAAAACTGATAAGACAAGTCTCAAGATCAGAGAATTATTTGAAAGCACAACGGATGCTTTACTGAGGATGGGCGCTCAACAGTCAGTGGAAAGAGAAATGAAACAGCGTAACACAAAAAGAGCCACAGCTCAACCCAAAGGAAAATCCTTGCAGAGATGTGCCCTGATTGAAGCGGGTAATGACAATAAACATAAAAAACCCTGATCAAAAAGACAGTAATCACAGATTACAGTAGTAGCGTTTGTTACATTTGTTTCCATGATATGGAAGCCATGCCATGATGACTATTTGGGCTGTAGCAAATTAAGTTCAGTATGTGTGTTGTGCCCAGTCCTCTTCCCATTGTCCCCCTGTGAATGGACTTCAAGCTATCACAATAAACAATTGTCATTGTCAATCTCTCTGGACCACACACACACACACACACACACACACACACACACACACACACACACACACACACACACACACACACGCACGCACGCACGCACGCACGCACGCACGCACGCACACACACACACACACACGCACACACACACACACACACACACACACACACACGCGCACACACACACACACACACACGCACACACACACACACACACACGCGCACACACTGACACATTTTATATATAACTTAGGTTAAATGCTTGGAATACCAAATACTCTAGAAATGTGACATGTTGCTGTTCTCAACCCCATTCAATCCACCATAATTATGTTTAATCGCCCAATTTTTACTGGCCTGTTGAAAAGGAGAGGACTAGATATTCATAGAAATATGCCACTGTTCAGAAAGTTTTATATGACTTTCAGCAGTTCATAACAGCAGTTGCTGAGGTTATATATTCTTCCCCAGTAAGACTTCTACCACAGTTATTTTATGATATGAGAGAGAGAGAGAGAGAGAGAGAGAGAGAGAGAGAGAGAGAGAGAGAGGAGAGAGAGAGAGAGAGAGAGAGAGAGAGATTTGATTTGATTTGATTTGATTTGATTTATTCTTTTATATCGAGGATAATGGAATAAGCACTCTTGTGCTTTTTACATCCAGTCCCCGTGTGTATGCAGTTTTGTAGCTGTCATCTATTCCCACCGGCACACGATGGCCTACACACCACAGAGAGAGAGAGAGAGAGAGAGAGAGAGAGAGAGAGAGAGAGAGAGAGAGAGAGAGAGGAGAGAGAGAGAGAGAGAGAGAGAGAGAGAGAGAGAGAGAGAGAGAGAGAGAGAGAGAGAGAGCAATAGATTATTTTCTGTCATAGGAGCGAAAATGCATCGCGCTGCCGTTAGTAGTAGGCACCCATCAGTCTCGGAAGACTATGGAGTTGTGCTCTAGTCTTTAGAGCGCAAAGCTTGGGTAGGTAAGTATGGAGGGCAAGCCGTTGCCCACGCAGCAGACCCCCCCCCCCCCCTCCCTCCCAGGACACTGGAATTGTCCACTGGAAAGGCAATCGTCGTTAAGCGGCTGACAAAGTTAAGTCCAGCGTAGCCAAAGTTTCTCTCTTGACAGACAACAGTAGTAAGTTGCTATCTGAGTGTGTTCGACGACGAAGAAGTAATACAGTGTGGTAAGAATGGGCTGAAGAAACAGGTTTTGTCAAGTGTCGAGCTCGGCTTAGGGTGGCGGGGGTCAAGTGTGGGCCTTTGTTCTTGTTACGTGACCCTGAAGTTCCGATAAGAGTGGGTACTTTGGCATCGTTTTAAAAACATAAAGTGTTTTTCTCGTCTGTGGTATACATGTATACTAACTAGTGTAGCGAGTGTGTTGGGTCCGCTCTGTTTGACAGTGTTGTTGTGTAAGGGTGGTGTGGTGTGGTGTGGTGTGGTGTGGTGTGGTGTGGTGTAGTGTGGTGTGGTGTGGTGTGGTGTGATGTGGTGTGATGTGGTGTAGTGTGGTGTGGGTGTGGTGTGGTGTGGTGTGGTGTAGTGTGGTGTGATGTGGTGTAGTGTGGTGTGGTGTGGTGTGGTGTGGTGTGGTGTGATGTGGTGTAGTGTGGTGTGGTGTGGTGTAGTGTGGTGTGGTGTGGTGTAGTGTCACTGTGTGGTGTGGTGTAGTGTAGTGTGGTCTGATGTAGTGTGGTGTAGTGTGATGTAGTGTGGCGTTGTGTGTTGGTATGTATTTAACAGATATTTTATCATCTCAATTAACAGAGATGTGGCGTGGTGTGGTGTGGTGTGGTGTGGTGTGGCGTAATGTGCAGCTCGTTGAATTGTGCACTGAATTGTGTGCGTGTGTGCGCACGCGCGTGTGTGTATGTGTGTGTGTACGTGCGTGCGCGCGCGCGTGTGTGTATGTGTTTGCATGCCTAGAGTGTGCAATGAACATATGTTGCAGAGATGTCATAGCCGAATAAATTTTCGTTTCTCTCCGTCTGTCTGTCTGTCTGCCTGTCTGTGAGGAGAGAGAGAGAGAGAGAGAGAGAGAGAGAGAGAGAGAGAGAGAGAGGAGAGAGAGAGAGAGAGAGAGAGAGAGAGGAGAGAGAGAGAGAGAGAGATTCGTGTTAAATTTTCAAGTGCTCTTTTCCCCTTCACGTGTCTAACAAGAATGTGCTTATGCGCGGTAAACTGGATGTGCGTGCACACACAATCAGATGACCGTATTGATAGAACTACGTTGTGACAGGCTATGGCAACACACACTTGTAAATTGTAATGTATGCGATAGCTGTTAACTACCAGTATTAGACTTTACCATAATATATATCAGTCAATGTTCCAGCTTCTGCGAGTGTTTTTATTATTATCATTATTATTTTATAAAAATTGATGGTTTTTGTGTTACACCAGTGTCCCCAAACAGAGAGAGTTTCGGAGCATCTTTTAGTGTTTTAGCTCCCTACGGCTTTTTAAGCAAAATGATATCTCTGAAAGTCTGTCTATCTGTTTAAGCAAGATAAAATCTGTCTGTGTATCTGTCTGTCTGTGTATCTGTCTGTTTCTCTTTCTATGTCTGTCTGTCTGTCTCTGTCTCTCAAAATGAAATATTTGTCTGTTTCTCTCTCTGTCTCTCTCTTTCTGTCTGTCTGTCTCTGCCTCTCTGTCTCTCTCTCTCCCCTCCCCCCTTCCCTTCCTCCCCCTCTCTCTTGAGTATACACGTGCACATGTACACAGACACACACAGACACAAACAGACGCGCGCGTGTGCGCACACACACACATATATACATACATGTATATTACAAGTATTATAAAACCTGAATGTTAGGAGTTTCGCGGATGAGTCATGTCGTTTATAGAGAAAATAATATTTGCATTTCCAACACAAACTAAGAAGAGAAAAATGAAAAGAAAAGAATTGTTCCCGGATATACACTTTTTTCTTTATGTCTTTTTCATTCACTCTTTCTTGTGTAGTTTCGTTTTTTCTTTTGTTTCAATGATCCAAACCGAATACATGTTGTTCTGTTGAATTAACACACAATTGCTTTTTTTTTTTTGTAGAGCCCCCAAGCTAACGTCCTAAATGGTTTCCTAGGCTTTAAATTAACTGTATTTTGATAGCATTAATGACGCACACTATACCTGCAGTGAATTTTAACAAAGCTTTACCGCTTTTGATTTCCTGGCGCGCAATTGAGCTCAGTTTGGTTTGGAATGGAGAACAGTGCAGATGGATTGAGCGGCAAAACCGCCGTGTGTGCCACCATTCCATTGATCCTGTCACTTGGGCCTTGTCGGGGCCCGAAAAGTTCCATTGGTCTGTGCCGCCCTTAGTCTCTGAGGTCGTGAGTTCAATTCCGTCTGAAGTTGAACTCTCCTCACCCCCTCCCCTACCCCCTCCCCACCAATCACCCCTACAACCACCCAGCCCCCAATCCACGAGACCTCGACTGGTTGTCTGGGTGCTAGTTTATTTTCGGATGAGATAATAAACCAAGGTTCCCTGTGCGACCTACATTTAGCGAACGTAAAATAATCCAAGGTTACAGAGGAAAGTGTTTTGGGCAGTTATGTAAAAAAAGAGAAAAAAAGCCACTTAAATAGGGAAACATATACATCTGCAACTCAACTCGTCTTCATCGCCGCTGTCAACTGTAGGAGCTCCATAGAATGCCACCAGGGCTTGCCATCACTCTCTCTGTCTGCTGAGTTCTACAATCTCCTACAGACCTCCCAGACCAAAGTCAATGTCTTGCAGTAGAATCCTTCGTAACTGAAGGTATAATACTATGGAATGAATTACAATACGATATAATGCAATGCAAAACAGTACAATACAATGCAGTGCAATACAGTGCAGTACACAATACAGTGCAAAAAAATGCAACGAAATACAATGCCATGCAAAACAATACAATACATAATGCAATACAATACATAATAATACTTGTAAAATGTTACAATACATAACAATGCAATGCAGCACAATACAATACGGTGCAAAGCAATTCAATACAACATGATAACCTGTGTGCAATACAATAGAGTACAATTCAAAACAGTGCAAAACATCACAGTACAATGTAATATAATTGCACTACACTAGAATACAATTAAAAAACAACAACCATACTTTGCAATGCAATTCACTACAATGCAACATGACACAATTCAGTACAAAAACTATAAAATTCAATGCAATTCAACACAATACAGCACAACATAACACAGTACAACACTTCCGACACACTGTCTTATTCTACGTCCAAAAGAAACCATACTAGCCTCCTAGAAATTCCTTCTCCATGCACGAACTCCGAAGACACTCAGAATAGGGAGTAATTGACGCTGATTAATATTTAATTACACAGCGAAGCAAAAGGGGAGCGAGCTAATTCCAAAGATTCTGGGGGCAGCCAGAGGTGACTGTGTGATTAAATCCAGGCTGATTACTCCAATGTGCAGTCTCTTCACGCGATGAAAATCGCTTGAAAACTAAGATGGCGTGCAACTGCAATCAAGTATGTATTCGTTCGAAAATGGACGTCAGTCTTGTCTGTCTGTATGCTTGGTTGGTTTGTTTGTGTGATTTAATTTTATGTTTAGTAGAACACGTAGGAATGTTGAGGTAAATCATGATATTGTTAAGGTAATTTGTGTAGGAACTTTTGCTAATTTGTGATTGTGTATAATATCAGTAAGACACACAGGTATGTCGATGTAAACTGCCTTAAGGTAATGTGTGTAGGAACACACACTAATTTGTGATAGTTTATATTGATCAGTAAGACACACAGGTATGTCGTTGTAAACTCTTTTAAGGTAATGAAAAACTAATTTGCACATGAACGTAAATCGTGATTGTTTATATTAGTAGGACACATACGTATGTCTTAGATTGTCAGCTCTTCAAAAACACAAGCACCCCAACCCACCACCACTTTCCATCAAAAGGAACCTGAATGGAAGAAGATACCAAATCTGTCATCTGAGCAGATTCAATCTGCCGATCTGTAGCGCCCTGAACATGAATGCTATGCCAAACTTGCACACAATCTGTCTTCTTCTTCTTCTGCTTCTTCTTCTCCTTTTCTCTCTGTCTGATAGCAGTTCTCGAGTTACAAGAACCAGAGCAGCAAAAGCCTATTTTAAGAACGAGCCACAGCGTTCTAAGGTTACCGCATTCCCAGATTTTTTTTTACCCCCTTAAAGGACAGGGCTGGTGTTGGTTTACCTCCGACGTGAGCGCATGCTGGTATATAACTTGTTTTGATGTCAAACTAACCACGCAATTCATTGTCTGACTGTTTATTTGACGTCAAAAGCTAGTTAGTAAACAGCCTGTAGTCCATTGTCATATGTGGTCTTGGTGTTTACGACCTTCTTATCTACAAAGGGCTTGTTATTGCCTATGTCCTATCTATGCGGTGCATCCTCCCTACACGCGTACACACACGTACGCTACGCGCTTGAGACGCAAGTCGAAGTTGTTGAACAAAAGCAGCAGATGAATAGAGAGGGTAAGAAGTTTGACGTTTGATCCAGAGGTCGTGGGATCAATTCTTACTCACTTTTTCCCAGGTTGGAAAGTGTTATTTTGTGTTTGGAATCGATAGATCTAGAAGTGTGTGTGCTTGGAGCGCCGACATTTTTTGAGATCCTATTAAATAGATCTAGGTTTTTGTAAAGCTGAGGGTCTGTGTGTGAACGTATGCATCTAGAGAAAGTGTATTGTCGCTCATTATGTAAGTATACAAGAAGTGAAGGGTCTGTATTGAATGCTGGTTGGTACGGATGGCAGAGAGGAAGACAGGGGTGTACACAGATACTACATTTGGCATGGGCATGCTCTCTCTCTCTCTCTCTCTCTCTCCTTCTCTCTCTCTCTCTCTCTCTCTCTCTCTCTCTCTCTCTCTCTCTCTCTCTCTCTCTCTCTCTTTTGCTTCCTTTCCCTCTCCTTTCCCCTCCAACTTCCACCTTCAGATATTCTATCCTAGACTTATTATGGAGGGAGTATTTTGGTTGTTATGTTGGATTCAAACTGTATTCTTACCATTTGAATATTGAAATGTGTTTTCATATAGTCTTTTGTGTTTAAAGGATTTTTTGTTGTTGTTGTTTTTTAATCTGTTTTTTTCCCCCTTTATGCCTACTTTGCTTGTTTTTCCCGCTTACACACACACACACGCACGCACGCACACACACACACACACACACACACACACACACACACACACACACACACACACACCACACACACACACGCACACACGCACACACACACACACACACACTCACACACTCACGCATTATATATTTGTAATGCCTTCTGTTTCATGGTCCTGAATATTTGCTATTTTTAAAATGTTTTTTGCTATGTTATTTTTTGTTTAAATAATTATTAGTGTATCCAGTTGGGATGTCGCGTTTTGTTGAATGTATTCTGTTTTCTTTTTTAAAATATTGTTTGAACTGCTACTGGTGGTGATGCTGGTATGTAGAAGTAGGGAGGGGGTTTCTTAGCTTTATTCCCTGATCAGGGCAAGGGCCGGATGAAAAAAAGTATGTAATGTTTACTTACTCTGTTACCCTTGAAAAATAAAGATTATTCATTCATTCATTCTCTCTCACACACACACACACACACACACACATACACACACACACACACACACTCACACACACACACACTCACACACACACACACACACACACACACACACACACACACACACACACACACACACACACACGTGCGATCAGCGTCCACCCCTCATCCCTACTTCCAAATGTTACCTTGTTTAAAAATGAACATAAACATGGAGGTTCAGAGTATATGAAGTAAAAGATGACACAAAACAGAACCCCCTTCCCCCCGAAAAAAAAACAACCAAACAACAAGCAACAAAACATACAAAAACAAAAGCAAAAATTAAATCACCACCCCCAAAAATACTCCACCCTAAACCAACAAAGAAACAAAAATTAAAAACCCACCTAACCAACTAACCAAACAAAACTCCCTACCAAAACAAAACGGATCAAACAAAACAAAACCATCACCACTACCACCTCCAACACCAACAAAAGCATCAAATCCCATGAACGATTAGACTCATTCCAGCTGGGGAATGAAAGAAAGAAGATCAGAAATAGGTCCAGTTAAGCGAGTCTACCCAATTGTGACGTCAACCATTATTGACGTCATACTACAGACGTGGGCACGTGTGGTACGTGAGCGGAGCTAGCTGAAGAACGTTTAGCTATCTCTGTCAGTTTTCACTGGTGTGCAGACATCAGCTCAGGGTCAAAGATCTAGACTAGATAGCTTAGGTAGGCCTATGGACTAGATTATGGAAAGTTGTTGTTGTTGTTGTTGTTCTGTTAAAAGAAAAACAATGAAGGAATCAGTGAGAGAATGGGAGATGAATCAGTGAATGAAGGAAGAAGTGGGTGAATGAGAAAATGTACAGACATTTTTAAAACCTGTTGGCGTGGTTAATAGAGGTAGGGGAGAGAGAGAGAGAGAGAGAGAGAGAGAGAGAGAGAGAGAGAGAGAGAGAGAGAGAGAGAGAGACGGGCACTCACGCACGTACGCGCACACACACACACACACACACACACACACACACACACACACACACGCACGCACGCACGCACGCACGCACGCACGCACGCACTCACTCAGACAGAGAAAAAAAAAAGACAGGAAAACTTGTATTAGTGCGGAAGACTCTCAATCTTGTCCTTTGCCCTTTAGTCAATAGATCTATAAGGCGATCGGTCGGTAGACCGGGCACATGGGTCAATATTGTCACGTTCTGCACTACATCGATCAGCGGGGGTGAGGAGAGGGGGGGGGGGGTAGGAGGTGATTAGCTCTATGACTAAAAACAGACAGGACCGAATGTTCGAATCTCGGGGACCACCAGGCTAGGAAAAGACTGTCTTTACGGAGCCAAGCGGCCAAGCGTTCTGGCGGCTCCTGCGACGGTACTGGAACCATTCGTATCGGTGATTGCCCTTTCCAGTGGATAGTGACGTGCAGAAGGGAAGTCTGCTGCATTGGTAACAGCTTGCCCTCCATACTTGCTTACCCAGGCTTTGCGCTCTGGAGCCTAGAATGCAACTCCATAGTCTTCCGAGACTGACGGATGCCT
>CM060336.1:50524170-50526670 GCA_030674155.1 Stramonita haemastoma
GTCAGAACATCGCGCTGGCAATTTGACGACCCGGGTTCGATTCGCGTTCGAGGGGATTATGCCCCTGGAAGTAACATCAGTGCTGACTCCTCTCTCCTCAAAAGTCTCTAGGATGAGACTACAAACCGAGGCCCCGTCGACGAACGCACGCAGACCATCTTGCATACACGTTAAATCCTGTTACGCTTTTCGGAAGAGTAGGCCATTGAGTGCCGGTGGGAACAGATGACAAGATTTACATAACTGCGTACACACGGGGACTGGATGTAAAAAAAAAAGCACACGAGTGCCTATTCCATTATCCTCGATATAAAAGAAAAGACTAAATCACTGTTGCCTGGCAGCCTGAAGCCGATAACAAGTGAACGTGACGGGGTGGTGACCAGATCCAAGTGGCAGCTTAGACTGACAGAGGGATGAGCTATTTATAGATAGATAGAAGAAACTAAATCAGTACATGCTGACTTAGTGTCATCTGTTCCACGTCAACATGGGGACCAAGACACCTGCTTTCGCGTGTGACACTTGTAACAAGTTTGGCCTAACAAAATATTGACAAACCTCCTACCTGTATTATCTCCACCCCCCACCCCTTTCCCTACCTCCGCCCTCACACACTTGTGTGATTGGTCTCCGTCTGTCTGTCTCTGTCTTCGAAGCTGTATGCGTGGGCGTGGTGGTGGTGGTGGGGGGGAGGGGGGGGGGGTAAAGATCGCGAAGAATAGTCACAAGACTGATAGGTTTCAATCCGATATGAACTGAACGGCTGCGGAAACGCGTTTTCGCTCCAGTGACACACACACACACACACACACACACACACACACACACACACACACACACACACACACACCACACACATATATATATACACACACACACACACACACACACACACACACACACACACACACACACACACATATATATATATCTATATCTATATCTTATATATATATATATAATAATATGTGTGTGGTGTGTGTGTGTGTGTGTGTGTGTGTGTGTGTGTGTGTGTTATATCTCGGAGGCAGCCAGCTGTGTTTGGAGTTGGTGTTCAGTGGCCTTAATTCAATAGGAAGCTTGTTACCACAGGATCTAAGACGTTTTGTCCCTCTGTGCAGCCTTAGATCTACAGATCTCTTTTCGATGTCTGCGTCTCTGTGTGTTAGACAGGGATTCTCTGTCTGTCTGTCTGTCTGTCTGTCTGTCTGTCTCTCTCTCTCTCTCTCTCTCTCTCTCTCTCTCTCTCTCTCTCTCTCTCTCTCTCTCTCTCTCTCTCATGAGACAATAATACACCGAGATCGCCCCGTGTGTGTACACACGCAGAACGATCTTACGCACACATAATTAAAATAAATCTGTACAGCCTTTTTCATTTTTAATGTGCCAGTGGGAGGAGATGACAAACTACGAAACTGGGTGGACCAAACAAGATTTACAGAAATGCATGCACACAGGGACTAAACGTAAGAAAAAAACAAGTACACGAGTTCGTATTCAATTATACTCCAAATAAAAAAAAAAATGAAATAACCCCCCTCCCCGCGCTCCTTTCCTCCAACCCTTCCTTAGGAAAGAAGGAGACGATGATGTATGAAAATGGGAAGGAAAAAAGAAAAACAAAAAGGCGAGGGGGGGGGGGGGGGGGGGGGGGGGGGAGGGGGGGGGGGGGGGGTTGTTGCGGGTTGGAGATACCATCGAAACACTTTTCTTCCACTTCTATTGAATTTACATGTGAGTGAGTGGCTTTATTAAAAGGGACTCGTGTATCTATCTATCTATACACACCTGGTTGACGACCCTCATAGTAATATGGAGTGTATTCATGAACCACATCAGCGTCTCAGGTTAAAAAAAAACCCAAAAAAAACCTGTGAAATGATTTTTTTTTTTAGCGGGGACAGAGGGATCGGCACAAGATCCCCCTCTGGTGGGATCCAGGGGGCAAAAATCCCAGTGGATTGAAGTTTGGGGGCAATGTACCCAGACAGCGAGGCAATTTTCACGCATGAAGAGATCACACAGCACAGTTTGCGTAAACACTTTTCGTAGGGGGCCTACAGGGAAGGAGGGGGAGAGGAGGGCTGGGGGAGAGAGGTTCCCACACTCTTTCTCTTTCAGTCTCTTTATCACAGTCTGTCACCGTCAGTTTGTTGTGTTTGTCTGTCTCTGTCTGTTTGTTTGTCTGTCTGTCTCTGTCTCTGTCTCTCTCTCCCTCTCTCTCTCTCTCTCCTCTCCTCTCTCTCTCTCTCCTCTCTCTCTCTTCTCTCTCTCTCTCTCTCTCTCTCCTCTCTCTCTCCTCTCTCTCTCTCTCTCTCTCCCCCTCTCTCCTTTCTCTCCCCCACTCTTTCTTCCCTCCCACTCCCCTACCCCTCCCACCTCTCCCTCCCCCCTCTATCCCCCCCCCTCTTTTTCTCTCGCCCTCTTTCCTCCCCTACTCCCACCCTACTCACCCCCCTCCCTGTCTCTCTGGTTTTATACTTTATCAATATCATTC
>CM060336.1:50531670-50539170 GCA_030674155.1 Stramonita haemastoma
CGGCAAATTTTAGAACGTTGTTGCTTTCAAATCACAAAAATGGCTACATAATTACAAGAAAACAAAAAAAGGCTCGTTGGACTTGGTCATTTGGGCCCAGCCCATTTCCGCAAAAATATTTCATTAAACATTCGGTTTGCAGGGTGCAAGGCCCCGTGCACGCACACACGTAAAAATTCCCCTTTTATTTTTAAATACACACAAAACACAAAACTAGGGGTACACCCCAAATACGGCGCCCCCCACTCTCCCCCCCCTACGAAAAGAAAACGCACGCATAAAAACGAAAACACGGCGCTTTAATTGGACCCGCCGGAAACAAACGCAGAAACAAAAACGGCCCCACAACCACGCGGGCCAAAAGGGAACACGCCCACCCCCCCAAAAACACACAAGACCACCCATACACAGTGTCTGTGTGTGTAAAAACGCAGGGGCCCCAAAAAGTACTGAAAATCCCCCAAATTGGGGGTTTTGTACTAGCCCCGCTACTCCCAAAAATTTTTTTTTATTTAGTTTTTCACTTAAAACCCCAACGACTACTTCTATTATTTAAAAATACCCCGGGGAAAAAATTTTAAAAAAAAATATAAATTATTAAATAAAATTATATTATAATTTTTATATATTAAAATATAAATAAATCAAAATAATAACTTACATCAGAGCCTCACACCCCTTTTAAAGGGGCAAAACAGGGGGGTTTGTTTGGATCTTTCCCCCCCTTTAATGAAAGGGGCCTTTCACTACAGGAAAATCCCAAAAAATATAAAAAATTAAAATTGAGTTTTTTTTGTCATTCTTTTTCCCCAAAAAAAATACAACAAAAATTTTAAAACGCAAAAAAACAATACAATACAATAAAAAAGCAATGCACAAAAAAAGAATTTTCACACAATCCCCCAATTTTATAATTTAAAATTAGTGTATTTTTAAAGCCCCCAAAGCAATAAAAAACTACAAAAAAAAACGCACCCCCAATACAATATGAAAAAATATTTTTAAGTGTAATAAATTTTTGACACAAAGCAATACCCCAAGCAATGCAGAAAAAATACACAATGAAATAAATTTTAAAAAGTAAAATTAATATATGACCCCCCGAAAAAACGTACGAAGAATTTTCAGCACAAACCAATGAAAAATTTTTAAAGTGTAGCTTTAAAAAAAAACAAAGCAATACAAAAAATACAAAAAAAACCCCGCACAATACACTATGATAATTAAAGTAAATTGGGGAAACAAAGAATAAAAATACAAAGCAACCAACACAATACACTATGAATATAAATTTTAGTTAGTAATTATACACAATACAAAGCAACAAACAAAAACCACTATGTTAAATAATTTTCATATGTAAAAAAAAAAATTTTTTGACACAAAGCAATAAAAATAAATACAAACAACAAAAAAACATAACTATGATAAATATTTTTATAGTAATTATGACACAAAGCAATACAATACAATAAAAAGCAACCCAGCACAGTGTAAACAAGAATAGGGCGGGCAGGGCAGGGCAGGTAGACAACGGGGGGTGTTACCCCTTTTACCACAGTTTCCTAACCCCTCCACTTCTAGTCTTCGTTTGTCTGTCTGCTGTCTCTTCTGTCTGTTTTGTCGCTGTCTTTCTCTGTCTCTTCTTCCCTCTCTCTCTTCCCTCCCCCCTCTCACCTCTCCTCTCACCTCCCCCTTTCTCTTCCCCTCTGTCTTGTCTTCTTCTGTCTGTCTGTCTGCTGTCACTCACTTTGCTTCTGTCTGTCTGTCTGTTCCTCTCTCCTCCCCCTCTCTTCCCCCTCCTCCTCTCTTCTCTCCTCCCCTCCCCTTCCCCTCTCTCCCCAACCTCTCCCTTTTCCCCCCTCTCCCTCCCCTCCCCCTCCCTCCCCCCCCCTTCCCTCCCTTTTTTGCTTTTAAAAGGGGGGGACCCCAACCCCCCGGGGGGACAGAGCCTGATCAATCAGACCCCCAGGCAAAATTCTCATCGTTTTTCCCCTCCCCTTTACCCAAAAACCCCCTACCCTACCCCCCGCTACCTCCCCTTGCATGGCGCCAGTGAATGTTTTAACGCCCCCCCTCCGTAAAAAATTGCTTTTTGATGCTTTCATATTTGGGGGGAGGGGGGGTCCTCTTCTTTTTTTTAAATTTTTTCCTTTCTTTTTTACTTTTTGTTTCGAACGCCCAGCAGAAATTTTTGATCTGTTCAATTGAGCAAAATGGTGTATTACCGTTAAATGGGCCTGACAAGAAGTCGGGCCTATGTATCCACTTAAGGGGTTAGAGAGAATTTTTTTATCTTTGAAGTCCTTTCGGGGGGGGGTGGGGGGGGGGGGGGGGAAAAAAAAAAATGAACCAAGAAGACAAAACAAAAAAAGGTGGGAAAAGAAAGGGAAAAAAAAAAAGGAACAAGGCAAAAACAAAAAAGGGAAAAGGAAAAAAGAAGGTTGGGGGGGAGAAAAAAAGGGAAATTTTTTAGCAGAGAAATTTTGAAAATTTGGGGATGTATTTTATTAAAAAAGGACCCCCCCCCCCCCCCCCCCCCCCCACCCCCCCACCCCCTGGCTCCCAACAGTGGGGGAAAGGGGTTTGTTTTTAAAGTTTGATTTTTTATCGATAAGACTATTGCAAAGACATTTGTGAAGAAAAAAGGGGATTTCAGAATTTTTCCCCCCAAAGAAAAGGTTCCCCCTTTTTGCCCTTTTGACAACCTGAAATAAAAAACCCACACACCCACACCCCAAAAAACCCACCCACACACACACCACCAACACAACAACACCCTAAAAATACAACCACCCATACTACATGACACATACATACATTTTTTTTTTTTCCCCTCCCATCTCCCCCTCCCCCCCTCTCTCTCTTTCCCCCACTATCTCCCCCCCTCTCCTTCCCCCCCCCTCCTCCTCCTCCCTCCCTCCCTCTCTTCATTTAAAGGAAAAATTTTTCGCACTGATTTGAATGAAAAAAAACGGGAATTAACAAAATTCAAGGGGTCCCCTTTTGATTTTGTCGAATCCCCCCTCCACCCCGGGGCGCAGGGCTTTCTTCCAAAAGCAGAAGGGTTTTTGAATGTCACAAGAGTTCTGCTCGTTCGTACACGACCTTTTACGTTAGTTTTTTTTTGGACCGAAAATCAAGGGGTTTTTCTTTTTAAAAAGGGGGGGGGGGGGGGGGGGGGGGGGGGGGGGGGGGGGTGGGGGGGGGGGGGGGGGGGGGGGGGGGGGGGGGGGGGGGGGGGTTTTGGGGGGGGGGGGGGGGGGGGGGGGGGGGGGGGGGGGGGGGGGGGGGGGGGGGGGGGGGGGGGGGGGGGGGGGGCGGGGGGGGGGGGGGGGGGGTTGGGGGGGGGGGGGGGGGGGGGGGGGGGGTGGGGGGGGGGGGGGGGGGGGGTTTGGGGGGGGGGGGGGGGTTTTTGGGGGGGGGGGGGGGGGGGGGGGGGGGGGGTTTTGGGGGGGGGGGGGGGGGGGGGGGGGGTTTTGGGGGGGGGGGGGGGGGGGGGGGGGGGGGGGGGGGGGGGGGTGGGGGGGGGGGGGGGGTGGGGGGGGGGGGGGGGGGGGGGGGGGGGGGGGGGGGGGGGGGGTGGGGGGGGGGGGGGGGGGGGGGGGGGGGGGAGGGGGGGGGGTGGGGGTGGGGGGGGGGGGGGGGGGGGGGGGGGGGGAAAATAAAAACCCCGGCTCCCCGATCGTGTGGCCTCATCCCCCCCCCCCCCCCCCCTTTCCCTTTGTCAAAAAAAAGGGGTTTAATTTTTTAACCAAACATCACCATGCAGCGTCACTTTTTAAAAAAATTTTGAAGTCGCATCTTCCTGCTTGCGGTGTTTTAGCGTTGGGTGTTTTTTAATAAAAAACCATTAAGGGCCAATGTGGAAAAAACGAGGAAGCCAGGGTTTTTTAAAATGATGACCTCATTTTGTTGTTTTTTTAGTTGTTGTTTTTTTTTTCCTAAATGAATAAGGTTCAGGAGCCCCTTTTTTTTTGGGTCTACATTCTTTTGAAATAAACCGCGTTAAAAAAAAATTTGGGGATTGGGGGCTGGAAGGAGAAAACAGGGGTTTTCGACTTTCAATCGGCCAAAACAAAAAGAAATCTGGTTTTAAATCATTGTCGCCGCCTGCCGCCAGTCTTTTTTTCCTCGTCGGGGGTTTAACTCCCCTGTGTCTCCTTTTTTTTCCCCCTTCCTCTCTCTCTATCTCTTTTTTTTAGTTTTGTCTCTGCCTTTTTTTCTTTTTTTTCTCTAACTCTCAATGTCCCCGGTCGTTCTGTCTGTGTGTCTGTATTTCTGTCTTTGTCTGTCTTTTTTTCTGTCCCCCTGTCTGTCTGTTTTTGTCTCTCTCTCTCTCTCCTCCCCTTCCCCCCCTTCCCCTTTCCCCTCTCTCCTCTCTTCTCCCTCACCACTCCCCCCTTCTCCCCCCTCTCTCCTCCCTTTTCTGGGGGTCCCCAAAAAATCTCTCTCTCTTTTCTCCCTCCCCCCTCTCTCCTCCTCCCCCCCCCCCCTCCCCCTCCGTTATCAAAAGCCCCCCCCCCCCCCCCCCCCCCGCCCCCCCCCGCACCCACAATGTCTCCTCCTCCGTCCTGCCCCACCCCCCCCCACCCCCCCCCCCTGAGTAGAGTCAGTATTTATCAATGAATAATCCAGGGAAAAAACCCCTCAACAGTTTTTGGAGGGAATAAAGTGGGGTCAGACTCTGATCCATTTTTTACTCCAGGGGGGAAAAAAAATACCCCTAAAGGGGGGAAATTCTGGGGGGAGGGGATTCCGTGCTAACCCCCGGGTTTTCTCTCCGGGTTTGGGGAAAATTCCCCATGAATGGGTGCAAATGGGGTGGTTTCAAAAAACCCCGGCCGTCAATCGCGGATCAACACAGTCTCTAGTCTACCCACAAGGCCCAACCCGCCCCAGTAGTGTGACAGATGAAAGATGGGGATAGTATTTGGAAGACTCCTGGAAAAAAATGTAGTGACAAATGAACACCTCTAAGATGGTATGGTATTGGAAGAGCACCCGGATAAAAATATGTAATGACAGAGTGTACACCCTAAGATGGGAGTAGTTTTTGGAAGAGCAACCCCGGAAAAATAACGTAGTACACCTCTAAGATGGAGGAAGTATTTTTGGAAGAGCACCCGGACAAAATAAATGAAAAAAAGTGTATACTTCTAACATGGTAGTATTTGGACGAGCACCCGATAAAAGAATGTAGACACCTCTAAGGGTAGCAGTAAATTTTGGGCAAGTAAAACCCCGGGTAAAAAAATGTGGTGACAAGTGTACACCCTTAACATGGTAATAGTAAATTTGGGGGAGACCCCGGATAAAAAAATCACCCGAGATGTCAAATGAAGGGGCTGACCCTAACTGAGCTTCTCATGATCGCTGTCCTGTCGGGGCAGCTGTGCAAACGTTGCGACATGGCATTGATTAGAGAGGGGGAAAACGACGTTTGGGGAACAGTATGCTACACTACACTAACTGCACAACACTCACTATGCTAAAAGTGCGTTTTCGCTGCACTACCTGCTTTCACTACACTACACATAAAAACCGCTCGCGCTGCATTACCCCTACAGTACAATGCTCTACACTATTCCGCTAAACGCTACGCTGCGCTACGCCACACTACACTAACACTACACACACTACACAACACTACACTACCTACACTACACTTTCCTACACTACACGCACTACACCACACCTCGCTATGCTTTTCTGCACTAACTCACTGCACTGCATTGCATTATGCTACACTGCACGCCCTACACTAGTACACACATTGCACTACACATTACATTCGCTACCCACACATTACACTACACACATATTTCATTACACAACACTGCACTACACACAACATTTCACTACACTACACTGCACCTTCATTACATTACACACACTGCATATATTACAAAGCATTACACGCATTACACGCATTACACAGCATTAAACACTACACACACTACACTACACTACACTACACTACACAAACTACACACACTACACTACGTACCGTTTTAAAAAGCGGCTTTCATTTAAAAGATAACGTGTGTCTTTTTGTTGTTTTTTTTTTCCAAAATGCGGAAAGGGGTTGGAGAGGAAAAGGAGAGAGAGAGAGAGAGAGAGAGGAGAGAGGGAGAGGAGGAGAGAGAGACCAAAAACTCGAAACCGAATATTTTAATGAGGGGGAAAGAGAGGGGAGAGAGAGGAAAAAGGGGAGGGGGGAGAGGAGAGAAGAAAGCCGTTTATCTTTCACCCCATCGAAAAACACCCAAAACCAAAACCAAAAAACACACACACAAAAAAACCCACCACCCCCACACCCAAACACACACCAACACAACACACACAAAAAATACAAACACCGCCCGCGCGGGGTTGACGCCCCAAAAACACGCCGGCACCACAAAATACTCACCCACTTTTCACACACCAACGTGCACAGGTTTATTTTTTTCCCCGGCCATGTGAACAATATTTTTTAAAAATTTATGCAAAAAACAAATCTCCCTCTCCTTCTCACACCATAAAAACAAAAACACACACACAAACAAAAAACACACACACACACAACCACACACACACAAAAAAAACCACACACAAAACCCACACACACAAAATCCACACCACACACACTCTCCCCTTCACAACCCAAAAAACCCCCAAAAACCAAAAACCACACCCACACCAAACACCACCACTCCTCTCCCTCTCTCTCGCCCCCCCCTTCCCCTTTTCCTTCCCCCATTACCCTCTCCTCCCCCCCCTTCTCTCCATCCCCCTCTGTCCTCTCCCTTTGGTTTCGGGTTGTTTAACTCTGCAAATACAAAAACCAATGACTGACCTAAGTGCCAAGCGTTTTTTTTTCTATCATCTTAAAGATTTTGAAAGTGATTCCCCCGTGAAAGTGAAACTATGTTTTTAATGACCTCTTTCTCGGGGGGCGAAATGAACCCTTAAGCCTTTGTTCCGAAAGAAAAATTACAGGGTCGAATTCCTCTGTTCCCTCCTCCCCTCCCCTCTGTCTCTGTCTTCTGTCTGTCTGTTGTCGGTGGGTGCGTGGGGTGTGTGGGTGTGTGGTGTGTTGTTGTGGTGTGGGGGGGTTTTGTGTGTTTGTGTGTTGGAGAGGAAGTTGTGCGGGTTGGGGGCGGGGGCGGGGGGAGTGTGTGTTGTAAAAGTAGTAGTAGTAATAGTAGAGGAGGAGGAGGAGAAGAAGGAAGTGTGTTTGTGTGTGTTTTTGTGTGTTGTGTGTGTGTGTGTGTGTGTGTGTTGTGGTGTGTGCTGCTGTCTGCTGTCTGTCTGTCTGTCTTCCCTGTCTGTCTGTGTCTGTGTCTGTGAGAGAGAAGAAAAGGGGAGGAAAGAAGAGAGAGGGAGAGAGAGAGAAGAGAGAGAGAGAGAGAGAGAAACGGAGACAGACAGACAGGCAGACAAAACACGTGCGAACGGTAGTGTGTGTGTGTGTGCGTGTGTGTGTGCGCGTGTGTGTGTGTGCGTGTGTTCGTG
>CM060336.1:50551002-50558502 GCA_030674155.1 Stramonita haemastoma
ATGTCTCTCTCCGTCCTGCCCCCCCCACCCCCCTCCTGAGTAGAGTCAGTATTTATCAATGTTATAATCCAGAGGAAAATCCCCTCGAACGAGCGTTTGGAGGGAATAAAGTCAGTCAGTACTGATCCACGTTTAGCTCCAGGGGGGAAAAATCCCTCGAACGGGGTATCTGGGGGGAGTGGAATCCGTGCTAATCCCCTGGTGTTCTCTCCAGGGTGGGGGAAAATTCCCCATGAATGGGTGCAAATGTGGTGGTTTCAAACCCAGGCCGTCAGATCGCGAGATCAACACAGTCTCTAGGTCTACCCACAAGGCCAACCCGCCTCCAGTATGTAGTGACAGATGAAAGATGGTATAGTATTTGGAAGAACTCCTGGAAAAAATATGTAGTGACAGAATGGACACCTCTAAGATGGTAGTGGTATTTGGAAGAGCACCCGGATAAAATATGTAATGACAGAGTGTACACCTCTAAGATGGTAGTAGTTTTTGGAAGAGCACCCGGATAAAATAACATAGTACACCTCTAAGATGGATGGAAGTATTTGGAAGAGCACCCGGACAAAATAAGTGACAAGAGTGTATACTTCTAACATGGTAGTATTGGACGAGCACCCGGATAAAAGATGTAGTACACCTCTAAGAGGGTAGCAGTATTTGGACAAGTACCCGGATAAAATATGTGGTGACAGAGTGTACACCCTTAACATGGTATAGTATTTGGGAGAGCACCCGGATAAAATATCACCCGAGATGTCAAGTGAAGGGACTGACCCTAAGCTGAGCTTCTCATGTCTGCTGTCCTGTCGGGGCAGCTGTGCAAACGTTGCGACATGGCATTGTATGTAGTGAGGAACATCGATCGTTTGGGCAACAGTAATGCTACACTACACTAGACTGCACAACACTACACTATGCTACAGTGCGTTACGCTGCACTACGCTGCATTTCACTACACTACACTATACAACGCTGCTCTGCGCTGCATTACACTACAGTACAATGCTCTACACTATTCTACGCTACGCTACGCTGCGCTACGCACACTACACTACACTACACTACACTACCTACTACACTACACTACACTACACTACACTACACTACACTCACTACACTCACACCTCGCTATGCTTTGCTGCACTACACTGCACTGCACTGCATTGCATTATGCTACACTGCACTGCCCTACACTAGTACACTACATGCACTACACATTACATTACCTACCTTACACATTACACTACACTACATATTACATTACACTACACTGCACTACACTACATACATTACACTACACTACACTGCACACTTCATTACATTACACTACACTGCATATATTACACTGCATTACACTGCATTACACTGCATTTACACTGCATTCACTACACTACACTACACTACACTACACTACACTACACTACACTACACTACACTACACTACACTGTACCGTTTAAAGTCGCTTTCAGTTAAGATAACGTGTGTTTTTGTGTGTTTTTTTCCAAAATGCGTGAGGTGGAGAGAAGAGAGGAGAGTGAGGATGAGAGAGAAGAAAGAGTGAAGGGAGAGAGAGAGAGAGACTCGAACTCGAAACTCGAATATTAATGAGGAGAGAGAGAGAGAGAGAGAGAGAGAGAGAGAGAGAGAGAGAGAGAGAGAGAGAGAGAGAGAGCTGTTATCTATTCAGCCATCGAAAACAACACACCACACACAAACCACACGCCAACCACCATCCACACAACACACACACCACCACATACGCACACGCACGCGCGTATCGCGCACACACGCACGCACGTACACACATTCACTCACACACAACTCACACACACATCGTGCACATGGTTATTTTTTTCTGTCTGCGCATGTGTAAACATATGTATTATATTACATCTTATGTCTACACAAATTCTCTCTCTCTCTCTCTCACACACACTCTCACTCACCACCCACACACACCACACCACACACACACACACACACACACACACACACCACACACACACACACACACACACACAATACACTCACACCTCACACACTTCTCTCTCTCTCTCACTCTCTCCACTACTCTCCTCACACGCAAACACACACACCAACACATAACACACTTCTCTCTCTCTCTCTCTCTCTCTCTCTCTCTCTCTCTCTCTCTCTCTCTCTCCTCTCTTTCTCTCTCTGCTCTCTTCTCTCTCTCTTATTGGTGTCGGTGTGTTCTACACTGCAGAATACAAAAAGCCAATGACAGACCCAAGTGCCAAGCGTTTATCTATCTATCGTTAGGAGTTTGAAAGTGAGTTCCGTGTGTAAAGTGCAGCTATGTCGTGTATGACCTCATTCTCAGTGGGCGTCATGAACCACTTAGTCCTTTGTTCCGAAGCTAATTACAGTGGTCTGTAATTCTCTCTCTGTCTCTCTCTCTCTTCTCTTCTTCTTCTGTCTCTGTCTGTCTGTCTGTCTGTCTGTCTTGTTCTCGTCTGCTTCTGTTTGTTGCTGTCTTGTGTTCTGTTTGTGTTGTGTGTGTGTGTGTGTGTGTGTGTGTGTGTGTGTGTGTGGTGGAGTAGGAAGTGTGTGCGTGTGTGTACGTGCGGGGGTGCGCATGGAGTGTGTGTTGTAAAAGTAGTAGTAGTAATAGTAGTAGGAGGAGGAGGAGAAGAAGGAAGTGTGTGTGTGTGTGTGTTGTGGGTGTGTGTGTGTTGGTGTGTGTGTGTGTTGTGTTGTGTCTGTCTGTTGTCTGTCTGTCTGTCTGTCTGTCTGTCTGGTCGTGTCTGTGAGAGAGAGAGAGAGAGAGAGAGAGAGAGAGAGAGAGAGAGAGAGAGAGAGAGAGAGAGAGAGAGAGAGAGAGAGGAGAGAAACGGTAGACAGACAGACAGGCAGACAAACACGTGCGAACGTAGTGTGTGTGTGTGTGCGTGTGTGTGTGCGCGTGTGTGTGTGTGTGCGTGTGTTCGTGCGTGCATGTGCGTGTATATGTGCGTGTGTGTTGTGTGTGTGTGTGTTTGCGCGCGCGCGCACATTCGCTCCAGTGCGTGTGTGCACCAGCATGTGTAAAATAATACTTTATACAAAGGCCTAGAAATTTGCATCCCTCTTCTCTGTCTCTGTCTCTGTCTGTCTGTCTGTCTGTCTGTCTCTGTCTCTGTCTTCTGTCTTCTGTCTTCTGTTCTCTCTCTCTCTCTCTCTCTCTTCTCTCTCTCTCTCTCTCTCTCTCTCTCTCTCTCTCTCTCCCCCTGGCCATACCTGTCTGTATTATAGCGTCCCACAGGCTGAAAAGCTTTTATTGGCAATAAACTAGGGCGGCCAACAAAGAACGCTAAATCCATAAACTGCATTTACTTGATGTCATTCAAAGCCCGGTGATATCTCTCCTTAGTTTGTTACTTGTTTTTATTACGTAATACATAAAACTGCATCATGATGCCAACTGTGCACTTTTGGGTGTGGTGTACGTGCTTCCAGTACAGCCAGTGGCGATCTTTGTGGCGCAGGGGGTTTAAGCGGCAAGTTTGATGACTGGGAGGTTTGCGTTCAATCCTTGGAATTGTCTTGTATCGTTTCGCATTGTTTTGTATTGTATTGGGTTACATTGCATTGTATTGTATTATTTGGGCTACATTGCATTGTATTACGTTGTATTGTACTGCATTGAGTTACAGTGCATTGTATTGTATTGTAATGTATTGGATTATATTGCAGTGTATTACGTTGTATTGTATTGCATTGAGTTACATTGCATCGTGTTGTATAGCACTATTACTCACAGCAAATTCTTTTGCGTGAAGTGAAATTCGGGCTGCTATCTATCAAGGTGAGTGTGTCGCCACAAGATTAACACCATCCATTGTTCTTTAAAAAAACAACAACAACCTTTTTGTGTATGAGTTTGTTTTCTTACTAGAGTTGCTCATATCTACAGAAATCTGCCAGGGACAGCTAACTCTCTTGTGGCCGTGGATTCTTTTACATCCGCTAAGTGTGATGCACAAGGGACTGCAGTTTATCACGTCATCCCAAATGCTAGCAGTCAGACCACCTCTCAAGATCTAGAGGTTAGGGAGGGGAGATACAGTTCGGGTTTAAACGGGGATCAAACCCGAAACTTTTCGGTTTCTAAACAGGTGCAATACCTGCAGACCACCGATCCACACGAGGAATAGTGTCTTTGTATTGTGAGTAGGTTAAGGGCCCGCGTGGTGCGTTCACATATGTATGCGCGCGCGTGCGTGTATGTGTGTGTGTTGTTGCTTTTTTTGCATCAGTGTCTAAAGAGAGAGAGAGAGAGAGAGAGAGAGAGAGAGAGAGAGAGAGAGAGAGAGAGAGAGAGAGAGAGGGGGGGGGGGGGGGAGGCGTCTAGAATAAGAGTTCTGAAAACAAGTCGAATAAAAGATTCATTCATTCTCACGCACGCAGGCACACGAGTACGCGCACCCCCCCCCCCCCCCACCCACACACACACGCAAAAAACGGGCGCGCGCACACGCATACACACACACACACACACACACACACACACACACACACACACACACACACACACACACACACACACACACACTCACACACACACATACCACACAGAGAGAGAACGAGAGAGAGAGAGAGAGAGAGAGGAGAGAGATAGAGAGAGAGAGAGGAGAGAGAGAGAGAGAGAGAGGAGAGAGAGAGACGGAGACAGGTTGGGTTTTTTTTTATCACTATCCATTTAACATTTTGTCACAAGGAAGTAATAACCGAAAAACAAAAGAAGAAACTGAAAAGAAAAGAACCCCAACCAACCAAACAAAATAAACCACCGTTGATAGTACATCAATGCAAAACGAAAATTTCCGTGTACTGCTTTGAAAGCTGTGACACAAAAGAGAGATCTCAAGTCAAGTCAAAGTCAAGTCAAAAACTTTATAATCATCCCCTGAGGGCAATTATCAAAACTGACAGTCATATCAATACGATTCGTAACCAGAAGATACAAGACAGCTACATTTCATATGTGTTAAAATGTTTGAGATAACTTTCAAATAAAAATATCACAAACACCTCACCGCACGCATGCACGACACATAGCCGACGCGCGGTGCGCACCACCCACCACCACACGCACCACCACACACACACACACACACACCACACAATGTAGGAATACAATGTTATTAAGACCATTGACTACAAAAGACATATAAACTTATTAAAAGGTGTCCCATTCCCTAGGGTGTCTTAGGGGAGCGAGGCATTAGAGGCTATTATTTACGTTGAGTAAATGTGCACGTTATACACACGTATTATACATTGACTACACTCAAAACAGTGGCGATTATGTAAGTGTAATTCAGAGAAGTGTAGAAAGCTGGGTAGTCAGTGTTATTATGAATTTGGATTCGAATGGCTACTGGCACCAAAAATATTTTTTTTGTTTGTTTTGTTGTTGTGGCATTGAAAACGGCGTCCTGAAGGCAACAATTGAAATCTGAAAACGAAAGCGTGGGAGGGATCGGTCCAAAATGGCAGTCGCTTTGCGTACAAGCTGCTGACTAAAAACGACTTGAGATTTCTTTGGTCTTTTCAATTATTTTTTAGAAGATTCCACAATCTCTCAAGATCTGTACAACCTTTCTTTAAACAACATTTTGGCCCGCAGGTAATTCTATCTGCCGCAGTCTGTCTGTCTGTCTGTCTGCCCCAGTCAGTCTGTCTGTCTCCTCCTCTCATTGTCTCTGTCTCTTTTTCTCTCGTGTCGTCTCTCTCTCTCTATGTGTGATTAGACACCTGTGTGTGTGTGTGTGTGTGTGTGTGTGTGTGTGTTGTGGTTGTGGTGTGTGTGGTGTGTGATGTGTTGATGTAGTGTCGTTGATGTGGTGGTGGTGGTAGTGTGTGATGATGGGTGTGTCGTTTTGTGTTGTGACATTAATAGATGAAAGGATATATATATAAGATAGTATATAGTATGTTTAATGTGATATATATACTTATAAACACACACACACATATATATATATATATATACATATCATATATATCTCTGTGTGTGTGTGTGTGTGTGTGAGAGAGAGAGAGAGAGAGAGAGAGAGAGAGAGAGAGAGAGAGACAGACAGACAGACAGACAGACAGACAGACAGGGCAGACAGACAGACAGACAGACAGACAGACAGACAGACAGACAGACAGACAGACAGACAGACAGGAACAGTTCTCTCTTTTGACGGTAGTAACCATCTCCACTAGCTAACAAGGAAGCAATTAAGCGAAGGAGATAGCTAGTGTTGACAGTGTGATTATCGCTTGTGCCGGTTTGGTGGCTTGCCCCACTGCTGTGGAAATCGATGACACAATCGGAAGAAATGACTACACAGTGAGTATTGTGTACATGTATACATACTACAGCCCTTCATTTCAAACTAACAGCTTTTGCGCACGAGCGAGGGTCTGCGCGCGCGGCGTGCGCGCGTGTGTTGTGTGTGTTGTTTGTGTTATGTGTGTATGTGGTGGGCGTTTTGTGTGTGTGTGTGTGTGCGCGGCGTGGTGGCGTGTGTTGTGTGTGTGTGGTTGTGTGATGTGTGTGGTGAGTGATGCGTGTGTGTGTGTGTGTGTATCTGTGTGTGTCTGTGTCTGTCTGAGTCTGTCTGTGTGTGTGTGAATCATATAACACCTATATTTGCACCAAAGTAAGATGGGCAGAAGAGAAAAGTCATGTATATAGCAAGCGTACATTTCACGGCACACATAAGCACGACCACTGCCACTTTGATGCCATTGCTTCACATAGCTAGCGATGTCACTTCTTCCTTGTGTCATTTGTGTTGCTCCTTGTGTTGTACTTGCTTCCTTGTGTGTATTGTGTTCTTCTTTTTTCTTCTTCTTCTTCTTCTTCTTCTTCTTCTTCTTCTTCTTCTTCTTCTTCTTCTTCTTCTTCTTCTTCTTCTTCTTCTTCTTCTTCTCTTCTCCTCCTCCTTCTCTCCTCCTCCTCCTCCTCCTCCTCCTCCTCCTCCTCCTCCTCCTCTGTCATCTCATCCTTTTTCATCCTCTTCCCCTTTCCTTTTTCTTATTTTTCGACTGGGATTCGAACCCACGACTTACTTGGACTAATAGGGATGGAAGTGAATTTATCCACTCTCACCTCTTAGCGGCAGCGTAGGGGACGGATAGCCTAGTGGTCAGAACATTGCGCTGGCAATTTGACGACCCGGGTTCGATTCCGGTCGAGGAGATTTTTCTCCTGGAGTTAACCTCAGTGCTGACTCGACTCCAGTCTCCCAAAGTCCTTCGGATGAGACTTTAAACCGAGGCCCTGTGTGCGAACGCACGCAGAACATCTTGCGCACTCGTTAAATCCTGTTCCGCTTTTTGTAAGAGTAGGCCATCGTGTGCCGTGGGAACAGATGACATTTACAAATGCATACACACGGGGACGAGATGTAAAAAAAGCACAAGAGTGCTTATTCATATCCTCGATATAAAAGAATAAATCAAATCAAATATAAAAAATCTGTCGTTTGCTGTGTGTGTCC
>CM060336.1:50561002-50565439 GCA_030674155.1 Stramonita haemastoma
TACCGGTAGCTTCAGGCTTTCTCATGCAAGGAGTGAAGGAAGAGAATTGATATGAAAACACAAGAAGTCAGGTGAAGTTGGGAGAGAACGCGAGTGTCTTTGCCCAAGCCACGGTCTGGGAAGGCGAGGTGCGCTTGTGCAAACTTTGCCATCCATCCAGTCAAACAGCCATGGGAAATGAAGGGAGAGAAAGAGTCTTTCGTCGATGAAAGAGGGCGAGGGAGGGAAAGATAAACAGATTTTGGGTCCGGGGGTTTTGTGCGTGCTTGAAGCTGTTGATGGTGAATAGGGGTAGACTGGGGAGTGGGAATGTGTGTACATTTGTTTCAAAAGATTTCAGTTCCTGCTTGTTAAGGGCTGGTCGGAATGAAAGTACATCGGTTGGTGCTGTCATTGCAGTCGTAATGTAAACTTTCTAAATTGGTTCTCTCTCTCTCTCTTCTCTCTCTCTCTCTCTCTCTCTCTCTCTCTCTCTCTCTCTCTCTCTCTCTCTCTCTCTCTCTCTCTTCTCTCTCTCTCTTCTCTCTCTCTCTCTCCTCTCATCTCTCTCTTCTATCTTTTCTCTGTCTGTCTGTCTGTCCGTCTGTCCGTCCGTCCGTCCGTCCGTCCGTCCGTCCGTCCGTCCATCCGTCCATCCATCCATCCATCTCTATCTATCTATCTACTATCTATCTATCTATCTATCTATCTATCTATCTATCTATCTATCTATCTATCTATCTATCTATCTATCTATCTCTCTCTCCCATCTCCCCCCTCTTTCTCCCACTCCCCCCCCCTCCCTCCCCACTCCTCTCTCTCTCTCTCCTCTCTCTCTCTCTCTCTCTCTCTTCTCTCTCTCTCTCTCTCTCTCTCTCTCTCTCCCCCCTCCCCCCTCTCTCTCTCAATGAATGCACCTTCTGCACTCTCTGAACATTGTAGGGGAGGGACAGGGCGGAGAAAGCCCCCAGGCCTATAATGACTCCACTAGGCCTGAAAGCGTGGAGTTGGCGCTGCTCTTCTAGTGTCGTGGGCTCCTTTCATTCACAGGGAGCTCTGCTGACACGAGTTCGTTTCCAGGTCACCTTACTCACAGACACGGCTTTTTTCTTCTAAATTACATGAGAAAAAAAGCACACACACAAGCATCAAAAGATCATTCAGTGTTGTTGGTCCCTGCTATTAGAGGGTCTTAATAAACATTGTATTGCCAACATTGGGGTTTGTGTGTGGTGTGTGTGTGTGTGTGTGTGTTTGTGTGTGTGCGCGTGCGTGCGTGCGTGCGTGCGTGCGTGTGTGTGTGTGTGTTCGCGCGGGCATACGTGTCGTGCATGTGTGCGTGAGCGAGTGTTTCTGATGTTGTTTTTTTTTAGGTTGTCCTAGAATGTTTGAACAAAATATGAAATGTAGCTATCTTATGTCTTCTGATTAATAATTATGATTTGTATCCAGATGCCAGTCAGTATTGTAATTGCCCTTCATGGGATGATTAAAGTGTTTTTGACTTGACTTGAAATGTGGTCAACGTTGTGGTTTGTAGAATTTCAGAAGAAGATTTATCTCTGTCCTCCTTTGAGGAACAGTATAGCTAGTTGTCAGATCCCTCGCTTTCCCCATGCCAAGGTTAAGCAGCATCGAGCGTGGTTACTCAGTGGATAGGTGACTGTTTTTATGTCTTGGCTTCAGCACAGTCCCCCAGTTCACCCAGCTGTAAATGGTTACCTGCCCTCTTAAGGGACAGGGAAGATAAAGCAGCGAGGGAGAGGAGATGGGCGCTGACCTCAACATTCTGGCCTCTGGAGAAGCTGAGGTCGCTGACCCTTTGCCCCCCAGTGACCACTTTAGGTTATCATGGGACACCTTTAGAATGACCACCCCCACTAGAAGATAGATTTGATATGGATATGGTTAGTCAGAACATACCAAAGGATGTTGTTTTGTTTGTATTGTTCTGAGGTGGTTTTGTACTGCTGCTTGCGTTTTTTTCTGTAACGGTCATTTCTTAGAAGATTCACACATACACACACACACAGACACACACACACACACAGACACACACCACACACACACACACGTGCGCGCGCGCGCGCGCGCACGAACACACGCACACACACCATAGCCACCATCACCACCACCCACCAACCAAGCACGCCCACCACCACACACAAACCTCTGTTTAAAACAGCACTTCACAGATAATTCTCCTGACCTAAACTTGAAAGTACACCCTGTTTGTTCATTTATTCCCTGCCCCCCCCCCCCCCCCCCCTCTTTCTCTCTGTCTGTCTGTCTGTCTGTCTGCCTGTCTCTGTCTGTCTCTCACTCTGTCTGTCTGTCTGTCTGCCTGCCTGCCTGTCTGTCTGTCTGTCTGTCTGTCTGTCTCTGTCGTCTGTCTGTCTGTCTGTCTGTCTGTCTGTCTGTCTGTCTCTCTTCTCTCTTCTCTCTCTCCCCTCTCTCTCTTCTCTCTCTCTCTCCTCTCTCTCTCTCTCTCTCTCTCTGTCAACGAATACATTCTTACTCTCATGAACAGTGGAGGGGAGGGATGGATGGGTGAGGAGAGAGAAAGCAAGCCCCGACCTATAATTACTGCCCCAGGTCTGAAAGCGGGGGGTTGGCGCTGCTGTAGTGTAGTGGGCTCCAGTTTTTGACTTGACTTGACTTGAATTGATTCATTCACTGCCATCACCCGCTGACACTAGTTCTTTTCCCAGGTCATCCTACCCACGGCCCCCGAATTTATTTTATATCACAAAAATACAGAAGAATTAAGCATAAGGAGTTGTTGTTTTAGTGGACTAGTGTGTGTGTCTTGAGTGCACTGACTGTATTGTCTTGTTGTCTTTATGTCTGTATGTTTTTGTCTGTCTGTATGTATGTAGATATGTCTGTCTATTGTCTGTCTGTCTCTCACACACACGCCGCACACACACACACACACACACACACACACACACACACACCACACACACACACACTCTCCTCTCTCTCTCTCTCTCTCTCTCTCTCTCTCTCTCTCCCTCCTCTCTTCACGCCACGCACGCACGCACGCTCACGCACAATCATCACCCTCTCACACGCACACACACATAAAACACACACACACACCACACACACACCCACCACACACACACACACACACCACCACACACACACACACACACACCAGCACACCAACACACCAACACACCAAATAATAGAAGAACATATAGCACAGCACAGCACAGCACAGCGCTTTTGATAACGGGAAATTGAAAGAAATGACAGATACTGATGAACAACGTTTACCGGTCCATACAAAGATTTTTATGATAAATACACTTGACTAAGTGTTGTGGATGTAGCCACGTTTAAACAACCCACATCATGCTTACCCTAAATCATTGCTGGCCTTTTTTTTTTTTTTTAAAGGTATTCGTGATCACACCATCGAGCACAGTTTTAGAAAGATAATGCATTGTCACAAGATCAAAAATGACTTGCAAAACAATACTGCCAGGCAACGCCAAGGAGGAAGAAAAAAGAGGCAGACCAAGGGAAAAATGGGGGACAAATCAGTGAATGGACAGGCCTGAACTCAACAAACCTTGAAAAAAAGGGAGAACAGAAGGGAATGGAGGGAATGGTTTTCAATTTCGGGTGTGCTCTTCGGTCTCGACTAAAGGATAGATGAAACATTTGTACCTCTATACCTCACGGATACTTGAAATTCGTAAGAAAAACCAAACAAAAACAGTTAAAAAATTTCCTCAAAGTAATCCCACGAGGTGAAGCCAAGACTAGATCGAATCAACCCAATTTTAAAAGGGCAGCGGGGAAGAAACACTTCAGAAAGAAAAGCAATTATTGTGTAATCGATTACTGATGACGAGCTGTTTTTTTCTTTCAAACCAGGTTGATTTTTAGACCCCAGGCAATTTTCGTTGGGGATGTTTCATTCAGTTGCTCTACCACCCCCTGCGGGATTTTATTAAAATTCAAGGGGGACATTAAATTTGTTATAAGTGTTTGTTTGCTAGTGAAAGGCCCAAAGAACGGGCGGGAAAGGGGGGGGGGGGGAGGGGGGTTCGTGGAAAAAGGGAAATAATGTAGAGTGGCCAAAACTTTATTGAAGTGGCGAAAAGAGAGGAGAGAGAGGAGAGAGAGAGAGTGGAGAGAGGACGAGAAAAGGGAGAGAGAGAGGGGAGAACTCTGACTTTGAAAATTTTATTGTGAAGGCATCGCCCCTTACAATTTCACACACTCGTACACCTAAAATTAAAGAGAGAGAGGAGAGAGAGAGGAGAGGAGAGGGAGAGGAGAAGGAGAGAAGAGAGAGAGAGAGGAGAGAGAGAGAACTCGAACCGAACAATTTATTGAGGAAAAATGGATAAAACCAGAAGCTTTTTTTTGGAGGAGAGGAGAGAGGAGAGGAGAGAGAGTGAGAGGGGAGAGAGAGGGGAGGGGAGAGAGAGGAGAGAA
>CM060336.1:50568039-50576823 GCA_030674155.1 Stramonita haemastoma
ATCAGAGAGAGTGTGTGGGGGGGAGGGGGGGGGGGGTGTTCTCCCACCCTCTCTCTCCCCCTTCTTCTCCCCTCTGATTGGAATGAGAGAGAGGGGGGGAAAAAAAAGAGCACCCTCCCCTCCCTCTTCCCCCTCTCTCTCTCAGCCCCAAACGGGTGAGAGAGAGGGGGGATGGAGGGGAGAGTGCTCTTCACCTCCCTCCCTCTCTCTCTCATATCCCAGTTAGGCTGAGAGAGAGAGAGAGAGAGAGAGAGAGAGAGAGAGAGAGAGAGAGAGAGAGAGAGAGGAGAGAGAGAGAGAGAGAGAGAGAGAACTCGAACTTGAACTCGAATGTTTTATTCAGAGGCTTCTTTACACCTGGTCCTCAGAAAAAAAAAGAAAACAACAAGAACACAACCAAAAAAAAGAAGAAAAAAAAGAAACAACAACTAGCAACTGGTAAACAATCACAAGGAATTATATAACACATAGATATAATAAAGCAAATGATACAACTTGAGAGAGAGAGGAGAGAGAGAAGAGAGAGAGATGAGAGAGAGAGAGAGAGAGAGAGAGAGAGAGACAGACAGACAGACAGACAGACAGACAGACAGACAGACAGACAGACAGACAGACAGACAGACAGAGAGTGATATGGTTGATGGTAGGGAGAGATTTAAAACAAACACTTAAAAAATAACCCAAACAAATCCGCACTATTTCCAAACCTCAACATTCACGTGTTAACCCTCCGCCTCCCCTGTTTCAGGCATGACGTGATCCCTATCGTGATGGGAGCGGCCCCTGAAGACTACGCGCGTGCAGCGCCGCCCCACTCCTTCATCCACGTGGACGACTTCGAGTCCCCTAAGGAGCTGGCGGCCTACCTGGACATGCTGGACCACGACGAGGACCGCTACAACGAGTACTTCGCCTGGAAGGGGCTGTGGGACAACATCAACACCTTCTTCTGGTGCGCATGTGCGCCATGGCTCACGACGTGGCCCCTAGGGGCCGGCGTCACTACGAGGACGTGGAGAAGTGGTGGCGGGGCCCGAGGTCTGTATTGGTCAGGATAACTGGAGGCAGCGGCCCCGCAAGAGTGTGTTGATAGGGGATCTGGCTGTGTAGGCGACGGTGACTGTTGTGGGTGGTAGTAATTTTCTTGAGAATGTGTAAAAAACAAAAACAACCCAAAATAAAAAATAAAAAAACGCCGCCTATGGAGTAGGCATCAAGCCTCACTTTTGCTGCGTTGTGAAAAACATTTTTTTGCGAAAAAGCAGGTGTTGGTTATGATGTGGCCGTACAGATCGTCAAGCGGGTGTTGGTCAAGATGTGGCCGTATGGATAGATGGATGGTCAATTTCAGTTCTCCTGTGAAGAGGCTTCAGCCCTGAGGTCGTGGTCGGTCGTGGAGATTCACCACCTCCCCAGGGGGATGGACGGACCCTGTCAGTTCTGATGATCTTGGTCAATAAACCTCCAGTGGTGGCAACAACACACACCTTGGTTGTGGTAAAAATGTGTTTGTCTGAGCCTTTGTGATTTCAGGTCGTGTTTGGTTTGTGTGGGGGGGTAGGTAAGCAAGTTCGCATCCGGCTGGTGTACGTGAGAGCGTGCTTGGTTTATAAATGTGAGGGTGTACTGATAGACTCGGAGTGACAAGAAAACGACTATCAAGTAACAGCGGAACTGTTTGTGCTCTGTCTGTGTCGCCAGGCCTGGAAGTGACTGGCATATACAGTAATTAGAGAACGTGGCAACAAACAAAAAGACCTTGAAGTGTTTGCGTACAGCGCACGAACAGGGACTGACTTGTGTGATATCTCAGATTTTCCTGTGCCTTTCTTGTGAGTCACACACTCACAGTGCCCCTACAAGATGATTTTTTTCCCTCTCTCCCTAAGCACCTGGTTTGTTGTTAAATGTCTTAGGATATATGGCTGTTATATTGTGCAGTCACACAGAGAGGTGTGTGGCTCTTTCATTATAATTTCCATAAATGTGTTACCATCTCTAGCAGGTGTCAGAGTGTGTGTGTGTGTGTGTGTGTGTGAGAGAGAGAGAGAGGAGCGAGAGAGAGGAGAAGAGAGAGAGAGAGAGAGAGAGAGAGAGAGAGAGAGGAGAGAGAGGGGAGCACAAATTTGATAAGCCTGCGTGTTAACGAAGCCTTTTCTGAAAAAAAATCTATTAAAGTTTTGCATTTCTTATGTCTTAGACTATATGAACGTACAAAGCTCTGAAATTTACACACAATTATCTTACTGTCACAGGGATAAGGCTTTTTTTTTTCCAAAACAAAACAAACAAGAAATCTGCACTGTGCTTCCCCCCCCCCCCCCCCCCCCCCCCCCCCAGTCACAAGCGGTTGACTATCACAACAGTAGGAGTCGAATATACATACATGTACATAATTATACTGATCACGATGTAACAAGAACCTAACACTGGTAGTGGTAGACACATCACTAGTTTTAGACATTCCACATAATAAGTTGGTTGGTTTCTTTTCTTTCTTTTTATTGTCGAATAAGATAGCATTATCTTTATGAACCAGAGAGTTTATAAGAACCACAAATCTTGCCGACAAGTGTTGTGGACTTTTTCCTGTTTTTCTTTCCTGATCATAAACTGTCATATAGTTTAACCTTGTCCTGCTTCTACCATAATGCAGTAGCGATATTAACTTGTGTACCAATATTTTTTTATCTGATAAAGTATTACTAACTGTATTATAACAAAGTGAAGTATACCAAAAATATGTTGTAATATAGTATAACAGGATAAGGTAATTTTGAAATTAGAAGATTGTCTTTCTGTCTATACCTGCCTTTACTTCAAGAGATAATACTACAATTTCGCAGAAAAAATATTTCCATCACATAGAACTCGTGAGACAGGCTGGGGCAAATCAGAGACAACTTCAGAGATACATATGAATAAAGATACACCGTTCAAAAAGATACACCATTCAGAGGTTTCCGTACTTTGAAATTGATCCTCGGAGTATAAGTTTTTAATGTAAAGGCGAAATGTTGTTTTTCTTTCCGAAAGAGCCTCCGGTGTTTTTGTTAAAGGCAGGTGTATGTTGACATTGATAGGATGAAGTGGAGAGTAAATTAATTTCAAAACAGTTCTGACAATTTGCTATTTCATTATAAATACAACTGCT
The DNA here is from genome assembly GCA_030674155.1 of Stramonita haemastoma. NCBI lineage: Eukaryota > Metazoa > Mollusca > Gastropoda > Neogastropoda > Muricidae > Stramonita > Stramonita haemastoma. The sequence continues at coordinate 50,571,194 of CM060336.1, forward strand.
GGTTTCTATATTAAGTCTTATCCACTGTAAAACGCGTTTCGAGATCAGATCTAAGCATGATGTGTACAAGTGTACTGCTTATTAAAGGCATATTGTGTGCGAGTCCTCAGAGACCTCACCCCATCCCAACAAAAAAAACATTCCTTTGAGAATTCTGAAATTTCATTGCAAACGCATGTGCATCTGTTCTACTTCGGATTGTGTCTGACATGAGTCTGACTGATTGAGTCTGACATGAAAAATGTTAGCGCCCCCTTCAGTGAATAAAAATGCTGGCAGTCTCTTTCGTGAATAAAAATGCTAGCAGTTCCTTCAGTGACTAAAGATTCTTTAACACATTCCAACCTAGATGTCTCCCAGTTGACAATGATGGCCGTGTTATGTGACATATATACACTAGCATGATTTGAGATGAGGGGAGACAAAAAGAAAAAAAAGATAGGGGGGGGGGGGGGGGGGGGGGGGTGCATCGAGCACATGGCAACAGTGACACTTTTGTTTGGTCAAGTATGAAGTGTTGTCACTTTGATGTCTGTTCCGTTACGTACTGCAAATCGTTCTCCCTTCCTAGAGTTGTAGCCTGTGTTATTGAAGACCAGCATTTTTATAAAAGGAAAACATTTTTTTTTTGCTTTTCGCAGGATATGAAACCTATGCAATGATAATGGTTGTGGCTACTGACTGATCAGAATTGAATGTATCTCTAACTGATCAGAATTGAATGTATTTCTTAAGTGATCAGAATTAAATGTATTTCTTAACTGATCAGAATTGAATGTATTTCTTAACTGATCAGAATTGAAGGGAAGTACTGTATCTCAAATGTAAAGCGCAGTATGGAGTTGCTTTTTGTACGCTTTGTGTTGTTTCAGCCAAATGCCGTGTGCAATATATTGAAAAAGCTGTTTCCAAACTGCACACGTGTATGTGAACATGTACAGCCTTTGTGCTTATGATTCAGACCTTGGTTTGTTCTGTTTTGGGGTGTGTTTTTTAGCCTCGAGTGTGGCACATGTGCGCGTGACGGGATGGTGTTAAACACTACAGGTAGGACAGGTGGATGGGTATTTGCAGTGTGCAGGTTTACAGTCGACAGTCACCTTGGACAGTGAGTGACACTCCCCTGCCAGCATGTTTATCTCTCTCCCTGTTGTCTGTTGTCTGTCTGTCTGCAGTCCCCCTTTATGGAATCAGCCCAGGGATCATTGGCTTTCCCGGGTCTCACGGCCACGGCTTAAAATGTCTATAAAGTCACGGTTTAGTGCTACTCAAAAGGTCCAGTACAGCGAGAGTTATGGAGAGCGTTAGGCGAAGACAGTTATGGTTGGTGGGGGAGGGGGGTGGTATATTTGTCCCATTCTGTACTGCACCGGGTGACAGGGATGCAGAACATAGACGTGGTAAAGCGCCCCTGGTGCGATGACCCGGCCTTGCCCGAATCCACTCCCGAAGATAGGGAGTAGGCAAGTTTGTTGGTTTTATCCACAGAGTTTTGTGATTGATGAGGAAAAGCAGTTAATAATTGACCTCCTTTTCAATAAGCCCTGCTGAATCAGATGCACACAGACCGTAAATACGCCTGGTATGCATCGTTTAGCTGGTCATTCTGGAAGTGTTCATAGTTTAGTCATGACGGGAAGAAAGACTGTGATGTCTGGAGTGCTAAGGTCTACAACTTGGACTGGCACATCACAGCCTTTTAGGCAGACTGGGTAGTCGCTAGGAGACAATTTCTTACTGCCTCTTCTAGGTTGAGAATGAGAAACTTAGCAGATGTTACTCCTCCAAGGTTTTTCTTATTCCTCCAGGTCTTTCTCATAGAGATGATGAAATCCTAGATCAATTCTTGACTGACATAGCTGGTGAGCTTCCATGAGGTTTCACAGAGCAGAAGCTTTGAGGAAAGAGCTAGCTTCTGTCTCTCGCTGTCAGAGCAAGCCCTTTAATCATTCACACTGTAAGCTTGGAGGCTCAGAAAAAAGCTGAGGCCTCTGAGAGGCACGGCAGGGGTCCACCCATCTTTCTAGACAGTGTCGCGGAAAGCCATGACTCGGCATTGTGATGCACTGCAAGGTTCTGCAAGTCTGTGAAGCCACTGAGGGCAAAGTGCCGCAGAGTCACCCAGCACCAGCAGAGTGAACAGGGGTGAAGCATTTCCCACAAGCTTGGCTTACAGTTTTCGCCAGGACACCGGTCTTGGTCTGATTGTTCCATCCTGCTGATTATTTAGGAAGGAGAATGATGTCGCTGTTTATCGAGGATCTAGGATAATGTCCATCTAAGCAGGAGGTTCGCTTTTCTTCTGAACTGAAGACTTGTTAGTTTGGTTTTCTGCATCAGAAGACTTAGTGTAACATCCGAACATGAAATATTTGACCTTCTATCGATCCAGTGTGTGTGTGTGTGTGTGTGTGTGTGTGTGCCGTTTCCAAGAATAAGCAAAACTGTTCATTCGAAATTTGATGGTGTGCGAGTGTCATGTGTTTAGTTGGTGGTTCGTATCTCGTCCCATACTGGGTGACATGTATGTACACAGCGTGATGCGATCAACAAAACAGATTAATGATGATGTGTGAAAACATTCATTCCTTGGAACATTTTTTTTTGTACATGTATGTAAATGAAAATTATATTCATGCGTGTATACCTGAGCGATTCTTGAGATTTACGTCAGAGATGAGATATATTATAAGTACATGTGAACTGTGAAATATCCTTTATTCGCCCCATTTCAGAGTTTGAACGTGTGACATTCATTGTGTGATGTTCTTTTTGGTTCTGTGATATTAACTGGGGGCAGTGGGACTGGATAAACGCGACCAGTTGAGTAGGGAAGGGGGGGGGGGGCGTTGTAGACCTGGTTAATATCATAACTAAACAAGGTGAAGTCTATTCTTAAAGCTAACTGTAGGATGGACTTTGATTTGGGGGAAGGGTGGAGCGGGGTGGGCTTTTGGAAATCAAGTGAAGCCCTTTTGCACGCACGCAATAACGCTGACATGCAAAAACATCATGCACGTGCCATGTATATACAGTACAAATCTGCTGACTGTCTCTGCCCTTCCCTTGTGGCGATACAGTAAAAATCATATTATACCTACTTTTAAATTCGCACAGAAATTCCCTGTTTCTACCTCTCCTCGTTTTATTTTCGGGGTAGTAGTGGTTGGTTTCGTGTGTGTGTGTGTGTGTGTGTGTGTGTGTGTGTGTGTGTGTGTGTGTGGTGTGTGCGTGGCGCGCGGCTGCGGCTGCGGCGCGCGCGTGCGTGCGTGCGTGCGCGGCGTGCGTTGTGGCGGCGCGCTGCGCGCGTGCGTGCGTGCGTGCGTGCGTGTGTGTGTGTAAGTGTGTGTGTGTGTGTGTGTGTGTGTTTCCTAATTACTTTTTTGTAGTGTATTTTCCCCAGCTTTTTTATCAAACAAGTGTCACAGATTAGTTTTCAGGTTATCATCATATCATTTCCTTATCAATTATACCCTGTCTGCGAAATGGTGTTATCATGAACACTGGGTACAGGAGGTGTTTTGTAGTGCAGTGTATTTGCTTGGTTTGCTTTATACATGTAATTTTGACACTTTGAAACGCTTTTTTTCTAATTTTTCACTAAAGCGCGTTAGTTGAAAGGGGGGGGGGGGGGATACTGACAGGCAAAAACGCGGCGCCGGACTAAGGCCTATTGTTGTCTGATATAAGCTGACGGAAGTAGAGTACGAAAGACAAATAAATCATGAACAATGTCTTGCTTACTAATGAAAGTTGGTACTGGAAAAGACTTGGAGATTTAACTTTTGCCATACGTCGTGGTTGCCCCGGTTATGGTCAGTTTTGTTGAGAAATGTAATCAAAATCTTCCTACATTTTGGTTTGGGAAACACGATATGCAACATTTGTTTTCATCATCTCTCTTGATCCCACACTGCGAACTTTTTTTCCTGTAGAAAATAATTCGGGAAAAGTCCAAATTGTTGAACTGTGTCGGTTCCTATTTCACCGACATTTCGCTAAAAATTTGAAACCTGCTATTTAAAATTCTGGGATTTGATTCAGTTTCTCTATCTGGAATAGCAATCCCAAAAAAAATTCACCCAACCTCACCCTATCCCCAGATAAGTCTTATGTGCTGCATTGGAATATCAGGGTTTGCACGTTAACATTTTAGACAGGTATTCACGTGTAAGGTTAGTAAGAATCTCTATAGTTTAAAAAAAATTCAATGCTTTCAACACTTCCCTGTATTTTTTCATGTCATTATTACTACTTTAATTTAAACAAATGCTGGGCTCTATGGAATTCTCAAGTCCTTTATCTTCAATCACTGTAACGAAAATTTATGACGGTTTACTCAGTGAAACTGAGTCGTCGGGTACAGAGCTATCTGAATCAGCTTCTCCCTGCCTATTCGGTTTTCTGTATCGGTGTTGATTGTGTATTTGGTTATTATTGGATTGTAAATATGTCATTATAAGAAATCTGAAATCCAGTGCAAGGTCTGGTTTAAGGAGGAAAGTTATATATAAAATGTTGATAACTATCTAAAGTTGTTTGTATGTTGTGAGATGCTCAGTGATTATTTTGAGATGTTGGATTTACTGTGACCCATTACAAGATGATAGTGTGGTTTTTGTTTTCGCCAAAGCAGAAGTGTATGTCTGGTCTATGTGTGAATAAAGCCTAATTATTGACTTGAGGATGTGAAAGTAAACTGAAGTAGCCTGGAGGTGCCACCCTGTGGAGTGTCAGGTGTCATGGACGCTCTGTCTTTTTTAAATGTAAAATTAATGTCTCATTTTCAAATGCAAAACAACGGTAAACTAATGTAAAAGAAAGGCTTGATAGAAATTTTTGAGAACAATATCTACAAGAAGTAACCCTGCCCTTATTCAGTACTCCTCTAACTTTTTTTGGTTGTTTTTTTTCATTTAAACCAAACTCTTGATGTATTTTTGGTAGCAAAGCAGCAACCACATTGTCATAGAATGTAAATTTCTATCAAATTGTGCAAAAGAAAAATAAATCGGAATGATGGACAGATCTCTACTGTTATTGACAAGATGATCGTCAAATATCAACGTAACAGGAGACAACTATTACCACAGTCCACATGAAGGCAATGAACTGCCTGTTTACTAGTATAGGCTGAAGGTTTTCATTCGCAAAACTATTGCTACAGTTTCCTCAAGCGGATCTTGCAAAGCTGTAAACACTCTGGGTGTTGGCGAACCCTCTGGTGCATGCTAGTTACTTCGAGTCTCCATAACGTGCTAAACAACCACATAAACAACAGGTTCCATAACGCGCCTATTTGATCTCCATACATGGAGATTTGAGATTTTGCTGGTTACAAAATCTTCGTTGGTTCCGCAACGCTCTACAAGACTTCGTAATATGCAATTGGGAAGATCCGAAACGGACTAGGGGTCTGAAAAGGCTGCCTATAAGTTGACTTGGGGAAACGTAAACCCTGAAAATAATCCGCCAAGCACTGTTTGGATTTAAACCTGGATTTTAGGACCTTTTGGAACATGACCTTAGCCTGAACTACCTGGCCAATGCGCCCATCACACCAGACGGTAAATCCCACCAGGGATGTTCGCATGTAATAAACTGCCGCAATACTGTTATTTCGCTTCAGC
>CM060336.1:50576923-50594423 GCA_030674155.1 Stramonita haemastoma
GGGAAGGGGGGGGGGCGTGTAGACCTGGTTAATATCATAACTAAACAAGGTGAAGTCTATTCTTAAAGCTACCTGTAGGATGGACTTTGATTTGGGGGAAGGGTGGAGCGGGGTGGGCTTTTGGAAATCAAGTGAAGCCCTTTTGCACGCACGCAATAACGCTGACATGCAAAAACATCATGCACGTGCCATGTATATACAGTACAAATCTGCTGACTGTCTCTGCCCTTCCTTGTGGCGGTACAGTAAAAATCATATTATACCCTACTTTTAAATTCGCACAGAAATTCCCTGTTTCTACCTCTCCTTGTTTTATTTTCGGGGTAGTAGTGGTTGGTTTCGTGTGTGTGTGTGTGTGTGTGTGTGTGTGTGTGTGTGTGTGTGTGTGTGTGGCGCGCGCGCGTGTGTGTGTGTGTGTGTGTGTGTGTGTTGTGTGTGTGTGTGTGTGTGTGCGCGCGCGTGCGTGCGTGCGTGCGTGCGTGCGTGCGTGTGTGTGCGTGCGTGCGTGCGTGCGTGTGTGTGTGTGTGCGTGCGTGCGTGTGTGTGTAAGTGTGTGTGTGTGTGTGTGTGTGTTTCCTAATTACTTTTTTGTAGTGTATTTTCCCCAGCTTTTTTATCAAACAAGTGTCACAGATTAGTTTTCAGGTTATCATCATATCATTTCCTTATCAATTATACCCTGTCTGCGAAATGGTGGTATCATGAACACTGGGTACAGGAGGTGTTTTGTAGTGCAGTGTATTTGCTTGGTTTGCTTTATACATGTAATTTTGACAACTTTGAAACGCTTTTTTTCTAATTTTTCACTAAAGCGCGTTAGTTGAAAGGGGGGGGGGGGGGGGGGAATACTGACAGGCAAAAACGCGGCGCCGGACTAAGGCCTATTGTTGTCTGATATAAGCTGACGGAAGTAGAGTACGAAAGACAAATAAATCATGAACAATGTCTTGCTTACTAATGAAAGTTGGTACTGGAAAAGACTTGGAGATTTAACTTTTGCCATACGTCGTGGTTGCCCCGGTATGGTCAGTTTTGTTGAGAAATGTAATCAAAATCTTCCTACATTTCGGTTTGGGAAACACGATATGCAACATTTGTTTTCATCATCTCTCTTGATCCCACACTGCGAACTTTTTTCCTGTAGAAAATAATTCGGGAAAAGTCCAAATTATTGAACTGTGTCGGTTCCTATTTCACCGACATTTCGCTAAAAATTTGAAACCTGCTATTTCAAAATTCTGGGATTTGATTCAGTTTCTCTATCTGGAATAGCAATCACACAAAAAATTCACCCAACCTCACCCTATCCCCAGATCAGTCTTATGTGCTGCATTGGAATATCAGGGTTTGCACGTTAACATTTTAGACAGGTATTCACGTGTAAGGTTAGTAAGAATCTCTATAGTTTAAAAAAAATTCAATGCTTTCAACACTTCCCTGTATTTTTTCATGTCATTATTACTACTTTAATTTAAACAAATGCTGGGCTCTATGGAATTCTCAAGTCCTTTATCTTCAATCACTGTAACGAAAATTTATGACGGTTTACTCAGTGAAACTGAGTCGTCGGGTACAGAGCTATCTGAATCAGCTTCTCCCTGCCTATTCGGTTTTCTGTATCGGTGTTGATTGTGTATTTGGTTATTATTGGATTGTGAATATGTCATTATAAGAAATCTGAAATCCAGTGCAAGGTCTGGTTTAAGGAGGAAAGTTATATATAAAATGTTGATAACTATCTAAAATTGTTTGGTATGTTGTGAGATGCTCAGTGATTATTTTGAGATGTTGGATTTACTGTGACCGATTACAAGATGATAGTGTGGTTTTTGTTTTCGCCAAAGCAGAAGTGTATGATATGTCTTGTCTATGTGTGAATAAAGACTAATTATTGACTTGAGGATGTGAAAGTAAACTGAAGTAGCCTGGAGGTGCCACCCTGTGGAGTGTCAGGTGTCATGGACGCTCTGTCTTTTTTAAATGTAAAATTAATGTCTCATTTTCAAATGCAAAACAACGGTAAACTAATGTAAAAGAAAGGCTTGATAGAAATTTTTGAGAACAATATCTACAAGAAGTAACCCTGCCCTTATTCAGTACTCCTCTAACTTTTTTTGGTTGTTTTTTTTTCCATTTAAACCAAACTCTTGATGTATTTTTGGTAGCAAAGCAGCAACCACATTGTCATAGAATGTAAATTTCTATCAAATTGTGCAAAAGAAAAATAAATCGGAATGATGGACAGATCTCTACTGTTATTGACAAGATGATCGTCAAATATCAACGTAACAGGAGACAACTATTACCACAGTCCACATGAAGGCAATGAACTGCCTGTTTACTAGTATAGGCTGAAGGTTTTCATTCGCAAAACTATTGCTACAGTTTCCTCAAGCGGATCTTGCAAAGCTGTAAACACTCTGGGTGTTGGCGAACCCTCTGGTGCATGCTAGTTACTTCGAGTCTCCATAACGTGCTAAACAACCACATAAACAACAGGTTCCATAACGCGCCTATTTGATCTCCATACATGGAGATTTGAGATTTTGCTGGTTACAAAATCTTCGTTGGTTCCGCAACGGTCTACTACACTTCGTAATATGCAATTGTGAAGATCCGAAATGGACTAGGGGTCTGAAAAGGCTGCCTATAAGTTGATTTGGGGAATCGCAAATCCCTGAAAATAATCCACCAAGCACTGTTTGGATTTAAACCTGGATTTTAGGACCTTTTGGAACATGACCTTAGCCTGAACTACCTGGCTATTGCGCCCATCACACCAGACGGTAAATCCCACCAGGGATGTTCGCCATGTAATAAACTGCCGCAATACTGTTCTTTCGCTTCAGCGTCCCCAATCTACCTTTGTATTCTCCCTGTCAGCCTTAATTAAATTCCCCATATAAAAACTCTAGGCATACCGGTCGAGCCATAAATAAGCGAGAGGGGAATAAACGTAACAGTAAGGGAGGACTGACTGACTGTTTGGCCTTCAACTTAGGGAAGACTCGTAACGGCATTGAGCTACTTTTTTTCTGCGCGTCGTGGGAAAGTTTAAACTTGACGGAGCCCACACTTTTCCAAGTTTAGGGTGCATGCTGGGTATGTTTGTATCATCCTTACCACCAGTTGGTTATAGGTGGCCAACGCTTCGAGGAAAGGTAGGCAGGCCTAATGTGCGATTACGATGTTCTGCGTGTGTTTGAACACAGGACCTCGGTTTATGGTATCATCAGAAAGTATACATGAGGAGAAAAGAAAATAGGCAAATCGGATTTATAAAAATGCTGTTGTTTAGTACCGTCTCTAGTGGCTCTGATCAGTGATGTTACTTTTTTTGCCGACCTGTGTATGTATACATACTTTTGTAGACTTAGTTGTAGACTTAGCAATGATTGAGAAATAGAATGAAGAAGATAACTAAACAGAACGTTTAAAACATTACCTAAATGTGAAGGAATTTAAAATTTGTCAAGATGGCTGGTATGTAACCTGCTCAGTGAAAAAATCTGAACTTGCATCAAATAATGTCCATGTCATTAATCATGTTGCTTTGTTTTCGTTCCCCTGCTAGAGCTCTGAGGTTCACCAATGATGACATCTTGCAATATGTGACAGTTTACCTCACCATGAAGGGGGCCGCAATCCATGCTCGGGGAGTTTGATAAGTTAAATATGTTTGTGTTCTAAGGAATAATCTATTGTTGCGTTTTTGAGTTGCACGCTATAACCAAACATGAGTCTGCTTGTCCTCGTTGACAGTCTGCTAAACAATATCTATAAAAAAACAACATGATCTTGACAAAGAGTTTTTGCGGCAATCACCTGTATGCGTAACTGCCGGTACTAGATGCCTACCTGTACAAATCTGATTGTAATATGTATAAATGCCCTATGTGCTGACAACAGACGTCTTTGAAACCAAGGTGAGAGTATGTGCTGGCATTGTATTGTATTATAAGATATTACAAAAATCATCAAATCAATGGCCTGACCCAGAGTAGAGAAGGACGACTACCACTCTCAGAAGAAAAAAACAGGTCATCATTCTAAGACTGTTCTGGGCACAACGGCCTAAATCACATCATATCCACAAAGCTGAAACTTGCTCCTTCTCCCCTGTGTGCCTGTGGCAAAGAAAACCAGACAGGCGAGCACATCCTTCAGAGGTGTACGCTGTTCAGCGACCTGAGGAAGAAAGTGTGGCCGACGGAGATAACCCTACAGACCAAGCTGTACGGCCCACGAGAGGAGCTGGAAAGGACATGCCATTACTTTTCCCAGATAGATGTATAGTGGTGTAAAGCAAACGAGAGATCTCAAGATGTTAATGATGGTTTGAGACTGAATCGCAAGATAAAATATCTTGGCGAAGCAATAATGATATTGTGGAATATTTTAATCGGCACACGGTGCCTACATTGCAGTATTTTTCTGGTGGATTTTTTTCTTTTCTTTTGTTGGTTTTGTTTCTGAATCTTTGATATTTTTTTCTGCTCTACACTTTTTTGTTGCTGAAAAGTTGAGGACAAATATGGCGGACTTTGGACATAAATTCACCAGGAAAGCTGACATTCTTAATGAGACTTCTTTTTAAAAAAGAAAACTAAGTGGTTATGCCTCGAGCTGTGTGCTATGTGGCGCGTCAAGGGGGACTGGTATTACTATCAACAATCATCATGATACCTGACGCACCTGGATTTGAGCAATTCAAGAATTTATCCCAGTGGTCGGGTGGCTTTTGAAATGAGCTGTAAGCATCATCATGACGAGTTAGGGAGTGAAAACAACTTCGTATTATCTCCACACAAAAAAACAAGCTTTAAACGCGTGGCCAACACCAGAACTCGAGAGTATGGCTAACGTAGTTGCCGATTTCAGAAAGAAAACGATGTCAAAACAAAAAACACAAACAATATGTCCTATCTGTTTCGGGTGTGTGTGTGTGTGTGTGTGTGTGTGTGTGTGTGTGTGTGTGTGTGTGTGTGTGTGTGTGTGCTTTTTATTTTTTGGACAAGTCTCATTTACAATCGAAACTCTACAAGATCGTCTTTTCTTGTGTGACATTTTCCATTGATATTTTGGGGTGTTTTTTTGGCTTTTAAAGTTTATCGTATTCCAAGTTTAAAAGAGTTTTTATCGCCAAGACCGGTGTATATTAATAGCTTCATAGAAAAGCATGTTCTGACATTTCGTACAACATCACGTCCGCTTACGTACGTATCGACGTTTGTTACATTCTTTTGCGTTTCGGTTATTTTGTTTGGTGTATGTGTCTATTTGCGTGCCATTCCATCAAGTCCTGTCTTGTAGAATATGCTTTTGTGTGATGACTTGGCAAGTATTAACGATTCATATAATAAAGAGGAATATAAATAGCCTGACACTGGTGAAGGCTATTGAAAACGAAATAAAGATAGCTTTGTACGGTATAAAGCAACAAGCGGCTGTCAAATATCCACACAAACGTAGACAGATATGTACTGCTTTAGATGTATGTTAAAAACTGGGTATTTTGTCGCATAAAATTGTCGGATATTTGCGGGATAAATCCCTTTGCTGTTAAGAGCCAGTTTTTTCATATCGGCATTTCTCCCAGTACTCTACTAATCTATGGACTCATGGTTGCTAAAATGGTTACGGTGATATAATCAGAATGTTGCTCCTTTTTTTTTTCTTCTTCATTTTTGCCGTTTTGTGTTCTAATTTCTGCTTGTAAATGCGGTGATAATCTTAAGTTTCTCTGTGTGTGTGTGTGTGTGTGTGTGTGTGTGTGTGTGTGTGTGTGTGTGTGTGTGTGTTGTGTGTGTGTGTTTGTGTGTGTGTGTGTGTTCTTGTCTTGATCTTTGCGTGTGTGTATGTGTGTGTGCGCGCACGCGCGAGCGCGCACGCGCGAGAGGCATGATGAAGGCGTTATTTTTCTTGTTCCCCCCACCCCCCTCTCACTTCTGCCTCTTGTAAGTCTTCTGTTTTTTGTTTTGTTATTATTTTATAATAATTTAGGTATGGAATTGTTCCTCAAGTTTTGGGAAACTGTTCTCATAGTGTCTTCCCCACTACCCCTCCCCCACCCCACCCCCCACCACCACCACCAAAGTTTTCTCTCTCTTGACCCAACTGTTGATCTTTGTTGCAGAGGACCAACGCCAACAGCCCATGGCCAACTAACCATCTCTCTTTTCCTAACCTCTTGCCCTAACATTGGAGTAGCAGAAGGGAACCCAGTAACTTGGGGGAAATGAGGAAGGAAGGGGGGGGGGGAGTAAATAACAGCTGAACGTATCATGAAACATCATCATTCTGTGGTATGACTGCAAAAATATCATGAAGTGCATTATTACTTACCATAACTTGATTTGTGTGTGTGTGTGTGTGTGTGTGTGTGTGTGTTGTGTGTGTGTGTGTGTGTGTGTGTGTTTTGTGTATGTATGTGTGTGTGTGTGTGTGTGTTTTATGAAATGTAGTCTTATGTGCATGGGCGCGCGCTTTAGAGTGGTTGAATGTGCTAATATTTGCAGTTGCGCAATAGACCTTACATATTTTCATAGCCATATCTTTTGTGTATGCAGGTAGGCAGGCTTGAGCAACATGTATCAAGTAGATTTCCTGATGTACTGTAGTGTCATGTGGCGAAGCGTACAGTATATGTATGGAACATCACGTATGCTATGACACTTCCTGATGGAAACTTGAAAAACATGCCAGGTTTCCTGTCTGTCTGTTCTGTGTGCATCGAGTATGTAAACCTGAAAACTTACAATTAGTAGACGAGTAAGAAATCAAAACAAAAACGTCTAAAAAAAAAAGAAAAGAAAAGAGAAAGAAAAAAGAACCTGTGAATTCTATATGAAAAATTGCTCCATCTCCTATGCCAACTTTAAGGATGGGGTTTTTGTTTTGTTGTTGTTGTTTTGGGGGGGCTGTTCTTGCTAATATATCATGGTATAGTATTGTCAAGAACCAAAGCAATATTTGTTCATCTTATTGTAAAACATTCCCATTTTTGCTTTTGTTTTTTGCTACTTTGCTGTCTTTTGGTTTTTGGAAGAAACATTCCTCTTTTTTTAACTTGAAATACATTCCTTTTAATTTGATGTGACACATTCCTTAGTTTTTCCCCAGCTTAAAATCATTCCAGTGGTTAAAGGAAGAAGAAAGGAAAGGGCGGGGTGTGGTTTCATAATTTTTTGTTGCTAAGAATGCAGTGTGAATGATTGATATGGACGAAAAAATCCGACTTTTATTTTGCCATGAATACAAACTCTTACATTCTACCTTCCGTTATTCCAAGATGATACTGTTGATTTTTTAATTTTTATTATTATTATTATTATTATTATTATTATTATTATTATTATTATTATTATTATTTTTTTTTTTAAATTATTTTTATTATTATTCATAGGTTTCATCATAGAATGATTGTGTATTCTGTGCTAAGATACAGGATGTATCATCTGCGACAGTTTGCGGAGTGTGCTTTTTTGGTTTTAGTGTGTAATGTTTGTAATTATTGCCTGTGGGTGGAAGAGTGCTCATGTACGTGTTGCCGATTATCACAAAGATTGTTGAAAATAAAAGTTTCCACTTGCTCAGATCACAGAAGCTCTCCGTTTTTGTCGCGAGTGCGTCAGTCACTGTGTGTGTGTGTGTGTGTGTGTGTGTGTGTGTGTGTGTCTGTGTGTCTGTGTGTGTCTGTGTGTGTGTCTGTGTGTGTGCGTGCGTGCTTGCGTGCGTGTGCAATTCTACTTATTTTATGCGTCTATTCTTTTATGTCCAAGGTAATGGAATAAGCACTCATGTGCTTTTTTGCATCCAATCTCTGTGTGTATGCAGTTTTGTAGATTTTGTCATCCGTTCCTATCGGCACAAATAATCTACTCTTCCGAAAGGAGGAGCAAGTTTTAACGTGTGCGCGAGCGAGATGTTCTGGGCGCATTAGCGCTTGGGGCCTCAGTCTCATTCGAAGGACTCGGGTCTGTGTCTGTGTCTGTACACTAGTACGGTATTTGTGAAGTGTAGCTTCGCTGTTACTGATTCACATTAACACCACTACCTATACCTGTTACTGATTCACATTAACACCACTACCTATACCTGTTACTGATTCATATTAACACCACTACCTATACCTGTTACTGATTCACATTAACACCACTACCTATACCTGTTACTGATTCACATTAACACCACTACCTATACCTGTTACTGATTCACATTAACACCACTACCAATGCCCGTTACTGATTCACATTAACACACTACCTATACCTGTTACTGATTCACATTAACACCACTACCAATGCCCGTTACTGATTCACATTAACACCACTACCAATGCCCGTTACTGATTCACATTAACACCACTACCAATGCCCGTTACTGATTCACATTAACACCACTACCAATGCCGTTACTGATTCACATTAACACCACTATCAACGCCTGTTACTGATTCACATTAACACACACTTCAATACCTGTTCACATTAACACCACTACCAATGCCTGTTTCTGATTCACACGAACATAACACCACTTACTGTTCTAATTCACTTACACAGAACACCACCTACCAACCCCTGCGCTTACGACAATAATGGCTGAACTGACAGTGTCCTGTTGAGTAAAGTACCCACCCCTAAATCCCCAGACAAGGTCTCACGACTTTCATTGTGTGGCTGATATTGTTTGAGGCCGAGTTGTTGACGGTTACACGCAAACCTGACATCATCACGTCAAATCAATGCCAACTCTGGCGATCATGGCCACTCTTCTCCCTATCAAGCAAACTTGAGCTTTCATACTCCATCTTATTGTTTCACACTCAACCAACTCCTAATCTTTCTTTTGAAAACCAAGTTAACCGTGTCAGGCTGGTACAAAGTAATACCATTCTTCTTATTGTTTTTATTGATTTATTTCTACAATCAGTCTTCATGCCAAAAAAATACCCCCAAAAGAACCCCCCCCCCCAAAAAAAAAAAAAAAGTCAGCAAAAAGCAAAAAGCAATTCAAGTGCCTGAACCGTTACAACCAATGATCAATAATCCCCTGATTAAAGCAGCAATATTTTTTAAACCCACTAAGCTGTGCTGAGGACCCACCCAACCATAATATTTATTCATCATTCCCAAATTGACCCCCCCCCAAAAAAAAAAACAAAAAAAAAACAACCCAATCCTAACAGTTTGTGAAGGGGCAGTAAGTAGATTACCTCCCATGCGAAAAGAGACCTGTGCAGCGTTGTGTTACTAAATCGGGACACACCTGCGAATTGTGTGATGCTCTGTTTCCTTGGGTGGTAGAGGTCGCATTTTAATTGTCCAGCTGTACGCATCCGAGATGGAGAGCACACATGGAGATTACACATTTTCATTCTGTTACAAGTTATTTCGTTGTGCAATCTTTGTGATTTATGTGGCAGTTATTAATTTCCCATTTTGATTTCTTGTATTAAGAATCCATTTGTTAACAAGAAACGAACTGGGGAAAGCCATATACTGAATAAGTGATATAGGTAAGCCTATCCAACAATGATGTGCTTTTTTTTTATAGCCTCGAGGACGAAAGAAATTATGCAATAAACAGCAGAAGCAAAAAGCTGGAGAAAAGTGGCAGGAAGAAAAATGTGGCAGAAAATTTTAAGATGGGATAAAGATTTATACTGAAAAAACTCATTTTGACGAGGAAAGCAAACACGAACTGACGACAGTGTAGGCTTTGATTTAGAGTGCTAAGGTGATTGCAATACCTTACTTTGGGGTTTATGTTGTCTTATGTGTTCTCTCAGTGGTAGTTTCTAGGGAAGTTTTGACTCTGAGGACTCATAACCGATTCAACGTTGTTGTGCATTCCCCTCCTTAACACGTGGAGATCCTCTAGAATATGCACTCTGACTTATTTCTCATACCTGGGTATCACTACGAGAACCCACAGTTACAGATGGATCCGGAAACGAAAAATTGTCAGCATAAGACCAGAGCAGGAGCCAGATGTGCTGGGCCTGATTTGACAGGTGCTTAACGGCAGCGCGACGCATTTTTGATCATAGGACAGACAACAGTGTTGCTGTCTGAGTGTTTGAGGAGGAATATAAAGACCAGAGCAAAGATAGCCACTGAATATGATGTCATGTTTTTTCTTTAGTGACTTTTTTTTGGAAAGCTCAACTTTCGATTTAGAATTGCCTGCCTTTCTATGAACTCTGCTATATCATGGATGCTCTGATTAACTCTGTATGTATGTTGGCAAAAAACCAAAGCACCCACATTCTATGCGGGATGACAATATTCCTTCCCATTGAAGAAAATACTTTATTTTATTGTGGCTGAGCGGAAATTATTTTTGAAACTTCTGTGCAGTCTTAGATGCCATTTCCATGCAGACCTGTACTGTGAATGCTTAATTCAGACACATTTTTTGGTTCACTTGGTGGAAATGGAGATACGCTGGAACAATTTGCAGATTTTTCATGCCGGAATCTGTCATTGAATTGTCACTGTCTTGATTGTGAGTGGCATTAACTGCTGTCATTCTCTCCTTGTGGTGATTTTTTGTTTATTTTTTCAATAAATTTTTAGTGGTCATCGCATTAGCGCTTTGCCTTCCGTTTATTTTGTCTAGGGTGGGTGGGGGAGGGGATCGTAGAAAGATGTCATGTCCTTTTTGGTCAGTTCACTTGGGGGCAGTCACATGTGAAGTCTAGTTCAGGGACTATGGTTTTAACTTTTAGTCTTTTTAATGGCTATCTACCATCCTCTTTCTCTCCCTTCCCTACTTCAGATCTATCAACTTTCGCACATCTCAGCTCTTGCGTAGAGAGACTTCCTCTTGTTTCCTAAAAACAACTTTTGAAAAATCATTTGGCCATAAATCTTTTTTTACTTTTAAATCCTCTCATCTGAACTCTGTTCAATAATTTTTCAGGTAAATATTATTAGAACCACACCCATTAACACTTACCCTAAGGTGCTGTGTGAAAAATAACTTTCCCAAACTTGAGCAGACTGAAAGCATGCTAGTGCTCTTTCTCTCTCTGGTTGTAAAAAAGCATGTTTGCTGATGCATGACCCTCTTTAAATAACTTTATTCTATACAATCAATTCTTTTTTCATAAACTGTGCTTTTTAACTCTACTTCACGTGCTGCTGTTGCGTGTCTTTGAACAAACGAAATTTATTTCCTAGTTAGATCTTTGTTCGCGGTGTGTTTATGATGTGTTTCTACGTAAGACTCATGTTAAGGCAACGCGCAGTTTCTCAATAATAACAAGGATATGAAACTATCATGGAAAGATGGCGAGCAGTCTCTATACACACAGCTCTTCAGGCGTCAAATGCCATCAGCATGACAATCAGATCGAAAAGTAACAAACAACAAAAACAAAACCCGTACAAAAACAAAAACAAAATGTGACTCTCCACCACGAAATGAGTCGCTTAGCACATAACCCACTTTCCCGCTTGAAGTCATTAAAGGCAGGTGGGGTCAAGTTGGAATTTTCATAATTATTTTGATTGATTATAAAACTATAGCTATTATTCTACCTTGTAATGAAATATCAAGTCATGATTTTGTATCTAAACGAGCTTTAAAAATGTCCAAGCCCTCATTCTGACCATTTATTATGATGCTCAACTTGTCCATTTCTCGTTTTGTCATTTCGTGCAGTCAGCTTGTAATAACTTTTCATAGAATTGTCCGATTTTCAATCTGTATTTTTCCATTGTATAGCCATTTCATTGCAGATTAATCAAATGTCTGTAACTCAAAAACTGACCTCTGGTGCAAGGCGACTCCCTATGTGGTGGAGCGTCACAAATAGGCAATCATGATGCAAGAAAAGTGCACACTGACCTTGTACATCATTGCTGAGGACCCCAGTAGTACAGTGCAGTACAGTGGCTGTACAGACCCCCCAGTAGCTGTGTGTCCACAACTGCTGACCACTGTCCATTGTCTTCTGCTCTTCTCTTCCATCGATGCTTCTTCGTCATTGGTCTGGTCAGGGTTCTAGTCCTTTTTTCCTGTAACAGAAAAAAAAAGAAACCGGTGATTTTTAAAAATAGGTTGGAATGGGTGAGGGTTTTGTGAATGGGGTGTGTGATGTGTGTGTGTGTGTGTGTGTGTGTGTGTGTGTGTGTGTGTGGTGTGTGTGTGTGTGTGTGTGTGTGTGTGTGTGTGTGTGTGTGTGTGTGTGTGTGGTGGTGTGTGTGTGTGTGTGTGGTGTGTGTGGTGTGTGTGTGTGGTGTGTGTGTGTGTGTGTGTGTGTGTGTGTGTGTTGTGTGTGTGTGTGTTGTGTGTGTGTGTGTGGGTGATGGTGTGTGTGAGATGTGGATGTGAGAGAGAGAGAGAGAGAGGAGGAGAGAGAGAGAGAGAGAGAGAGAGAGAGAGAGAGAGAGAGAGAGAGAGAGAGAGAGAGAGGAGAGAGAGAGAGTGTGTGTGTGTTGTGTGTTTATTTGATTTATTTTATTCTTTTATATTTTGTTTTATTCTTTTATATCGAGGATAATGGGATAAGCACTCGTGCTTTTTACATCCAGTCCCTGTGTGTATGCAGTTTGTATATATGTGTGTGTGAAATTAGTTTTACAAAAGCATTTATGCTCGTGTGCGCGTGTTTAATACATGTAAGTGGTCAGAGCACTGGTTTTCCCCAAGCTAAAGTTTTAAGCAGCGTTGAACGTGGCTGCCTCTCGGATAACAGACCGCTCCTGTGCCTTGGCTTTTGTGTGATTCCCACAGTCCACCCAGTTGTCAATGGGTACCTGACCTCTTTAGGGTCAGGGAAGGTAAAGCAGCGAGGGAGAGGAAATGGGCGCCGCCCTCAATATGCCGCCCCCCGGATAAGCTGAGGTCTCTGATATCTCGCTCCCCTTGACCATATAGATTATGGAGATACCTTTTTAAAATATTATGCCATGAATTTTCACACGAGACTTCAGTGCATTTTACTCATCTAAAGATTTTGCAGGGAATGGTGTTGGAACTAATGTTAAAAGGAGAAAAATATGACTTCAAGCGGACAGATTCAACAAAGTCCTCGCCATCAAATTATTTCTTCAAAACTCAAGTCTAAAACTATAACCCCCACCTAAGCTATCCCATACAACTTACAATTTACACTACCATAAAAATATGCAAGTGACATTGTATGATAAAAATAATTATACAGCCATAAATTTATATAAAGTGACATTGTATGAAAAATATAAAACCATAATTAAACCAAGTGACATGTGAGAAATTTATACAACCATGATGAAGTGTATTTATTTTATGTATTTATTGACTGATTTAATAAATCAATTCATTAATTAATTTCTTCATTTATTTATTTATTTATATATGTTTTTTCGAGGATGAAGGAATAAGCGCTCATGTGCTTTTTTACATCCAGTCCCCGTGTGTATGAGGTTTGTTTATCTTGTCTTCTGTTCCCACCGGCACACAATGGCTTACTCTTACGAAAAGCGGCACAACGCTTAACGTGTGCGCAAGATGTTCTGTACTGTAAGTGATATTATATGAGAAATTTAAACAGCCATTAATAATTATACAAAGTGAGATTATATGAAAACCAATACAGCCATGTATAAAATGGCATTAAAATATGAGAAATTTATACAACCATAACAGATAGATAAGATAGATAGATAGATAGATAGATAGATAGATAGATAGATAGATAGATAGATAGATAGATAGATAGATAGATTGATAGATAGATAGATAGATGACAGACAGACAGATAGACAGATAGACATACAGTTAGAGATAGATAGATAGATAGATAGATAGATAGATAGATAGATAGATAGATAGACAGACAGATAGATAAATAGATAGATAGATAGATAGATAGATAGATAGATAGATAGATAGATAGATAGATTGATTGATGACAAATTTACACAACCATGAATAATTACATAAAGTAATATTACATGACGAACTCATACAACCATATCCAATATGACATTATATGAGAAATCCATACAACCATATACAAAGTGACAATATATGAGAAATCCATACAACCACACATACAGTGATGTCATGTAAGAAACTGATACAAAAGAGACATTATATGAGAAATCCATACAACCCATATATAAATCGACATTACACGAGAAATTAGCTGCAATCCCATCCTGCCTGCTGCTACAGCCCCGAGATGAGGACAGGGCACAGGCATGCATTGATGGGGCAGTGCGGGGCGACAGATGCAGGCGACAGACAATGCAGCAGACAGAACAGCACATCGGCAGCTGTCTGCATCATTTACACTCCGCTGCTGTCAGGGATGGGGAGGTTTTCTCCTTTCTTCCTTTGTACGTGCAGAGCAGAGCTTTTTGGCTTTTGTATTGTGTCGTACTGTGTGTACTGATTCGTTTTTTTTTGTATTGTGTTGTACTGTGTCGCATTGTATTGTACTGTACTGAGTCGTATTTTATTGTACTGTACTGTATCGCATTGCATTGCACTGTGTCGCATTGTATTATACTGTTCTGTATTGCATTGTATTATACTATACTGTATGGCATTGTATTGTACTGTGATGTATCGCATTGTATTATATTGTATTGCATTGTATTATACTGTATCGCATTGTTCTGTACTATATCGCATTGTATTGTACTGTATTATCCCATTGTATTGTATATGTACTATATCGCATTGTATTGTACTGTATCGCATTGTATTGTACTGTATCGCATTGTATTGTACTGTATCGCATTGTTTTGTACTGTTCTGTATCGCATTGTATTGTACTGTACTATATCGCAGTGTTTTGTACTGTACTATATTGTATCGCATTGTATTGTACTGTACTGTATCGCATTGTATTGTACTATACTATATCGCATTGTATTGTACTGTACTTGTATCGCATTGTATTGTACTGTACTGTTCGCATTGTATTGTACTATACTGTATCGATTATTGTATTGTATGGTTGTATGACATTGTATTGTACTGTACATTGTATTGTATTGTATTGTACTGTATGTGGTATCGCATTGTATTGTACTGTGTAGCATTGTATTGTACTGTAGCATTGTATTGTACTGTGCTGGATCGCATTGTAATGTACTGTATCGCATTGTATTGTATTGTACTGTATCGCATTGTATTGTATTGTATTGCATTGTATGTACTGTATCGCATTGTATTGTATTGTACTGTATTGCATTGCATTGTAAATTACTGTATCACATTATATTGTATTGTACTGTATCGCATTGTATTGTATTGTACTGTATTGCATTGCATTGTAATTTACTGTATCGAATTGTATTGTACTGTATTGCATGTATTGTATTGTATGTATTGCATTGTATTGTATTGTACTGTATTGCATTGTAATTTACTGTATCGCATTGTATTGTACTGTATCGCATTGTATTGTATTGTACTGTATCGCATTGCATTGTAATTTACTGTATCGCATTGTATTGCACTGTATCGCATTGTATTGTATTGTACTGTATTGCATTGCATTGTAATTTACTGTATCGCATTGTATCGTACTGTATCGCATTGTATTGTACTGTATTGCATTGCATTGTAATATACTGTAACGCATTGTATTGTACTGTATCACATTGTATTATCATGTACCGTATCGCATTGTACTGTACTGTATCGCACTGCAGTGTATTGTATTGTACTATGCTAGATCGCAGTGTGTTGTACTATACTGTACCTTATCGTATTACATTGTAGGCCATTGTTTTGTATTGTATTGTATTGAATTGCACTGTATTAAATTGTATTGTTTTTCATTGTACAGAAATCGTATGTGTCTGCGTGCGCGCGCGCGCGACGCGCGTGTATGTGTATGCATGTATTTCAATTTCTGTTATTTATTCTTTTATATCAAGTATAACGGAATAAGCAGTCATGTGCTTTTTTACATCCAGTTCTCGGGTGTATGCTGTTTTGTAAAATTTTGTCATCTGATCCCACCGGCACACAATGGCCTACTCTTTTGGAAAGCAAAACAGGATATAACGTGTGCGCAAGATGTTCTGTGAGCGTTCGCACACGGGGCTTCGGTTTAAGTCTCATCCGACGTACTTTTGGGGAGAGTGGGGTCTGCACTGATGTCAACTCCAGCGGAAAAAATGTGTGTGTGTGTGTGTGTGTGTGTGTGTGTGTGTGTGTGTGTGTGTGTGTGTGTGTGTGTGTGTGTGTGTGTGTGTGTGTGTTGTGTGTGTGTGTGTGTGTGTGTGTTGTCTGTCCGTCTGTCTGTCTGTGTCTGTGTGTGTCTGTGTGTCCACGCACTTGCGTGCACAGTGTCTATAAAAAATCTACATCAATAATGCAATTACACGGCTGTAGGTAAAGAACTCACTTTGTCTATTGTCTAAAACATCTGTTACCTCCCAGATGTCTGCATAAACACAACACTGATACCAGGTGATAATAAGGTTTTAAAAAGTAAATAAAAGAATCAAATCAACGTGTAATGTTTGAAGTTTTGGCAACATTTGTTTTAACTTCTTTTTGTATCCAATGTATTTAGGATGAGTCAGAACATAATCTGTTTTCCATTCTTCAAACTTTAGCTGGTGAATATTGTAGTGTTGTCATATTTAAGGCTCAAAGTACACAGAATTACATAATGGCGCAAGTGTTGTGTGTGTGTGTGTGTGTGTGTGTGTGTGTGTGTGTGTGTGTGTGTGTGTGTGTGTGTGGTGCGTGCGTGCGTGCGTGCATGCGTATGATTGCGTGTGTGTATGCATGTGTATGTGTGTTTTCTTTTTTGTTTTATTCTTTTATTTCGAGGATAACTGAATGTGTGTTTGTGTGTGTGTGTGGGGGGGGGGGGGGGGGTAGGGCACCTGTCTGCATATACATTAACCATGTACAACACTTAGAATGCATATACATTAGCGTGCACGCACATACATACACATATGCACACAGACATACAGACACACACAGAGGCGCACACACACACACATACACACACACACACACACACAACCACACACACACACCGACACACACACACACACCTCACTCCACACACACACACACACACACACACACACACACGCACGCACGCACGCACGCACACACACACACACACACACACCACACACACACACACACACACACACACACACACACGCACACACACGCAGGGTGCTGTCTGTATGTCTATCATATATCTACAGGGACAGGTGCACACGACACCAGAGGTAATGAATGATCTCTGGCATCATCCGTCTCCATTGCTTTGCTGATTTATCACCCCTGTCACACAGAGAGAAAACATGACGACACGTGGATACACAAACAAGCAGTGAGGGAAATAAATCCTTCACAGTCGAGAGGGCGAATACACACACCAGCACGTAACGCAAACAGACAGGCAAACACACACCAACACACAGACACAGACAGACACAGACAGACAGACAGAGACAGACACAGACACAGACATACGTACGCACGCACACACACACACACACACACGCACGCA
>CM060336.1:50599423-50606923 GCA_030674155.1 Stramonita haemastoma
GCTACATCCCATAATATTATGGCCTTGTGGTCGGCGTTGCTATAAACAAAGTGATTGGATTGGACTGGAGCAGTCCCTAAATCGGAAATCCCCGCTGGGACATACATACGATCACATCAATAGTAACATTGGACTGGATTGGAGGACTCTTCCCCCCCTCCCCCCACCACACACACACACACGCCTTTTCTTCCTTCACACCATTACATAATTATAAACATCAGCACATTCAGTCTGTATCACCTTGCACGACAGATTTGTTGTTATTCCTTGTCATACAATGCCGTTTCTACTGAGTGTCACTTATCTAGATCTGAGCACCGTCTAAGCTGCCCTGTAAAATGCAATCCAATTCTCAAGGCAGAAGAAAGAGCAGACGAGCTCTTCCTCTGAGGAAAAAGCGACTTAGAAATCTCTACCAAAGTGATAATCATCATGCATAATCAACCACGAAAATGTAAAATCAAGAACTTACCCGTCTCGACCATTGTCAGCGCTGTTCCAAAATGATTCCCGGAACACTGCAGGAAACTTTTCGTGTTTCACCCATGTCACATCTTCTGTTTGCCAGTGGTCAATGATCATTGCACACACACCCCCTCCCCCTCACCACCTGAAACATGCAAAGAATTTCTGTGCTGGAAATTCCCTCTTTTCTATCCCCTCTTCATTCCTTCAGCTTTGCTCCTTTTTCTTCCTGTCACCTCCTTGTCTGTTCTGCCTTCTTGATCCAGCCAGTCTCCTGCCATTTCTATTTTTTTTCTTCACAGATTACAATTCTCTTCTACACTGAAGTTGATTGCACTTATACTTGTCAATGCTTGAATTAACAGCTAGCATCGCAAACACATTTCGCTCATACGACTGACAACAATAGTTGCTGTCTGAGCGTTCCTGAACATGAAGATGAGGAAGGAAACATTTCGCATCTTTATGCTTCGTAGTGTCAACAATGATCACACACATTTCCTCACCAAGCAAACATTCAGGTGGACAGTAGTAGTATGTAGTAGTAGTGTAGTAGTAGGGGAGACGACACACGCGATGGGAGATCCGTTTTAAGAATGAAAGGGGGTAAAACAAGTTATGTTCTGGCCAATCGTCTGCAGCCTGACGTCATGTGATCTCTACCCGGGGTAGCGGAAAGCCAGGGGACCACGTGGAAATGCCACCTTGCTTTTTGTTTTTGTTTTGCTGGTTGACTGCAGAGTGAGTACTGAATAAACTTTGCGGTTTTAGTGTTGTTGCACGTGCGTTAGAAAGCCACCGCTGTATGTGTATGTGTGTGTGTGTGTGTGTGTGTGTGTGGTGGGGGGTTGGGGGGGGTGTTGTGTGTGTGTGTTGTTATGTGTGTGTGTGTAGTTAGTTAGTTCTTCAGTTTAACGTCCTTCCATAATTAATGATAATTTTCAGATGGGAAAGTGATTATGGGTGAGTGTGAAGTGGGAGGGGGGGGGCGAGCATAGCTAATTATCTGCATTAAATAACTATTAGAATCAAAACTTAAAACTGTCAAACAAAATGTTGAAAAAAAAGAAATACAGTTTAACCACTAACTTTACAATTCATATAACTAGTAAAAACCATTGTTCTATAAGAACTTGATAATCAGACTATGACTTAATCACAATACAATTTCATTCATCAGCAGAATATCTTTTAGAATTTGCTCGAGCAAAGGTATGTGAAAACAGGTAAAAACGTTTTTCAAATCTCTGCATTCTATAAGAATGTGAGCAATGGTAATATTTTCGCCACAGATACATGTTGCTTTTTTGTTGTTGAAAATTTAGTTCTGAAAGATTGAGCTTAGACCTATAAATAAGAGATACAACATTTCAATATTCATGTGAACTACGGCATTTGATCTTATCAAAAGATAATAAATGGGTTACACCATCATTCCAGTGAGAACCGATATCTTGTACAGGTTTTAAAAAAATATTTTCAACATGCATTGTGTAACATGCTATAGCCCTCATGAATAGATAAGGGGACATTTATGCTGCAAGACTCACTAGAATGCTTAGTTTCACATTTTGCTACTTTGTCAACTATTTTCATTAAAGTAATACCACAATGTGAAGGAATCCAGCAAAAGGTAACACTGGTGCCTCGTAACATCATAAAATGAATCAGATGTCCAATCACAGTAACGAGACCTTCCCTCACTTTTGAACTGTATTTTTTTAGAGGAAGTAAAACCCACTTGGAATCAACACAGAAAAGCGTCTGAAATATGTCTTTATGAAAATCTAGAAGACGAGATAAAGCCATCAAAATGGCAGATAAATCAGCCATAAAAATAGATCGATTTTTCCCAATATGAAAAGGTCTTTCTACTTTTAATGATGGGATTACAAAAGCTGCTCCCGCCTCATTGTCGCTCAAAGTGAACAGTGTAGAATTTAAGATGTTCTGGATATGTAGTTTATTCTTTTACTGACGCGCTAAGAATATTTTCATTGCCCCCTTGGTAAAGGAAGAAGAAAAAATCATATCAAAATTAGCTCTCTGAATCTCCCATGGCGGACAAGACAGGAAGTTCATCTTTGATTTAGTTATTTTTGTAGGATATATTTCTGCTCATCAAATATGTGTGTGTGTGTGTGTGTGTGTGTGTGTGTGTGTGTGTGTGTGTGTGTGTGTGTGTGTGGTGTGTGTGTGTGTGAGTGCATACGTGTGTGAGTGTATGCATTGCGTTATTTTGTATTGGTACAAAATACAAACGCAATACATACACTCACGCACGCGTTGCGCACATGCACGCGCGTGTGTTTGTGTGTGTGTGTTCGCGCGCGTGCGCATGCATGCATATGTGCACGAACACACACTCACCCACCATATTTTCTCTCTTTTCAAACAATCCAACAACAAGCAAACAACAATATCATAATAATGGTATATTTCACGCAAACAATTAATCAAACATAACGGTATATCAACGTAACAAGTATGATAACAATTTTCATAGCAAAAAGTAAACAGAAAAATGACAATATATCATGCAAAAAACTGTATCCGAACAAACCCCCAAAAGAACACAACAAATTAAAAAGCAAATTAATAATAACAAAAAATCTTATCACATCTCAGCTCTCCCCCCCCCCCACCCCCTTCAAAACAAAAACAAACCAAACAAGCAAAACCTTGCAATCCCCAAAAAAACAACAACAACAAAACCCAAAACAACAACAAAACCCAAAACAACAACAACAAAACGTATCAGGCAAAAACAAAGGTACAAATGTAAAGGTACAAAAGGTAAAGGTTAAGGTGTCCCAAAACCTGTGTGGTCGTAGGGGACCGAGGTGTCAGAGACCTCAGCTTCGCCAGGGGCCAGCATGTTGAGGGCGGCGCCCATCTCCTCTACCTCGCTGCTTTACCTTCCCTGACCTTAAAGAGGGCAGGTACCCATTTACAGCTGGGTGAACTGGGGGACTGTACTGAAGCCAAGGCGCGCAAACGATCACCCATCCAATCGGTAACCACGCTCGACTCTGCTTAACATTGGCTGGGGGAAAGCGAGCGCCCTGACCACTGAGCTATCCCGTCTCCGTACAAATAATATTTTCACTAAAAGGCAACTTTTGACAAAATTGATTTACGTCTTCTCAAGTGCTCGTCATATCAGCAAAAACGCGATGCGTTGCCCTTAAGCACCTGATAAATCAGGCCCGGCTCATCCGACTTACGATTGATTTCGTTTTAAGAAATAATGATTACTGACACGTTTTTTTTTCTTTTTATATAATTGTTCTTATCACTGTCTTCTCGTCTTTTCTTTCTTTTTTTTTAAAAAAAATTTTTATTATTTTTTTTTTACAGTAAATACATCGCAAAAGCTACTGACAGCATCGTTCTTTAGAAAAAAAAGAAATGATTGCATCAAACAGAATTTCCACAGCAGTAGTTCTAGTTTTTGCATGTCCATTAAAAAAAAACCCAGTCTTTTACAAATTTTCAAGAAAACAAAGGCACGTCATTAACTGAATATAACCAGCGTTTTTACATCCAATTCCCGTGTGTATGTAGTTTTGTAAATTTTGTCATCAGTATCCCACTGGCGCACAATGGCCTACTCTTCCGAAAAGGAGAACGGGTTTTAGCGTGTGCGCAACATATTCTGCGTGCGTTCACACACGGGACCTTGGTTTATAGTATCACCCGAAGGATTTTGGGGGGGAGTGGAGTCGGCACTGATGTTAACTCTAGAGGAAAAATCCTCTTGAACGAGATTCAAACCCGGGTCAGCAGATCACGAGCGCATCACTCTGACCACCAGAGGAGTGTGTGTGTGTGTGTGTGTGTGGTGTGTGTGTGTGTGTGTGTGTGTGTGTGTGTGTGTGTGTGTTGTGTGTGTGTGTGTGTGGCTCGCGCGCGACGCACGTCTAAAATGCCTACATTTCAGTCCTCATTCAAACCAAAATTGCTGTTCTAAAAAGTTCAAACTTTCATTCAAAGCGCATTACAAACTGATCAGTGGGCAAACTGAAACTATGAATATGAGAATCAGAAAATATAAACTGTATAAAAAATTTAACAACAAACCCTTTTGGCAGGCCGAATATTACCCAGCAGTGCATGAGCATAGTATTTCATTTTATTCAAATCAATCAAAATACAGGTATGATGCCATTCATCATAGATATCATATCAAAAGACAGGATGATGGACAAGTTTTCTTGTTGGTGAAAATAAAGATCTTTAAAGCTGAAGGTTATTTACATGCGAGGGCAAAGTCAACTCTGGTCTTCATAGTGTGACCGCAATATTTATATCACACACAGAAAGACACAGAAAGATAGACAGACAGACAGACACACGCACACACACTCTCTCTCTCTCTCTCACACTCTCTCTCTCTCTCACACTCTCTCTCTCACTCACTCACTCTCTCTCTCTCTGTATGTATGTATGTATGTATGTATGTATGTATGTATGTATGTATGTATGTATGTGTGTGTGTGTGTGTGTGTGTGTGTGTGTGTGTGGTGTGTGTGTGTGTGTGTGTGTGGTGTGTGTGTGTGTGTGTGTGTGTGTGTAACTACGTGTAGGAGTGAGTTTTACGTGTATTATTATCATACTATTATCACTATTGTTGATATTATTCTTATGTCATCATTACAATCATTGTATTATCTTAGTTCCTCTGAGTTCATTTGTTGTTATGAGTTGTAACAATGTTTTAGCTAAGTATTTTTGGTGGACTTTTCGTGTTGCTAAGTTGTTTATTTCATTATGTTTCTTTGGTTGCTCTTATCTATTAACGCTTCTCTTTTTCTTATAATCAAATCATTTTATGTGGCTTCTGATTTTCGTCTTCTGAAAGTGTGCATTTTTATTATCTTTTTATGTATAATGTCTTTATCCTTTATGTTGTTTGGTACTACATATAGTTTTACTGTTTGTATCTTTTTATCTTGATGTTTTCCTGAAAAGGCGGGTACTGGATGTAAAAAGCACATGAGTGCTTATCTATTATCCTCGAATAAAGATTTTGCCTTGCTTGCCTTGCCTTGCCTTGTCTCTCTCTCTCTCTCTCTCTCCTTCTCTCCTCAAACACACACACACACACACTCTCTCTCTCTCTCTTTCTCTTTTCTCCTCTCTCACACACACACACACAAATACATCTCACACTCTCTCTCCCTCACACATACACCCCCCCCCCACACACACAGAATCACACACACACACTGCAGTTAGAGACGCCCTATGTTATACACTTACTCTTAATCAGATGTGTGCACACGTATACCTGCCTTCTGCGCGTCCTGACACACAGACAGGTAACCCTGCGCTACTGAGCATGTTCACACACACACACATACACACGCATGCACGCACGCACGCACACACATACACACGCACGCACGCACACACACACACAACACACACACAAACACAGACACACACGCACGTACACACACACACACATTCACCCAATACAGACCAAATAATAGAATAGCATCATATGTGAATAATTGCACAAAAGCAATAAAGTTATCCATAAAAAGAAGAAAATTAAAAATGCGAACAAAACTAATAATTAATTGCGGTAAAAAAATAAAATGAATGAAAAAAAAAGAATGAATAGTAAAGCAATTTTTTATTTTAAAAAAATGACACAAAAACCAACCAAGAAGATACAGTGTATACAGATCGCTTGCCGTTGTACACACTTATGATCATATAGTCAACAACATAGTTACTATAACAGAAAAATCATACAAATGCAATTACAGCACATTTTAAGTACAACATGACCGTTTAGACATCACTTTTGCAGAAAAAAGATTTTTTGTTTTGCAAAAAAAAGAAGTGTTTACATTATACGTAAAATATGATAGCATATAAACATAGTACACAAATGCACTAATTGCAATTCAGGTTCTGAGAGAGAGAGAGAGAGAGAGAGAGAGAGAGAGAGAGAGAGAGAGAGAGAGAGAGAGACAGAGACAGAGACAGAGAGACAGAGAGAGACAGAGAGAGACAGAGAGAGAGAGAGCTCTGCTGCATACGTTGTCATATTCAGTCCCAGAACACCTAATTATTTTCTTTCTCCTGAACTACAACTTGAATCTTTTCTTCTCTTGTATCCCTCCAACCTGTACCCCCAAAACCAGACTATGTATACACTTTGACAAGAGAACATTTCTATCGAACATATGTGGGATTAGGTGTGGGGGACGAACCAAACATGGTAGGTGTCCCATAACCTAGGCGGTCGTAGGGGAGCGAGGCATCAGAGACCTCAGCTTCTCTAGGGGCTAGCATATTGAGGGCGGTGCTCATCTCCTCTCCCTCGCTGCTTTACCTTCCCTGACCCTAAAGAGGGCAGGTAGCCATTTACCGCTGGGTGAACTGGGGGACTGTACTGAAGCTAAGGCGCGCAAACGATCACCCATCCACCTGGTAACCATGCTCGACGCTGCTTAACCTTGGCTTGGGGAAAGTTAGCGCTCTGACCCGAAACAAACATACCAATAGGAAAGCAAAAAAGAAAAAAGAAAAACTGTGTGTGTGTGTGTGGGGGGGGGGGGGGGGGGGGGGAGGGGGGAAGTACTGAATGCAATAGCAATTGAAGGGAGATAGAAGTAAGCAATTGGAAATGAGGAGTTCAGAGATTGCTTCCCTTTAGCAACACACGCGACCACACGTCCTCTCTCTCTCCCTATCAACCGACTCATCACACCCTTACCCATCCCCACCTCTCTACCTACGCCAATATTTATGAACAAACGAAAACAATAATGGAGGATAATAAATGTGACACTGTGTGTATGTGTGTGTGTGTGTGTGTGTGTGTGTGTGTATGTGTGTGTGTGTGTGTGTGTGTGTGTGTGTGTGTGTGTGTATGTGTGTGTGTGTGTGTGTGTGTGTGTGTGTGTGTGTGTGTGTGTGTGTGTGTGTGTGTGTGTGTGTGTGTGTGTGTGAGGAGGGGGGTCATGCACGCGAACACACCACACATAATATGCTCTTGTGCAGGTTTCTTTT
>CM060336.1:50621923-50626923 GCA_030674155.1 Stramonita haemastoma
CTATGTCTGGGGAGATAACAGATTCATGCTGCTGCCTGGGTGTCCAAAGGTTTTTGTTGATGTTTTTGTTGGTTTTTTTTTGTTTCTCAGTTAGAGCCCCGAGGTTCACCAATGGCGAGATTTTACGTAGACGGTTATTTTTGCCCACCATTATGGTAGCCGTATTCCGACTTCGAGGATGTTTGAAGTATAATCTAGGTTAGAAGGTCGTTCATGGTATGCTTTGGTGGGAAATTTTCTTTTCCTTATCTTTGTAAGAGTTTTCCCACTTGCATCTAAATATCTGGTATAATTTTGCGCGCACGCACTGCACGCAAGCACACACAGACAGAGACACACATACAGATACACACAAACACACACACACACACACACACACACACACACACATACACACACGCAGATATTCACACACCAGAAATCCCTGAAGTCAGAATGCGGCTGCTTTAATAGTTTAACAAAACGGCGGTCTTGTACGAAAAAAATCTCACCACTGGTGAGCCTCCCATCCAATCCAATCCAATCTTGTTGTTTATAGTTATACCCCCCCCCCCCACCACCACCACCACCACAGAGGCTGCCACCTAGTAAAATCTTAAATCTCAGAATAAAACTGTGCAACTATATAAAGACTAAAACATGATATGAAACCAACTCTACTGTCTGTCCGTCCTTGTATCAATGCTTTGGCCAACCATAAGGGTTGGTGAACCACGGAGCTCTAGCCCAGAAATGAGAAAAGAAAATACACCGGACGAACAAACTCCTTAACAAACTAACAGAAAATCACACATAGGAGGCGGAAAACAAAAGACAGAACAAACAATTCCCTCCCATAAAATGCCAAGTGCACACACTCACACACACGCACACTCTCACGGTAAACAGCAGCAGAAAGATGACAAGATCACGTAAAAGACAACAAACAAGAACAACAGAAAATGGGCAATCTGCAGTCATCCTGATATTGCAGACCTTTCTCTGCACAGTTTACGTGTTTGTGTAACTTAAACATTTCACAGCAGAGCAAAAGTCGCCCCCCCACTCTCCCCCGCCTCCCCCACCCTCTCCAACGTAGTTTGTGCTCTTCCTGGTTTATCTCCCTTTGGAAGACGGATGCAGGATGAAGAGGTCGCTGTTATTCTCCAAGCGAGGCCAAAATGGCCGTCTTTTGTACGAGGTAAGGTGTTAGGTCTAAGGTGTAACTGCCAATTAGGGCTTCTTTGTGACAAAATGTACGTGGCTAATTGTAAAAGTAGAAAAGAGGGGGACAAAAGAAGTATCAGAAAATTATTCAGGACTTTAAGCTATCTTTACAGAATTAGAAACTTTATATAAAGAAGCAAGTAACTGGAGTGAATACTACGGCAGTTACTCTGTGTAGATTTAAATCTATGTTCCTTACCTAATTTCAGCTGTCCCATGGTATAGTAGACTTGTTGGGACACACACACACACACACACACACACACACACACATACACACGCACACACACATACACACACACACACGCACACACACACACGCACACACACACACACACGCATACATACACACACACACGCACGCACGTACACACACATGCATGCATGCACGCATAATGCATGTACATACTCACATGCACACACACACACAAAACAATGGATCTTCACATAGCAGCCAAACAAAACAACCTACTCCCCCCGAAAAATACAAGATAATAAACTAAGCTGACAACAACAAAAAACCCTGCAAAATCACACACCATGGGGACAAATGCACACACACCACTCCCACTGTAAACAGCAGCAGGAAGAAGACAAGATCACGTAAAAGAAAACAAACAAGAACAAGAGAAAACGGGCAATCTGCAGTCATCCTGATATTGCAGACCTTTCTCTGCACAGTTTACGTGTTTGTGTAACTTAAACATTTCACAGCAGAGCAAAAACCTAGCTTCTGGTTATCTCCCTGTAGTTTGTGCTCTTCCTGTTTTATCTCCCTTTGGAAGACGGATGCAGGATGAAGAGGTCGCTGTTATTCTCTAAGTGGGGCTAAAATGGCCGTCTTTTGTACGAGGTGAGGTGTCAGGTCTTGGGTATAACTGCCAATTAGGGCTTCTTTGCCATGAAACATTTGTAGCTGATTATTGTAGATTAGAGGAGACAGAGAAAAAAAAAAGATTACGAAATTGCAAAGGTCCATGACTTTTCTTTACAGAATTAGAAACATGTTGACGAAACTGAGATTTGGAGTGTATACTAGGGCTAATTCATTTCTACAGGGTTATGTTACACATTAAAGAAAACACACATATTTTATTCAAATATATTCAGTATGCAATGCAGTTACACAATTTCACACTCATATACACATATACACACACACACGCACACACACACATGCACGCACGCACGCACGCACACACACATAATACACTCTCTGTTTTTCTTTCTCCATATCTCTCTCTCTCTCTCTCTCTCTCTCTCTCTCCTCTCTCTCTACCTCTCTCTATGTATATGTATGTATGTATGTATGTATGTATGTATGTATGTATGTATGTATGTATGTATGTATGTATGTTGATGTATGTATGTATGTATGTATGTTGTGTGTTGTGTGTGTGTGTGTGTGTGTGTGTGTGTGTGTGTGTGTGTGTGTGTGTGTGTGTGTGGTGTGTGTGTGTGTGTGTGTTGTAACCTACGTGTAGGAGTGAGTTTTACGTGTATTATTATCATACTATTATCACTATTGTTGATATTATTCTTATTGTCATCATTATAATCATTGTATTATCTTTAGTTCCTTCTGAGTTCATTTTGTTGTTATGAATTGTAACAATGTTGTAGCTAATTATTTTCGGGTGGACTTTTCTTGGTTGCTAAGTTGTGTATTTCATTATGTTCCTTTGTTTGCTCTTTATCTATTAACACTTCTCTTTTTCTTCTATAATCAAATAATTTTATTGTGACTTCTGATTTTCGTCTTCTGAATGAGTGCATTTTTATTACCTTATTATATACAATGTCCTTATTCCTTTATGTTGTTTGGTACTGCATATAGTTTTACTGTTTAGTATCTTTTTATCTTGATGTTATCCCTGAAAAGGGCGGGGACTGGATGTAAAAAAGCACATGAGTGCTTATCTATTATCCTCGAATAAAAGAATTTTGCCTTGCCTTGCCTTGCCTTGTCTCTCTCTCTTCTTGCAGTCTCTTGGAAAAAACACAACCCGATTTATGGATATAATGGATTTTGCACACACAGACATGCAAATACTTACACCACCTAGGTAATACACGGGCTTCAAAAGCAAATTCAACTCCGTAACCTGCCCTTTTAAAATATAATTCTGTTTGTTTGTTATTTTTCTCCAGTGAGTCTTGTTATCATCATCACCCCAAGAGCATATCATCGCACAATATTTCAGCTCCACACTTGCACAGCATGAAAACAGCTGTAGATAAGTAAATATCTATTCCTGTTTCTAAACAGGTACGCTAAGGGTTCAGGTATAGCACATTCGTTTTTCATATTTCACATAGTGCGAAATATACGTGGTGTGTGTGTGTGTGTGTGTGTGTGTGTGTGTGTGTGTGTGTGTGTGTGTGTGTGTGTTGTGTGTGTGTGTGTGTGTGTGTGTGTGTGTGTGTGTGTGTGTGTGCACGCGCGCGTGTGTGTGCGCGCGTTTGTGTGTGTGCGCGCGTTTGTTTGTTTGCTTGTCAGTGTGTGCTTCTGCTCGTCTGATGGGTGGTTTGATACACACTGTGTCTCGGTTAATTTCTGAATCGAAAAGAAAGCCACCACAAATTTAAATCGCTTTAACGATGGTTAAAAACCGTCACATACACAAAAAAAATTCTCATCATTTGTGAACCTCAAAGCTGTAACCATGGAACAACAAAAAAACAACAACAGACAATAAGATTCAAAACAAATTTGAGAAACAGTGGTTCAATTCAATACCAACACATACTCTTCCAGGAAGAGAACATTGATTTTTTTTCACACTTTCTGCCTTTTTAAAAATACAAAGCCACCAAGGGAGGTAAGTTAGTTCAAAATAAAGAAAGAAAAATATTACACAAGTCTTTTAAGGGGAAGGGGTTATATGATATCTCCGCACTCTCACAATGTCTGAATGTTTTACATACTGTTCATAGCTAGTTTCTATAATAATAATAAGCCACCGATAGAGGTACGCCAATTCAAGTGTGGACAGAAACACTTCTTTTAAAAAAAGAGACACACATTTTAAAAAAAATTAAAAGGCGAGTTCCACATTGCACCAGCGCACTTTCTTCAATTCAATTCAAAATACGTTATTATCTTACGAACACAGAACTTTGCGTGGGTTACAGGAAGATCAGTTTGAATTCTACTGAATATTTTTGGCTAATTTCTGTTTTGTTGTTGTATTGTTAAAAGCTACCCAGAGATGCAAGTTAGTTTAAAATCGCACCACAAAACATAAATGAACAAGAGCTGTCCCATACTACACCAATACACTCTCTTCAAGCACAAACAAAACTGGATTTCACACACTGGGTTTTTTTTCCTTATTTTATTTGTTTGCTGTTACTACTTTTTATCCCTAAGAAAAAAACCTCACCCAGTAAAGAAACTTAGTTCAAAATAATACAGAGATTAAATTTTAAAACCGTGGTTATTTTCAAAATGGGTGGTTCCATAATAATTGATCCACGCTCCCTCCCAAGACGAATAGCGGTCTGACTTTAAGGAACTGAAATTCACTGTGACGATCAACATCATGCGATGCTTATCACGATTTCTCTATCACTTGCAGTCTCTGTTCTGTGTTGTGATATAATTATAACAGGCTGATGCTATTTGGGGGGCATGTCCAGGTGTGAACTGGGCTAGTAGGTCAGTATGTGGTTCATGATGAGAGAGAGAGGGGGGGGGGAGAGAGAGAGAGAGAGAGAGAGAGAGAGAGAGAGAGAGAGAGAGAGAGAGAGAGAGAGAGAGAGAGAGAGAGAGAGAGAGAGAGAGAAAGAGA
>CM060336.1:50631923-50636923 GCA_030674155.1 Stramonita haemastoma
TTGCAAAATGTTCCTATACTATTTGAGTTACACGTATCAGACAGACAAGCAGGCAGACACACATACACACAGAGAAATAAAGACACACAGACAGACTGACACACACACATATACACACGCACATACGCACGCACGCAGGAACACACACACACACACACACACACACACACACACACACAAACAAACACCATACAGCGTAATTGTTTTAACAAACCTACTACATAAACAACAAAGGGAGATAGACTTCTCACTTTAAAATGCTTGCATGCGTATGCGTGCCAGCGTGCGTGCGTGCGTGCGTGTGTGCGTGCGTGTGTGTGTGTGTTTGTGTGTGTGTGCGTGCGTGCGTGCGTTGCGTGCGTGTGTGTGTGTGTGTGCGTGTACGTGTGTGTGTGTTTGTGTGTGTGTATGTGTAGGTGTGTGTGTGTGCGTGTTGTGAGTGTTGTGTGTGTGTGTGTGCATGTGTAGGTGTGTGTGTGCGTGTTGTGAGTGTTGTGTGTATGTGTAGGTGTGGTGTGTGTTGTGCGTGTTGTGAGTGTTGTGTGTGTATGTGTAGGTGTGTGTGTGTGTGTGTGTGCGTGTTGTGAGTGGGGTGTGTGTGTGTGTGGTGGTGTGTGCGCGCGCGCGTGCGTGCGTGCATGTGTGTGAGTGTATGTGTGTGTACGTGTGTGTTCGCGCGCCCGTGTGTGTATTAAACTTTGCAATTTTCTTGACAACTTCTTTGTCTAAAGAAACTGCATTTTCTTAAACTAAAAGGTGCTGAGTCTCTTACTCTTCTCTCCACACTCCCCCCCCCCCTTGTTCACATTACAACTGTGTACAACAGCGAAGAGCTCCAAAAGAGATTGACCTCAGACAGGGGAAAAGCTGGCCTAGGACAAAACGCCTCGTCAGTTATGGACGTGAACAGAGAGCTGACACACACACACAGTGGTACTGATACGTCTTGACTCTTTTACCTGTTTGTTTTCTTTATACATAGCAACCTCCTCAGGTGACAGACAACGTTTTTTTTTACTAAAAGAAAAACAAACCCGAAAAGAACTATTGAGAAATAGAAGTGGAGGAAAGCAAACGCAGGTAACCACTGACAACTTTTCGATCAGTTTTTTTTTAAATGAAAAGAAAAGAAACTTCTCTGAGTAACAAAGGGGGACGGGATAGCCCAGTGGTCAGAACATTGCGCTCGCAATTTGACGACCCGAGTTCGATTCCCGTTCGAGGGGATTTTCCCTCTGGAGTCAACATCAGTGTTGACCCCACTCCCCCCAAGTCTTTTGGATGAGACTATAAACCGTGGTCCCGTGTGCGAACGCACGCAGAACATCTTGCGCATATGTTAAATCCCGTTCCACTTTTCGTAAGAGTAGGCCATTGTGTGCCGGTGGGAACAGATGACAATATTTACAAAACTGCATACACACGGGGACTGGATGTAAAAAAAAAAGCACATGAGTGCTTATTCCATTATCCTCGATATAAAAGAATAAATAAAAAAAAAAATAAAAAGGAACTGCAAGACATTGTGTGGTTCGTTCAAGTCTGATGTATGAATCTAAGAAGTCACTGATCTATCAGACACAGTACATTATTCTGGATGGTCATCAGAGTGTTATCCTGAACAAAAATCAGTAGCAGCAGTAGGAGCAGTAGCAGCAGCAGTGGAAGTAATAGGAGCAGCAGCAGCAGTAGCAGCAACAGTAGTAGCAGCAGCAATAATAGCAACAAAAGCCCATTCGGTTAGTCGTCCAGGGGTACTTAAAATGTACTGCAAAGGCAGGGAAAAAGCAAAAAGAACGGACAGAATTTTAAAGAATAAAAGAGACAGCAATAAAGAGAGTGATAGAAAAGGCAGAATTTTCTAGCGCATCACTTCAAAAAGAAAGAGACATTTACTTATACTGAAAGAAACCACAAGCATCCCAGGGGGTCTAAACACACACACACACACACACACACAACACACACACACACACACACACACACACACACACACACACACACACATACAATGCTACTACTGCTGCACTACTGCTGATTCTGCTTCCACTGCTGTTGTTGCTGCTACTGCTGTGCTGTGATTCTGTCAGAAATCTGTCAGAAAGATGGTGTCTATCTGGCTGCCATCTTGTCTGTTTATCTGTCTGTTATGTCAGGCTCTGTGCTTCTCTCCTCTCTCTCTCTCTCTCTCTCTCTCTCCTCTCTCTCCTCTCTCTCTCTCTCTCTCTCTCTCTCTCTCTCTCTCTCTGGGTTTTTGCATTGGTATTGTGGGAAGTTGCTCGTGTTCTTTAGTTGAGAAACTGGGGCGTAAGTCAAGATGAAACAGATCCGACTCTTTTATTTTCTTTTTCTTCTTATTTGTTTGTTTTTTTCCCTGTTGGCTGAGGGAAAAGGGTTTTCCACTCTTCCCCTACAGATCTCTATCAGGTTGCCGTGCCATTTTGTGATGTGTGTGTGTGTGTGCGTGCGTGCGTGTGTGTGTGTGTGTGTGTTTTTGTGTGTGTTTTGTGTGTGTGTGTTTGTGTGTGTGTGTGTGTTAGTGTGTGTTGTGTGTGTGTGTGGTGTGTGTGTGTGTGTGTGTGTGTGTGTGTGTGTGTGTGTGTATGTGTTGTGTGTGTGTATGTGTGTTGTGTTGTGTTGTGTGTTATTGTTGTGTTGTGGGATGTGTGTTTTGTATTGCATTGTGAGTGTATTGTATTGTGTTTTGTATTGATTGTGGGTGTCGCGTGTGTGTGTAGTGTGTGTGTGCCCTGCATGCATGCGTGCGTGCGTGTGTGCGTGCATGCGAGCGCACGAGCGGTTGTGTGTGTGCAAGTGCACATCCTCATCATTGTGTGAATGCAGTATATTCGTGTATGTGTTATAATCTTTTGACGACCCATTCATTTCAATGTTGAAATATTCAATTCAGTAATACGATTTATTTATCATTTTAACAAAGATCATCATTCGTATATATGTATGTATGTATGTATGTATGTATGTATGTATGTATGTATGTATGTATGTATGTATGTATGTATGTATACATGTATGTATACATGTATGTATACATGTATGTATGTATTAGTATGTATGTATGTATGTATGTATGTATGTATGTATGTATGTATGTATGTATGTTTGTATTCGTGTGTATATGTATGTATGTATGTAATGTATGTATGTATGTATGTATGTATGTATGATGTATGTATGTATGTATGTATGTATGTACGTATGCACGTATGTACGTATGTACGTATGTAGTATGTATGCATGTATGCATGTATGTATGTATGTATGTATGTATGTATGTATGTATGTATGTATGTATGTTGTATGTATGTATGTATGGACGTACGTACGTACGTACATACGTACGTACGCATCATCATCATCATCGTCACCGTTGTCGTCGTCGTCGTCGTCATCATCATCACCACCACCACCACCATCATCATCATCATCATCATCATCATCATCATCATCATCACCATCACCATCATCATCATCATCATTATTACTAGTGCTTTACTGTTGCTTATCAAAGCTATTCTGTTTTCATGCTTTCAGTAATCATGCGGGTTAAGTGCTTTACAGAGTTTCCACTTTCCACATCAAAATGTATTAAAAGTAGTTACGATTTATTTGAGCAACCTTCATTTCAATATGACAGCGCTATTTCTGTACATATCGTTTTGAGCCATGCCTATGAGGAGTGTTATTCTGCGAAACGTTTTGAAAACACTAATTGTAGGGACTCGGATGAAAGCAAAGCAAAAACAAAAACAACTTTTCACACACACAGACACACACACAAATAAACAAACAAACAAACAGAGAGAGAGAGAGAGAGAGAGAGAGAGAGAGAGAGAGAGAGAGAGAGAGAGAGAGAGAGACAGAGACAGAGACAGAGACAGAGACAGAGAGACGGAGAGACAGAAAGAGAGGCAGAGACATACATACACACAGAGATAGAAAGAATGCTCTTTTACTGTTTAGAACCCAAAAGAAACAACTTCACGACAGAAAAACCCCCATAACTGAGATACTAGAATCCCAAAGTAAACCTTCCACTAATAAGTTTTTTTCTTCTTCTTCTTCTTCTCTTCTTCTTCTTCTTCTTCTTCTCTTCTTCTTCTTCTCTTCTTCTTCTTCTTCTTCTTCTTCTTCTTCCTTCTTCTTCTTCTTCTTCTTCTTCTTCTTCTTCTCATCCCTCCTCCTCCTCCTTCTCCCTCCTCCTCCTTCTTCTCCTTCTTCTTCTCCTCCCTCCCTCCTTCCTTCCTTCCTTCCTTCCTCTCCTCCTCCCTTCCTTCTTTCCTCCTTCCTTCCTTCATTCCTTCCTTCCAGCTAACAAGATCTGGTGGTCAGGGCAATACTGAAGAGCGGCGGTATGCAGAAGATATGGGTGGAATGCCACACTCCACATGTCATGATAAAAACTGAAACACTTACCTAGCTGACAGAACAGTACAGTATCGCCGGCCCTATAACCAACCAACTATCCTGCCACATAAATAAACTCTTCTTCCCTACCCTAGCCCAACTCCGATAACGCCTCGATAACCTGATATGTACAAAAACACGTGCCGCAGTCCACTGGGGAATTTCGGGTCCATATCGATATTTATGTCCTTGTGTGGTATAAAATAAAAGTTATGCACACGTGTGTGTGTGTGTGTGTGTGTGTGTGTGTGTGTGTGTGTGTGTGTGTGTGTGTGTGTGTGTGTGTGTGCGTACGTGTGCGTGTGTATGTATGTATGTATGTATGTATGTATGTATGTATGTATGTATGTATGTATGTATGAATGTATGTAGGTAGGTAGGTAGGTAGGTAGGTAGGTCGGTCGGTCGTCGTCGGTCGTCGGTCGTCGGTCGGTCGGTCGGTCGGTCGGTCGGTCGGTCGGTCTGTCTGTATGTATGTATGTATGTATGTATGTATGTATGTATGTATGTATGTATATGCGTGTGTGTATAGGGGGTTATTTTGTTTTGCACGAAGTTGTAACTGTCATTAC
>CM060336.1:50641923-50644423 GCA_030674155.1 Stramonita haemastoma
TCACATGCTTTCCCGCACGTACACACATACATCACACAAAACCACACATAAACGATTTCATTCCCCACCCACCCACAGCGTACGTGCTCACGAGCATGCATCAAAACCAATCAATCAATCAGCCCCTAAAAAAATTAACATGGACGCTAATTACATTTTAAGTACCGCTGTTAATACCGATGAAATTTTTGCTCCTGCACTAAATCTGTCTGCGCTCTATCAGTTCAGCTTTGAAGCCAACAGCGGCATTAGCAGCAGGTGAAAAACTAATAACAGCGATCAAAAAACGTACCTAACCACACAAACTACTTTGGCGTCTACTTGATTCTCTTTTGATAAAGTATGTTGCTTGTCTCAGAGAGAGAGAGAGAGAGAGAGAGAGAGAGAGAGAGAGAGAGAGAGAGAGAGAGAGAGAGAGAGAAGAGAGAGAGAGAGAGAAAGAGAATGCTGTAGAGAGAGAGAGAGAGAGAGAGAGAGAGAGAGAGAGAGAGAGAGAGAGAGAGAGAGAGAGAGACAGAGACAGAGACAGAGACAGAGACGAGACAGAGAGAGAGAGAGAGAGAGAGAGAGAGAGAGAGAGAGAGAGAGAGAGAGAGAGAGAGAGAGAGAGAGAGGAGTGGTGTCGCGTGCGTGCGTGTGAGGACGAGTGTGTATGTAGAGTGCAGTATTACATTCTATTATTATCTTATATCAGATAACAGAATAAGCAATCAGTGCTTTTCATCGATCCCGGGTATGGAGTTGAAATATTGTCATCGTCCCACCGCACGACGAGGCTACTCTACGAAAAGCGGAACAGGATTTACGTGTGCGCAGATGTCTGCGTGCGTTCGCACCGGGCCACGGTTTAAAGTTCATCGAAGGATGCTGTATGCGTATGTATGCGTACGCGCGTGTGTGTATGTATGCGTGCGTGCATGCATCCGTGCGTACGTGTGTGTGTAAGGGGCGAGGTATGTGTGTGTGTATGCGTGCGTTAGTGCGTGCATGCGTGCGTGCGTGTGTGTGTGCGCGTGTGTGTATGTGTGTGACGCTGGGGGCATCAGCAAAGTGAGAGGCTGTATGATCAGTGGCTTTCTTTCCTACTCATGGAATTTCACTTTACAGCTTAGTCTTTAGTGATCGACTATGACTCTGACTAAGAGGCTTGACTTGCACAGTCTGTCATGTGCTGCAGCCCTGGGGGCTAGTTGGTCTTTGAAGAACATCTCCACCGCTGACTGTCCTTATGCCTTCTTGGCCGAGAGAGAGTGGGGATTTACTGTGGGCAAGGCACCTCCACTATAATCAAATTTCTGCCCAATTTACGAAACAGAAGCTGCTTCCTCTGCTGTTTGGAAGTCATCGTCGCACACTACGGACAAACATACATGAGCGAAAACACGTTACGCTGCAGTTAAGCGCCTGACAAGTCAGGCCCAGCACATCCAACCTCGGCATGATTTCAGCTTCTGACTATGCACTCTTCAGAAGTCCTGGCGGTGACTGAAGCTTCATGTTGTGTTGTACCTTTATAGCGAGGTACTTTTCATAGTGATTTTCTTTTGAAGTATATCCGCTCCACTCCAATCATGTTGTTTATAGCCCCGCCGACCACACAAGCTATATCGGGCTGTCACCTCGTCAAATGTAAAACTCATATTTAAACGGTGCAACTATATACATATAAAACGGGGTTTAAAAACAACTTCACTTTTCTTGCTTTATCGACGCCCTGGTCAACCATAAGGGTCAGCCCAGGACGGCCACCGCGTTGTGGGAAAACCCACATCGATCACACATAAAGTGAGATAAAACCAAAACCAGATTCCTTAACAGGGACGAAATAGAAGTGTAGAAGAAGTATATGTCCCGTTCACAAGTATAATATATCCATGTGTACACTAAATGTTTGTTCGGCAACAGCGACTCATATTAAAAAAAGTACTTAACTATTATCACAACCATTATCTACCATCAACAAATTGCTCGCCAAGGTGAGTGATAGCTAAATGTAACACCCCTTTGAGACAATGAAAACACACTGCTTATCAAACGAGATTACTGCTAACTGTAACACCCACTTTAGACAGCGATAAACTACTTGTCAAACAGGAATTTTTTTTATTGTGACGCCTCCTCCAGACAATGATGACAAAAAGTGCTTGCCAAACAGAACATTTGCCAGTTTTAACACCCCCTTCCGATACGGATAACAAACTGCTTGCCTTCAGTAAATCTGATGTGTAACACCCCCATTAGACAACGATAAACTGTTTGCCAAACAGGACATTTACTAATGGTGACAACCTCTTTAGACAACGATAACACACTACTTGCCAGCCAGAATATTTTGCTATACTGTAACACTACAGTAATACAGACAATGATGATGAATCACTTGTCAACCAAATATTTTGC
Source organism: Stramonita haemastoma (assembly GCA_030674155.1). Lineage (NCBI taxonomy): Eukaryota > Metazoa > Mollusca > Gastropoda > Neogastropoda > Muricidae > Stramonita > Stramonita haemastoma. The sequence goes on from CM060336.1 coordinate 50,644,324, forward strand.
TATACTGTAACACTACGGTAATACAGACAATAATAACAAACAAACCACTTGCCAACCAGGTATTTGCTATATTGTAACACTACGGTAATACAGACAATAA
>CM060336.1:50651923-50656923 GCA_030674155.1 Stramonita haemastoma
CTTCTCTCTCAAATTTATTGAATTACCGTTGTTTTATTATGTATGCATAGTCCAAAAATCTTATGAATGTAAGTTTGGCTTTTTTCGGTTGGTTTTCCCCATTTAACTTTAAGCCCAAACCCAGTGACATTTACTGTTCATCTGTCTCCTTTCCCCAGTGCCTGTTTGATATCTTTTCTTAATGGAATAAAAACGTTAACTAACACACACACGCACGCACGCACACACGCACGCGTGCGCAGAGAGAGAGAGAGAGAGAGAGAGAGAGAGAGAGAGAGAGAGAGAGAGAGAGAGAGAGAGAGAGAGAGAGAGAGAGAGAGATATACAGACAGTCAGGCAGACAGACAGACAGACACAGTCAGACAGGAACAGAAACTCTGGAATTAATCCTCTCCTCTTTTCGATAAAATGGGTGTAACACAGTTCTTTTAGGAGAAAAAACAACAAACAACAGCAACAAAGAAAGGATTGAAAAAGCATATGAGGCTTTACAACCTGCAAAATGATCTACCCCCTCACTCCCCCACCTTCTTTCCCTCACCATCGGACGAAACTATTTTCTGAGAAAAGGTCTCATGCTCTTGTGGGTTGTTTTTTTTCAGCAGCCAGTTTCTCATGTAAAAGAAAACAGTGGACTTCTATGTACAACTCGTGTGTGTGTGTGTGTGTGTGTGTGTGTGTGTGTGTGTGTGTGTGTGGTGTGCGTGTGTGTGTGTGTGTGTGTGTGTATCTATGCACATACACACATGTGTACAAAACACACACACACACAAGCACACACTACACTACACACACATACGCAAAAACACACACAAAATAAGCACACATCCCCCACACACATTCCCCCACATATACACCCTTGCCCCCACTAGCGCGCGCGCGCACACACAGACACAGACACACACACAGAGGCAATAAAATTAACTAGAACTAATCCTCCATAATTATTTTAGGCTACAAGGAGGCTGTAAGTTAGCTAGCACTCTCAGAAGCAACAAAGATGAGATTGAAAAGGCAGGTGGGGGGTTTGTGACCTGGGGGATGACCCCTCTTCTCCTAACTAACCAGTCTCTTGATGTTTTCTCTTCAGGTATATAATTAATATCTGTTTCAGAAGCGAGTTTCTCAGGCATGAAGTTGTCAAAACAGTAGGAAACTTGTATGTAAAGTGGTCCAAGTGATAAAAAGTGTGTGTGTGTATGTGTGTGTGTGTGTGTGTGTGTGTGTGTGTGTGTGTGTGTGTGTGTGTGTGTGTGTGTGTGTGTGTAGTGTGTGTGTGTGTGTGTGTGTGTGTGTGTGTGTGTGTGTGTGTTGTAGTGTGTGTGTAGTGTAGTGTAGTGTTGTGTTGTGAAGTGTAGTGTAGTGTAGTGTAGTGTAGTGTAGTGTAGTGTAGTGTAGTGTAGTGTAGTGTAGTGTAGTGTAGTGTAGTGTAGTAGTGAGTGTAGTGTAGTGTAGTGTAGTGTAGTGTAGTGTAGTGTAGTGTAGTGTAGTGTAGTGTGTGTAGTGTAGTGTAGTGTAGTGAAGTGCGTGTGACGTGTAGTGTAATGTATTGACGTATAGTGACGTGTGCGTGGTGTATGCAAGCGTGCGAGGTGTACCGCGCGTGCGGTGGTTGTGTGTGTGTGCGTATATGCGTGTGCGCGCGCGCGTGTGTGTGTGTGTGTGTGATCCCTCCTCAGTGTAGTAAGCTCTCCACAACGCTATTGTTTGGATTTTCTCAAGGAGACAGAGAGACGCGGGCTGCCAGAATCAGTCATCTGTCAGAAGGCAACCAGGATTTGCCTCGTTAGGGATCCTGATTTACATCTCTGTCTGTCTGTCTGTCTGTGTTTCCCTTTCTCCATCTCTCTCTGTTTCTCTCTGCCTGTGTGTCTCTGTTTCTCTCTGTCTCTCTGCGTCTCCTCTCTCTCTCACTCTCTGTATATCTGTCTCTCTCTGCCTCCTCTGTCTCTTTCTCTCCTCTCTCTCTCTCTGCCTGTCTGTCTGTCTTTCTCTGCATCCTTTGTCTGTCTCTGCCTCTCCTCTTCTCTCTCTTTGTCTGGTGTCTCTGTGTCACTCTCTGTCTCTTATTGTGTGTCTGTATGTATGTGTGTGTATGCGTGCTTGCGTGTACATGTGTGCGTGTACTCATGCGCCAAAGTATATATGCATGTGCGTGTGAGTGTACATAACATGTGTGTCCGTGCGCGCATACGTGCGTGCATGTGTGTGTATACATGTGCGCAGTTTTTAAGTATGTGTGCGTGCATGCATGTGTGTGCGTATCTGTGAATTACTGAATACGACCTCACGCGTATGTGTACGCGTGTATGTATGCGTACTCGCGCGCGTGTACACGCGTGCGTGTGCGTGTGTCGTGAATGTGTGTGCGCACGCGCACATGTGTGTATATGATAGAAGTGGAGATGGTGGGTTTAGGCCTACTATGTGGGCAGAGTATATGTACAACAAAGGCCCCATCTGCAATACCCATCAAGACTTTGTTTCTTTTTTCATGAGGCAAGCGAGTCTAGTAGAGAGAGGCCTCACAGCCAGCATTCCATTCCATTCCACTCCACACCGCCCAGATTGATTTCAACCCTCTGACTCTGGTCAGAGAGAGAGAGAGAAGAGAGAGAGAGAGAGAGAGAGAGAGAGAGAGAGAGAGAGAGAGAGAGAGAGAGAGAGAGAGAGAGAGAGAGAGAGACAGAGAGACAGAGACAGAGAGACAGGGGCAGAGAGAAGAGAAGAGATAGAGAGAAGAGAGAGAGAGAGAGAGAGAGAGAGAGAGAGAGAGAGAGAGAGAGAGAGAGAGAGAGAGAGAGAGAGGAGAGAGAGAGAGAGAGAGAGAGAGCAGACAGACAGACAGACAGACACACACAGACAGACAGACAGAAAGACAGGCAGAAGGGTTGACACAGAAAGCTGTAGTTAGGAAAAACCCCTGTGTTTGCAAAAATGTTGCGAAAAAATAAAACTACAAAAAACAGTTGGCTTTCCCTTCATGATTTAGTAATGATGGTGATCCTTGATTTGTGCTAACTTCCTGGCGAAGAATGATGCTTTGTGATGATGATGATGATGATGATAATTACAATAATAATGATAGTGATGATGATGATGGCAATGATGATAATAATGACTATGATGATGATTTTGAGGATGATGATGATGATGATGATGATTTTGAGGAGGATGATGATGATGATGATGATGATTTTGATGTTGATAATGACAAAGATGATAATGATGGTATGATGTCTGCCAGTGCAGATAATTACGACGACCTAGAAACAAGCCATTAACAGCATCAACACATTGTTCCTAAACGCGGTCGACCCCAGAGTTCTCTAAAACACTGAATTAACGCAGTTTACAAACATTCCGAAACTGGCCCTGTTATCCCATGTGTCTTCACTTACACCGCCACTTGCAGGCTGAAAGAGATCTTAGAGAGACAGACAGACAGAGACAAAGGGGGGAGAGAGAGAGAGAGAGAGAGAGAGAGAGAGAGAGAGAGAGAGAGAGAGGAGAGAGAGAGAGAGAGAGAGAGAGAGAGAGAGAGAGAGAGAGAGAGAGAGAGAGAGAGAGAGAGAGAGAGAGAGACAGACAGAACAGACAGACAGACAGACAGACAGACAGACAGACAGACAGACAGACAGAAACGAAGGGAGACAGAAACACAAAGAGGGAGACAAGGTAAGGCAAGGCAAGGCAAATTCTTTTATTTCGAGGATAATGAATAAGCACTCGTGTGCTTTTTTTACATCCAAGATGAAAGGAAAAAACTCCTTTAACTAAAAAACAACATCAATAATGGAATACCAAAAACAAGAAACTACACCCAGTACCAGACAACAGATAAGAAATAAGGATAGCAAGACTATAATAAGGTAATAAAAATGCGCTCATTCAGAAAACGAAAATTAGGAACAACAATCAAATGATGATTTTGATTTTTTTTTTAAAAAAGCGCTAATACATAAAGAAAGAGAGAGGGGGGGGGGGTGGGAGAGAGGGAGAGGGAGAAGAGAGAGAGAGGGAGAGAAAGAGACTAGAGAGAGAGAGACAGAGAAGAGAGAGAGAGAGAGAGAGAGAGAAGACAGACAGACAGACAGACAGACAGACAGACAGACAGACAGACAGACACATCACATAAAAAAAACAGGCGAAAATCGCATACTTCTCACAAAACACAAATAGTACGGTGCAGTAATACATCTACAGAATGCTCCAGAGAATAGTTGATAGAAAAATGAGGAAGGGAAGTGAGGCACATTGCTTGAGAGCAGATGGGTAAACTCATGTGTGGACTGGCATGCGCATGCAACCAACACACACACACACACACACACACAACACACACACACACACACACACACACACACACACACCACCTCTCTAAGTAACCCTGTCGACTTCATCAAAAACTAGACCAAAATTGAAATCGCAGTTTCCATAATTTCTTTTTCACTGCTTCAATGTGTGAAGCAGTCCCATTCTCTTCACTCCTTCCTTTTCCCCAAAGGTCAAGGTCACAGCCTCTCAGCACGTGCAACTGTTCTCTTCCACATTTCGTCTTTTCCCCCTTCTTACCCCAAAATTGCAGACACACTCTGTTTGAAATGCCAGGGGAGGTGTCACCACACAGGGAACAAGATTGTCATGCCATACTACTAGTTCCTATTTTTTTCTTTTTGAATAGCCATGTTAGTAAACTTTATAGCTGAATGCACAGGGTGGTTAGAGTATTTGTTGCTCAGGTTTTTTTTGTTTGTTTGTTTGGATTTTGGGCCATGGGGGGTTAATAATTAGTTTAATGTCTTATCACTTTTGTTGGCTCTTTGCCATTAAACAAGCTGTGAAGACCATTCAAATGTTAAGAATATATTTGATATGAAAAAGGAAACATGATTGAGCAGCATCATTTCAAATTGTTGTTCGTTCTTTTGTCATTTTATGAGTACGAGGATAATATTTGTAAAGCCAATCCAATCTTATCTTGTTGGTTTTAGCCACCG
>CM060336.1:50659423-50669423 GCA_030674155.1 Stramonita haemastoma
TACATGGGGACTGGATGTAAAAATGCACATGGGTGCTTATTCCATTATCCATGAAATGAAAGAATAGAAAAATGAACGAATGAATGAATTGTATATCTTTCACACACTTTTACCAACACAGCACTTTACCCCTAAAAGGATTACCCCTGAGTCAAATTACTCCACTAGGTAAAAGGTAAAGGTAAAGGTGTCCCATAACCTGTGTGGTCGTAGGGGAGCGAGGCGTCAGAGACCTCAGCTTCTCTAGGGGCCAGCATATTGAGGGCGGCGCCCATCTCCTCTCCCTCGCTGCTTTACCTTCCCTGACCCTAAAGAGGGCAGATACCCATTTACAGCTGGGTGAACTGGGGGACTGCACTGAAGCCAAGGCGCACAAACGGTCACCCATCCAATTGGTAACCACGCTCGATGCTGCTTGACCTTAGCTTGGGGAAAGCGAGTGCTCTGACCACTGAGCTATCGCGTCCCCAGAATCCACTGGACGGCACGAAAAAAAAGATGTACAATATACCAATTAGTTTTCAATAGACATAATATTTTTACATAAAAGACACATGATTTTTTGCAAGCTCATCTACAGGTAAATTTCTGTTTAAATCCACTCACAAATCCTGTATTCGTTTTACATGTATGGGTTACAACATTCAGTACATTTCACCAATTTTTTTTTATCAATATATCAAACACAAAAATGTAGAAATAAAAACATATATATACAAGATTTGCTTCACATCCAGAGAAATACGTTTCATGAAGATTGTTGATACATATGTAGTTCTGCACTTGATAATGTAGTTCCGCAAATTTCAAAGTGATATTAGACTGAGAAAAAAAAACTAGAACAGCTCTGGAATTTTGGCAAAGCTAAAAATATTGTATTAATCAAATAAAAATATAATAAAAATAATGGAAACAGAGCCAAGAAAACGATAGTAATGATGACAGTTGGAATGATAATAGTTTCCTCGATAAGAACATCACTGTGATGCTATATGAGTCTTGTAGCTTTCATCTCAAAACTTATCCCCGAAATCGGACGTGGCTACCTTCATAGTGAGCAAACACGATGCAGACGCAAAATATCACCTTTGGTGAACATTCGGAGCTTTAGCCGAGGAACGAAAATAAACCATCTCCCATCATCAAATAACTCGATCAATTAGAACCAGCCCACAGCTTTACGATAGATTATCCCATACACGCGTTTGTCAAAAAAGAAAGATCTAGGTTAAATGATGGGGGGGGGGATGTAAACTTATATTTCTTGTCCTCATACTCTTGTGTGTGTGTTGTGTGTGTGTGTGTGTGTGTGTGTTGTGTGTGTGTGTATGTGTGTATGTGTGTTGTGTGTGTTGTATGTAGTTGTATGTATGTATGTATGTATGTATGTATGATGTATGTATGTATGTATGTATGTATGTATGTGTGTGTGTATGTATGTATGTGTGTGTGTGTGATATATTTGTTGGAAGTAAAAATGATTTTCTTCTGTCTTTTTTCAAGTAAGAGTTATGATATTTTGTGGCCATGCAATTTTTTAAATACTTACTTTACCCCATAATCCATGAATTAGAAATTAAGTTTCCACATATTACTAATGGATTCATTTCTAACAAAAAAATATCTTTAAACAAAGAGAAGAAAATGAAGAAAAGAAAGAAGAAAAAGAAAGAAAGAACAGAACAGAAAAGACAAAAGAAAAAAACAATCAACCCAAACTCACCTGTTTTCTTCTATTAAATTCACAAGTCACAGACAAACACACAAACGCGAGGCAAAAATCACTATGAGACTACTAGACAAACACTCCACCGCGCATGGCACTGGATCCTAATACACTAGCACACCGGCGACACCAACTACCCATTTTATTTCAACCAGTCTCTCTCTCTCTCTCTCTCTCTCTCTCTGAACCAGCCTCCGCGACCTAAAAAAAAAAGTTCAGCTCCCCTGAAGCACCCTTCTGGATATCAAACTCTTTTTTCTTTTTTCCCTCTTCTTTTTTTTGGAGAGAACGGGATCTGCCACGCAGAGGATGCGAAGCAGACTACAAGAGGAGTGAAAGAACTGTTTACCTAACAAGCGTAGCTTCCTATCGTGTGTGTGTGTGTGGGGGGGTTGTGTGTGTGTGTGTGTGTGTGTGTGTTGTGTGTGTGTGTGTGTGTGTGTGTGTGTGTGTACGAGTGCCACGTGCACGTTAACCTAGCCTAGCTTGAAGCCGCATGGTGGTGTTGGTAGGTTAGGCCTATAAGTATAGTAGTAGACAAGACAGACAGACAGGGCAGGCATAAGGCAGCAGGAGGGAGGGCAGGCATTCACACAGGATGGCAGAATGTGTTGTCTTTTTTGTAGGGGTGGGTGGGAGGGGGGGGGAGGGGGGGGCGATGGTGTTAAAAAGTTTTTTAAAGGGCAGAAGGGAAAGTTCTACTACACTACTATACTGCTGGGTTTCACCATCCGTTTTTTTTTTTTTAATAGAGTTACAGAGTCTAGTTCTCCCCCCCCCCCCTCTCTCTCTCTCTTCTTCTCTCTCTCTCCTCTCTCTTCTGTCGTATCTGTTTCTGTTTTATTCTCTGTTATGTATGTCTGTCTCTGTCTCGTAGTTACAAAGCGAAACGTTTTCCAATTAAACATTTGGGTATGTACATATTTTACATTTTGGAAGCTCAAGAACATTGTTAGATATTATGATAAGTGTCCAAAACGTTGAAGTAGTTTATTTGTCTTTGAAAAATCACTCTTGATAAAAAAACACCCCAAAAACTCAATTCAACTGTCTCCATCGCCGCTGTCGTCAGTAGTAGGAGCTCCACACAACGACACCAGGGTTCGGCATCTTTTTCTCTGTCTCTTCTGATGGTTGGCAGTGAGTAGGATGTTGGCGGTCTGCCTTTTTCCTTCTGCCCTCAACCTTACCTTGGAGAACTGTCGTCATCAGATTTCTCTGTGTGTTTCTGTTTGCATGACCAACGTATCTCAGTCTGCGCTTACCAGTTTCAGCTAACATAATCATGTCTCGGTGGGAACAGATGACATTTAAAAAACTGCATTTCACACGGGGACTGGTGTAAAAATGCACAAGAATTTTTATTCCATTATCTTCGATATAAAAGAATAAATGAATAAACAAATAAATACATGTCTCTGCACTGAGAGGTCTCCAAGAATGCCTTCACCTGTTCTGATCTTGTGTCTGACCATCCCAAAGCCAATTCCCCAGAACTGATAATAAAAAGGTAAACGTAAAGGTGTCCCATAACCTATGTGGTCGTAGGGGAGCGAGGGTTCAGAGTCCTCAGTTCTCTAGGGGCCAGCATGTTGAGGGCGGCGCCCTCTCTCCCTCGCTGCTTTACCTTCCCTGACCCTAAAGAGGGCAGGTACCCATTTATAGCTCAACTGATAATGCTCACTTAATTATACCTGCTGCATCCAAAAGTCCGATGGATGGGACTTTAAACCGAAAGCCCGTGTGCAGAACATCTTGCGCACGAGTTAAAACCTGTTCCGCTTTTCAGAGAGTGTACCATTATGTGCCGGTGGGCCCGGATGACAAATTTACAAAACCACAAGCACACGGAGACTGGATGTAAAATTTTACATGAGTGGTTATTCCACTATCATCGAAATAAAAGAATAAATAAGATATGTACATACAAACAGTGAGGGGAGTTGAAGCATGGCAGGTCTGCATTAATTTGCGCTGATTTAAGAAATTGCCCAAATCCTCTGAAACCTCAACTTCTGGCAGTTCTTTCCCTTGATTTTTGTATTCGTTGCTGATTGATAGATCTAGTTTTTGAAAGTAACCCATATTCCACATTTGTATTTTAGGGGAAAAAAGAAATACCATTTTGAATTTTTGGTTCCTTTCTTCCCTGAATACACTGACGGACAACACATGAGGGTTGGTCTATAATTCAACATTCTTCCCTGTGGGGATGCGGGGCCTGTCAGTACAACAGCATCCCCACCTTCTGGAATTCTGTGCTTGGAATTCCCTCTTTTCTATCCCTCCTTTGTTTCTACTTTGCTCCTTTTCTTCCATCACATCCTTCTTGTCTATTTTCTGCCTTCTTGGTCCGTTCTCCAGCCTCTTTTTCCAGAAAGACTTAATTTAATTGATGATAAAAAGTTCTTTCTCACGCCAAAGTTGAATGCACTGGTCTGACTTGCCAGGCGCTTAACGGTAGCGCAAAACATTTTCGCTTATTTGACAGCCAACAATAGTTATTGTCTGTGCGTTCGACGACGCCGAAAGATAATAATAATAATAATAATATATAATAATAATAATAATATAATAATAATAATGAGAAGAAGAAATGAAGAAGAAGAATAAGAAGAAGAAGAACAACAACACAAGAAGAAGAAGAAGAAGAAGAAGAGCAAAAAGAAAAGAAGAAGAAATTTTTGTAAGCAATCTAATACCTTCTGCGTAGTAATTGTAAAAGAATGGTAAAAACTACACCCCCCTTCCCCACCAAAAGAAAGACCCCTGTTGAGAAATAATCTGCAAAGTACTGACGAGTTTGAGACACATGACTCCTAGAGCAGACGAATTTAGAAGCCAGTGAATTATCCATGATGGCTACTGCGTCTCAGAATAATGATGATAATAATAGTAGTGTAATATGAAGACATCCCCGTCAATGTTGATAAGAAAGTAAACCATTACGGTTTTCCCGTTTCAGACGAATATCTACCGTATTCTGCCACACCTCACCATTCATAAAACATGCGATAACTCAGACGAGGAAGAATTCTGAAGAAAGAAGAACACGAACAAGAAAAAAAGATGATGATGATATGGGAAAGAGGAGGAGGAGGAGGAGGAGGAGGAGGAGAGGAGGAGGAAGAAGAAGAAGAAGAAGAAGAAGAAGAAGAAGAAGAAGAAGAAGAAGAAGATGATGATGATGATGATGATGATGATGACGAGCGATGTCGATGCGGGAAGGAGGAGAAGAAGAAGATGGACGAGGAAGAGAAGAAGCTTGAGGGAGTAGAAAAGGAAGTGAAGAAGAAGAAAGAAAAAAAAAAGAAAAGGAAAGAGAGAAAAAGGAGGACGAGCTAGAGGATCAAAGAAAGAAGAAGATCACCACCAACACAGCCTCACACACAACAAAGGAAGGAGGAGACAGACAGTAACCCATTGATGGCAATTGTAGTACACATCCCACAGCACCCACACACATTCTCTCTCTCTCTTCTCTCTCTCTCTCTCTCTCTCTCTCCTCTCTCTCTCTCTCTCTCTCTCTCTCTTGATCGCACCTGTTTTAACCCCCTAACCCTCCCTAAAAACTTCTGTCTGTGCTTCATCTCATCTCTGTGACATACATTGCCATTTCTTCTTTTGATCTCTCTCACTCTCTCTCTCTCTCTCTCTCTCTCTCTCTTCTCTGTTCTCCCCTCCTCTCCTGAAATTTATTTGCTCTTCTTCTTTTCTTCTTCTTCATTTCATCTTCTTCATCATCATCATCATCATCATCATCATCAATCATTCATCATCATCATCATCATCATCATGATCATTCATGATCATCATCATCATCATCATCATCATCATCATCATCATCATCATAATCGTCATCGTCCCATCTAACATCACCATCTTCTTCTTCTTCTCCTCTCTTCTTCTTCTCTCTCTCTCTCTCTCTCTCTCTCTCTCTCTCTCTCTCTCTCTCTCTCTCTCTCTCTCTCTCTCTCTCTCTCCTCTCTCTCCTCTCTCCGCCACCCCCCTCTCTCTGTGTGACAAATGTATACCTTTTCTTTCTTTGGAGCTATTTCTCTTTTTATTCATTTCAGGGTTATTTTTATTTCATTTTTTTTTCGGTCTATAATAATGACTTTCAGTGCGCCAGCATGTTAGAGTAAAGGAAGGAAGAGTACGCTTATTTCTTTCTATCTGTGGGCAGGTTATCAAACAAACAGACAGACCCTCCCATTCATGCAGTGGCGAGAAGGAGTGTAGCGTTTCTGAGAATAGGTCTACTGAATGCACAGCGCACCTTGCATGCTCCAGTGTGCATGTCTACCTAGTATAGATTGTTTGTAGAGTACAGTCCCTTCATTGTCCGAGTAGATAGGAGGGGGTGAGTGTGTGTGCAGGGGTGAGGGGGTGAGGGGGGATGGGGATGAGTTAAAAGAGAGGTGGAAAGAGTTGGAGTGGGGAGAGGAGGAGGGAGGAGAGAGAGAGAGAGAGAGAGGAGAGAGAGAGAGGAGAGAGAGAGAGAGAGAGAGAGGAGAGAGAGAGAGGAGAGAGAGAGAGAGAGAGAGAACTGAATGAATTTTAAAATTTATTTATTTATTCTTTTATATTGAGGATAATTTGAATAAGTACTCATGTGCTTTTTTTACATCTTGTCCCCGTGTGTATGCAGTTTTGTAAATATTGAATCTTGTCATCTATTCCACCGGCACACGATGGCCTAGAGAGAGAGAGAGAGAGAGGAGAGAGAGAGAGGAGAGAGAGAGAGAGGAGAGAGAGAGGAGAGGAGAGAGAGAGAGAGAGGAGAGAGGAGAGAGGAGAGAGAGAGAGAGGAGGGAGGGGGGGGTAGGGTGAGATGCACGGTGCTGCGGTTTAGTGCAAGTTTTTCAAAAGGTGCTTTGTCTGATTGTTTGTGTTCGTCTGTTTTTTTTTTGCTTTTGTTTTTTTTTCCTCTTCACTGTTTTTTTTTTTTTGTTTTTGTTTTTTTTTTTAGAATTTCTTTTTCTGTATTTTTATTTTGTACTTTTTTTTTGACTTTTAATATTATATTTGTTTCATCTTTCCATCCTGTTTTGCGTTAGTTTATCTTCTTTCTCTGTCCATCGTGCAGAAGTTCTGTCTGTCTTTCTTTCTTTCTTTCTTTCTTTCTTCTTTCGGCATATATTTATTTCTTTTATCTGTCTTGCCCAATTGTGTCTTCATCGGTATCTATTTTTGCTGTAGTTTTCTCTTCTTCTTCTATACTACTACTTACTACTTATACTACTACTACTACTACTACTTGCTGCTGCTGCTGCTGCTGCTGCTGCTGCTTGCTGCTGCTACTACTACTACTACTACTACTACTGCTGCTGCTGCTGCTGCTGCTATTACTACTACTAGTACTACACTAGTACTACTACTAGTACTAGTATACTACATACACACAACACTTTATACTACTCCTCTACTACTGCTACTACTACTCTACTCCTACTACTACTACTTAACAACAACAACACAACAACAAACACTACTACTACTACTACTATACTACTACTTACTACTACTACTTACCTAACTACTATACTACTCCTACTACTTGTTCTTCTCGCAATTCCTCTTCGCAATTCTTCTTCGTAATTCTTCCTCTTCTTCGCATTCTCTTCGCAATTCTTCTTGTTCTTGTTCTTCATCTTGTTCTTCTACTACTACTACTACTACTACTACTACTACTACTACTACTACTACTACTACTACTACTACTTGTTCTTTTTCTTCGTCTTCTTCTTCTTCATCGCAATTCCTTTTCGCAATTCCTCTATGATCTTCGCAATTCTTCTTCTTAATTCTCTTCTTCGCAATTCTTCTTCTTCTTCGCAATTTTTCTTCGTAATTCTTCTTCTTTTTCTTCTTTCTCCTTCTTTTCTATTTTTTCTTCTTCTCCTTCTATCTGTTTATCTGTCTGCTTCTAATTCTCCTTTCATCTTTTGTTACTTTTAGGTTTTTGTTGTTGTTTGGGTTCTTTTTCGTTCCTCGGCAACAGCTCCGAGATTCACAATGGTTCGATTTTTGCGTTTGTGGTCGTTTTTCTCCCCCCACACACATTTCGGTAGCCATATTACGACTTCAGGATGTTAGTGCTTGATCTTTTTTCATCCTTTGTTTCTTTCTTTTCGGTTAGTTCTTCTTTGCTTCTTGTTCTATTTTCTATCTTCTTTTTTTTTTGTTGAGCTGAAATTATTCATTTTCCTGTCCTCTTTTTTTTCTTCTCCTTTTCTCCTTTCATTTTTGTTTCTAATTGTGACGCTCCACCACGAAATGAGTCGCTTAGCACATAGTCCACTTTTCCGCTAGGAGCCATTAAAGACAGGTGGGGGTGATGTTGTCAATTTTTAGATTTTGATTGATTATAAAACTGTAGCACTTATTCTACCTTGTAGTGAAACATCAAGGCATAATTTTGTTTCCTTTTGTCTTTCAACGTGCTTTGTAAATAGCAAAGCCTCATTCTGATCACCTATTATGATGCTCAATTGTCAATTTCTTATCTTGACATTTCCCAGTCTATCATTTTAATTTGTATAACTTTTGATAGAATTGTTCGATTTTCAATTGTTTTTTTGTATTGTATAGCTATTTATTGCAATTTACATGTCATAACTGAATTTGACCTCAGGTGCAATGCGACTCCTTATGTGGTGGCGTCACAATTTCTTTGTTATTTCTTTTTATACCTGTTTGTCTTTTTTCTTCATTTTTGTCTTCTTTTTCATTCTTTGCCTGTAAGGTTGTTTTTTTTAGATATCGTTTTCTTTATATGTCTCTTTCTTTTATCATTTTCCGTTAGTTTCTTCTATATCATCATTATCCTCAGAAACGTCTTTATCACCATCAACACTGAGCTGCTTTATCAATGTTCTAGCAATTCTTATTTTTATTCTTATTTTTTCTACTCCTCTTCTCATCTTCGTCTTGGCTTCTTCTTTGTCTTCATCTTCTTTTTCCTCCTCGTGTTTTTTTTTTTTTTTTTTAAACATTTCATTCGCAAAGTTTTCCTCAGTATCGTTTTTCCTTTCATTTTCTTCCAAATGTGTTCTCTATTTTGATGTTAAAAAGTTGATTACGTAACCGATTAAAACTGATAGTAAAAAAGAAATGTGATTATAGATAACCAACGCGCACGCGCAAGTGCTCACGCACACGCACACACACACACACAACCACGCACACACACACACACACACACACGCACGCACGCACGACGCACTGCACGCACACCACACACACACACACACAAACGGATGCATTGTAAACTCTCTAGTGCTTATCAGGTCTTGCCAATCTGGTTTTACAACGCTCAGTTTTATGGAGATTTTAATTTCCGTGGCTGTTTTATGTGTTTGCTTAATTTAGATACCGCGTCTGGGCTGTCTGTCTATTTTTGTCTGTCTGCCTGTCTATCTGTGTCTGTCTGTGTCTGTCTTTCTGTATGTGTCTGTCTGTCTCGTTTAAATATGCACGTGCACTTTCTTTGAAAGGATAGGTATTACCGATTACAGTGACATTTTTAAGACAGTTTAAATGTCTTCGTGGTTTTGTTGTTGTTTTTTTTTTTTTAAAACAATAGCTTCCTATTATTGAATCGTATCCTTGCTTTTGTGAGTATGATGTGTGTGTGTGTGTGGTGTGTTGTGTGTGTGTGTGTGTGTGTGTGTGTGTGTGTGTGTGTGTGTGTGTGCGTTAATTTTTCTATTTTTGTTTTAATTTTTCCCCTGTGTTTTCCATTTCTTCTATTCGTGCTTGTTTACAGGGGCACATTGTAAGACTAGGATTCATCTGATACGTGTACTCTTGTAAGTAAAAATCGTCCATTTATTCAGTCATTTATTGATTTGTTTGTTCGTTCGTTAGTTTGTTCGTTCATTCATTCATTTACCCAATTTGCTCAGATATTCAATCATTCATCGTTCATCCATCAGCACAAGTTAAATCTGTTCGCTTTCGTAAGACAGGGCCATTGTGTGCCGGTGGGAACAAAACTGCAAACACACGGGGACTGGATGGAAAAAAGCACATGAGTGCTTATTCCCATTATTTCTCGACATAGAAGATTAATAAATAAATCCATTCATTCATTTTATCCATCCATCCATCCATCCACCCATCCATCCCTTCCTTCCCCCTTCATTTATTCATTTATATATCATTCATTCATTTATTTATTCGTTCATTCATTCATTGGTTTACTGATATCTGTATTCACGTATCACTGACTCATTCATTCATTTATTTTTTATTTATTCGTTCATTCAT
>CM060336.1:50674423-50684423 GCA_030674155.1 Stramonita haemastoma
CTGAGCTGTAAACAGTCATATCGGCAGCAGAGTCTTACCGCTTTCCCATCATTGCAGGCATCAGTCTACGCCTATAAAACAATCTGCTACCTCCCCTCCATCTTCCCCCCTTCCCACCCTTGTCATGCTTTGTTTTCAATAAAAGTTCCCTGAGTGGGTTTCTTCTTGTTCTTCTACTTCTGCCTTTTCTGTTGTTCTTGTTCTACTTGTTGTTGATGTTGTTGTTGTTGTTTCACTTCTTGTTCTTGTTCTTCATCTTCTTTTTTTTCTTCTTCTTCGTCGTCTTCTTCTTCTTCAGAAAATAACCAAGGAGAAGATAACACGAAGAAAAGGAACAAGACAGAAACAAAGACAGGGGCAGTAAATGGGGAGATCCGACCACAGAATTTCCAGAAGGTGGGGATGCTATTCAGTTTGTAATGACAGGCCCCGAACATCCCCGTGGGGGAGTGTGCCACACCTGTTTGGAGAGGGATGTTTTTAAAAATATCGATACTGTTTAAGGTAGCTATGTCTGTCCCTGCCTGCCTGCCTACCTGTCTGTCTGTTTGTCTATCTGCGTGTGTGTCTGTCTGTCTGTCTGTCTGTCTGTCTGTCTGTCTGTCTGTCTGTCTCACACACACACACTAACACTCTTCTCCATCATCAGATCAAATCAAAATTGTTTTATCCAGTTTCAATTTCATTTGATTCGATTCTCTCTCTTATCTCTCTCTATAATTTCTGTCTCTCTGTTTCTGTTTGTCTGTCTGTCTGCCTGCCGGCCTGCCTGTCTATTTGTCTGTCTCTCTCTATGTCTCTGTCTGTCTCTCTGTCTGTCTGTCTGTCTGTCTGTCTGTCTGTCTGTCTGTCTGTCTGTCTCTGTCTCTCTCTCTCCCCAGTCCAAAAAATCCTCAGCAATTTTCCCCTCACAGTTAAAGAAAGTCTGGTGCTTTCAATACACGATAGTTCCACTCCATTTCTAACCTACTACAGCCCGCGCCCTGCAAATGAGGGTAGGTGTGAGGACCGTCAAGAAAGCTATGAAGTAAACACTCTCTCCTGTCTTCCCTCTTCCCCCATCAGCTTCAGCCATCAGTCTAGACTGTAACATCAGCATTAGCTGCACTGGCAGTCATGTCACGGTTTTCTTGATAAAGAAAGAATATCTTTTCGGTTTCCCTGATTGATGAAATAAAGAATGTCTCTTTTTATGCTCAGGCTTTGAAAGAAGAGTAGCATTGACCTTGCGACTTTGTGTGGGTAGTGGTTTTAACCTTGCATTTCTTTTTATTGCTGGGTAACTAGTGTATTTGTTCTCTGTGGTTCAGTTTTTCTTTATTCTTTTATTTCGAGGATAAAGGAGCAAGCACTCACGTACTTTTTTAATATATTTTTTTTAGATCAATTCCCGTGTGTATGCAGTTTTGTACAATTTTGTCATGTGTTCCCACTGGCATACAATGGCTTACTCTTACGAAAAGCGGAACAGGTTTTAACGTGTGTGCAAGATGTTCTGTGTGCATTCGCGCATGGGACCTCGGTTTATAGTCTCATCCCAAGGACGTTTTGGGGAGAGTGCAGTTGGCACTGATGTTAACTCCAGAGGAAAATATCCCCTTGAATGGGATTCGAACCCGAGTCAACAGATCACAAGCGCAATGCACAACGTTCTAACCACCTAAACTACCCTGTTGAATGACTATGCCCTTTGTCCACTCACCACACCCGAGATACGCTGGCAGACCATAATACACACTCAACAGATTCTTCGTCGTCCAAAGCTCAGACAGCAACTATTGTTGTCTGTCATATCAGCGAAAATGCATTGCGCTGCTGTTAAGCGCCTAACAAGTCAGGTCCAGCGCATCCGACTTCGGCGTAACGAGAAGTTTGCGTTGTGCGCCATTTGGTAGCTGTAATCTAGTTTCTGAGGATGAACTCTTTGGTTTACACATATTTATCCTTTGGAAAAACAACATAGTGATACAACACAATGCAAAACAGCAATAGCAAGTTTAAAGTTTTCATTGCACAAAATCAACAGAATAAGTCTGTAAAATAGATACATGCAAAAAAGGGACACTCGTACACACTTGGAATTGCCCTTCTTGGGATGATTACAGTGTTTTTGACTTGACTTGACTTGACTTGACTTGACTTCTGTCTTTCCAGCCATCTTTCTTTTCACCTTTCTTTCTTGTTCCTACTGTCTTAAACACAAACGAACCTAAACGTTCTCGATACTGAAGATATACACAAAAACATCCCAAACTCAGACAAACAACAGTATTTCGTTTTCGTAAATACTTAGCTTTCCTGTATACCAAACTCTTTGTACTGCCGCGCCCCCCCCCCTCCCCCCAAAAAAAAAAAAAGAAAAAAAAAAGAAAAAAAGAAAAACCCCACAAAATCTCCCTGCCTCAAATTTATATGCCTTTGTTCGCGAAGAACAAAAGTCGCCTTTCTTTTCTTTTCTTTTTTTCGCTCCCTTTTGGAGATTTTGTTTACTCAGCTTTCAAACACAGGTGATAAGGACATGACAGACAGTTTTTTTTGTTTGGAATGAAACAGCAAGTCATTGAGAAGTTAGGGTCAGGTAACGGGAGCGAAATATGGAAGTGTATGAAAGGTTTAGCAGATGGACCCAGTCAGATATTGGTGGGGGAGAATGGCTGACACACTGACAACAATGGCAAACTTACTGTCTACACCCCAGATGACTGTTGTAGTCATGAGTCTAGCGTAAGGAAACAGGACTGCCGTGGCACAAAATTAATGTCTGTACTGCCCCTACACTCAATTGTTTTTGAGATATATTTTTGTGGTATTTGACAAACTTAACTCTCTCTCTCCCCCCTCTCCTCTCGCTCTCTCTGTCTCTCTGTGTGTCTCTCTCTGTACCACTATCTGTATGGTTGGCGGACTGACTCAGTTTATCTGTCTGTGTCTGTCTCTCTCTCACTGTCTGACTGACTTTGTCTGTCTGTGTCTAAACATCTCTCTGTCTGTTTCTATCTGTCTCTGTCTCTCTGTCTCTTCCTTAGTTTTGATTTTTTCACGAGTTATGATGCTTTCAGAATACTGCTACACCACTTTGCGCGTATACGCACGCACACAAGCACGCACACACGCACGCACGCGCACACACACGCACGCACGCGCACACACATGCACGCACACACACATAGAGAAAGACACAGACAGACAGACAGACAGACAGAGATAGACAGACAGACAGAGACAGAGAGGAAGTTATAATGATTGTGTGAATCCTTTCTTTCCAATTTGCATTTCTTGTTTCATTTTTGTCCTTCCTTTCGGTCGTGAACAATAACAAATCTAAACCATCCTACAAATAATAAAAAGCATAATTTAGTTTCAAAAGAAAAAAAAATCTTCCCCTTGTTCTTTTTTTTTTATCTTTCATGTTTCATTTTACATGTAAACTACACTGCCGATGGTAGCAAACGCATCAACACATCAAATATATAAACACGTGTCCCCTGTGAAGGGAACAAGAAGTTACCTTTCTTGTCGACTCCGCTTTCCGAAGAACAAGACATCTATCAAGAGACAGGAACGTAAAGAGCAGCTTTCAAAATAACTGTCCTTTTTTGAAACAAGGTCAGGTTACAGGACAGAAACACACACCTCAATGAAAGGGCACTAAGGGGCTTTCCTCCGTGAGAATGCCTTTTTGGGGGGGGGGGGGGGGGAGGAGAGGGCTGTATGTATAAATAGCATACGCACTTTTAAGAATAATTCCCTTCAAGGAATTCCCTCTTTTCTGTCCCTTTCTTTGTTTCTGCCTTGTTCCTTTCCTTCCTGTCACCTCCTTCTAGTCCATTTTCTGCCTTCTTGGTTCATTCGTCTCCTGCCTTTCATTTTTCAGAAAGTCTTAAAAGACGACAATTCTCTTCCATGCCGAAGTCGAATGCGCTGGGCCTGACTTGTCAGGCGCTTAACGGCAGCGCAACGCGTTTTCGCTCATATGACAGACAACAATAGTTGCTGTGCGAGCGTTGGGCGACGACGAAAAAGAAGAATGTGGAAAGTGTGGCAGGCAGACTCCTGCAGTTTAGGATTACACTGCTGATGACAGACAAGATATTGATACTGCTTTGCTGCACACTGGGCTATGGGAAAGAAGGAATAGGAGAGGTGCCTTGACTATCTGGCGTTTTGCCCTATAGGGGATAGGTGATACGTCTGTGATACTCTTCAGAAAGTCTCGCTCTGTCTCTCTCTCTCTCTGTGTCTCTCTCTCTCTGTGTCTCTCTCTCTCTGTGTCTCTCTCTCTGTGTCTCTCTCTGTGTCTCTGTGTCTCTGTGTCTCTGTGTCTCTGTGTCTCCCTCTCCCTTTTCCTCCTCCCATCCCTCCCTCCATCATTTGCCAAAGTAATGCTGATGATGCAAAAGATGGACTTAATTCCTTTCGCAGCCTTTAAAACGCCACCTTACAGCTCTGTATGTATCTATGCAGGCTGGAGTATTATCAGTATAAATAGTTCATCATACCTCTCGTACTAAAGAAACAAACGAAATATCTTTTTAAAATGCCACTCTCTGCTATATCAATACAGACTTGTGTCTAGACTTTGAGGGCACACTCCTAGAATCTCTAATCATTCATGTTGTTTCGATTTTAACAGACAGGTTCCGCCCTTCACACACGCGCGCGCACACAGACAGACAGACACACACACACACTGACACACACACACTGACACACACACACTCCCACACACACACTCCCACACAAACGCGCGCGCGCGCGCACGCACACACACATACACAACCAACATACGCACCAACACACACAACACAACACACACACAAACACGCATACACACACACACAAACACACACACATACCCACACCACAACACCCACCCACTCACCTCCCCCCACACCCAACACAACAACACACAAACACACACAGGGTGGATAGCCTAGTGGTCAGAACATTGCGCTGGCAATTTGAAGACCCGGGTTCGAGTCCGGTCGAGGAAATTTTCTTCCTGGAGTTAACATCAGTGCTGACTCCAATCTCCCCAAAAGTCCTTCGGATGAGACTTTAAACTGAGGCCCCGTGTGCGAACGCACGCAGAACATCATGCGCACACGTTAAATCCTGTTCCGCTTTTCGTAAGAGTAGGCCATCGTGTGCCGGTAGGAACAGATGACAATATTTACAAAACTGCATACACACGGGGACCGGATGAAAAAAAACACATGATTGCTTATTCTGTTATCCTCGATATAAAAGAATAAATTAAAAAACAAACAAAAACCAACACAAACACACACCACAACACACTACACACCCACAACACAACACACAACACCACAACACCACCACACACACAACACACACACACACACACACACACACACACACACACACACACACACACACACACACACACACACCACACACACACACACACACACCACAACACACACACACCACACACCACAACACACCACACCACACACACACACACACACACACACACACACCACACACACACACACACACACACACACCACACACACCACAACCACACACACACACACACACACACACCACAACACAACACACACCTACACACCACAACACACACACCTACACCTACACACACACCACACACACACACACACACACACACACACCACACACACACACACACACACACACACAACACACATACACACACACACTACATACCCCCGACCCCCACACCTATATAGATAAACAGCGAAATAAAGGAATGAATGAATCAAAGGAACAAATGACACTGTGTCTCTTTGTTTTCTCAACACTCAGTGTTGCCTGTCTTTTGCTGTTTTGTTTCTTTTTCCTTTGCTTCCTTCCTTCCTCCTAGCTGTTATCCTATAGCTTTCATCTTTTTCCTGTTCTCTCTCTCTCTCTCTCTCTCTCTCTCTCTCTCTCTCTCTCTCTCTCTCTCTCTCTCTCTCTCTCTCTCTCTCTCTCCTCTCCCCCTCTCTCTCCTCTGTCTCTCTCATCTCATCTCTGTTTGTCTCTCTCTCCCCATCACTCCCCCCCTTCTCTCTGCGTCTTTGTCTGTCTGTCTGTCTGTCTGTCTCTCTTTAGTTTTTATTTCATTTCGTCATGTTTTTGTTGCTATTTGTGTTTCTTTCCTTTTTCTTTCGTTGCTTTTTCTATGTGTTTATTTTCCTTTTTTTTGCTAGCCTTTTCTTCTTTTTATTTCCCCCTTCTTTTCTTCAAATAAACTATCAAGCCTAATAATCCTTTAAAAAAAATCAGCAATGTGCTAAACTTTCCAGGAACTTCAAACACACACACACAGAGCCGCAGAACATCTTGTGCATACGTTAAATCTTGTTCCGCTTTTCGTAAGAGTAGGCCATTGTGTGCCGGTGGGAACAGATGACAATATTTACACAACTGCATACACACGGGGATTGGATGATAAAAAGCACATGAGTGCTTATGTTATTATCCTCGATATAAAAGAATAATAAAAAAGATAAATAAAAATAAACACACACACACTCTAACGAGGTGACATTATACGTCAAGACCATGACAGGCAGGTTAGAAAACACACACACAACTCATTACTTATCTGCAAAGATAACACCTGTAACGTCTACTTCCGCTACCGTAGCTGCCTCATTTGGCTAATGAACCGGCCTACTCTCGGATGCTGATTGCAAAGCAAAGCTCGAAAACTGTGTAGACATCAATCTTATTGATTTATACAATATACTTCAATAGCAACAACATAATTATCTAAACAACACAAAATATCCCTGAAGTCGGAATTCGGCTACTACTTTCATGGCGAGCAAAATTTATTTATTTACTTATTATTTATTTATTTATTTATTTATTTATTTATTTATTTATTTATTTATTTGTTTATTTATTTATTTATCTATTCATTCATTCATTCATTCATTCATGTATTTATTTATTTATTTATTTATTTATTTATTTATTCTTTTATACAGAGGATAATGGGGTAAATATTCATGTGCTTTTTTACATTGATTCCCCGTCTGTATGCAGTTTTTGTAAATCTTGTCATCTGTTCCCACCGGCACACAATGGCTTACTCTTACGAAAAGCGTAACAGGATTTAACGTGAGCGCAAGATGTTCTGCGTGCTTTTGCACACGGGACCTCGGTTTATAGTCTCATCCGAGGGACTTTTGGGGAGAGTGGAGTCAGCACTGATATCAACTCCAGGGAAAAAAATCCCCTCGAACAGGAATCGAACCCGGGTCGTCAAATTGCGAGGACAATGTTCTGACCACTAGGCTATCCCGCCCCCAAAAATCCTCACTATTGGTGAACCTTGCAGCTTCAGACGAGGTGCTAAAAATCCAACACCCCCCCACCCCCCAAAAAAAAAAAAGAATAGGCAAAAAAGCCCTCCAACAACTCACCACTACAAAGTAATAACATACAGCATCAACAAGCTCATAACTTCGTATCATGCTCACAAGCATTGGAAAACATGTCTAACATTCTTCTTTCGTTCCGCGTGTAGCGCTTCTATGTTCATCAATAAAACACTGTGCGTATTCGACTGTTTGAGGGTAGCCTCATTCCGACTTTGTGGAGTCTAACACATAGTACATGCAATGCGCCGGTGGGAACGGATGACAAAATTGACCAAACTGCCTACAAACGGGGATCGGATGTAAAAAAAAAAAAGCATATGAGTGCTTATTCCATTATCCTTGAAATAAAAGAATAATTGAATACCAGTCATAAAAAATATTTTTTTTTATTTGAACGAAGATTTTTTTTTAAGCAGATGAAATGCAATAAATTACAAAATTTTGCTTCAGATACTAGAAATGATTATGTTGTATTATTATAAAAATAGTAACAAAGGGAATTGAACCATAGTCAGTCTCTAGCTAATAATAACATTGTGACTGATATCTATGTCTCGAAAGTTGACTGCTAGCCAGAGCCAAATTGTTGTTTTTCTACTTTTTCTTCATTTTACTTATTTTTCCTCCATCCTCATTCTTGTCTCATCCTCCGCCTTTTCTTTTTCTTCTTCTGCAATCCCCATTGTGATGCCCGGGCTTCACGGAAGAAATATATTAGGAAGGAGGAGAGGAGGAGGAGGAGGAGGAGGAGGAGGAGGTAGGAGGAGAGAGGAGGAGGAGGAGGAGGAGGAGGAGGAGGAGGAGAGACAAAGAAGTCAAGAAGAAGAAGAAGAAGAAGAAGAAGAAGAAGAAGAAGAAGAAGAAGAAGAAGAAGAAGAAGAAGAAGACAACAACAACAACAATGATACTAGCTAACAACTTTAGCGAAAAGCAAAAACAATCCTCAGACTCGACATCACCAAAGTGTCGACAACAATGATTCTGTGGATGACGATCATGATGATGTTGATGATAGTCATTATCATCAAACTAAAGAGAGAAAAAACCCGGACAACAACAACAAAAATACCTACCCCCTATACCCACCCAAAAAGAATCAAAACAACAGGAAACAAACAAAACAAAACAAACAAACAATGAAACAACACGATAAAGTTTAGCTAATAAACCAACCAATAAATTAATTTAAAAAAAACACACAAAAAACAAACAAACAAGAGAATCCGTTCTTTTAAAATATACGAGACTCAATTAACCCGCTTCAGCCCAGAATAGGAACCAATTAAAGGGTGACTTAAGACTGACTATCTGTCTGGAAGTATTTTGTTAGTTTCTGGCACGGCTCGTACTATCATGATCGATGCCATTTGGACACGTTCTGAGAGGGTTAAAAGACCATCCCGAATTAACCACTTATCAGCTATACTACAATCTACATTTCGTAGGATTCCGTGATAGTTTTTATTTCCTTTACCTCCTTCTCTATCTCTGTTTGCTTGTCTGTCTCTGTCTGTCTATCTATCTGTCTGCCTCTGTCTCTCTCGGTGGATGTGTGTGTGTGTGTTGTGTGTGTGTGTGTGTGTGTGTGTGTGTGTGTGTGTGTGTGTGTGTGTACGTGTGTGTGTGTGTGTGCACGCGCGCGCGCGCGTGTGTGTGTGTGGCGCGCACGCGCGCACGTACGTGCTTGCGAGAGTGAGCATGTACGTGTGTGTATGAATGTGCGTGTGTGAGTGTACTCGCGCGTGGGCGCGTGCGAATGCCTGTGTGTATGTATGTGCGTGTGTTAGTTCTTCAATCTAATGTCTTTCCACGATAAACGGTATTATTAGACGATTGGGGGAAGGTAAATAGATGGAATGCAGAAAGAAATGGAAGGGGAGGGGGTGGGGGTGGGGCGCAGATGGGGAGATTTATGGGGGAGAAACCCAGAATGGTTGATGAAATAAATAGCGGAGGGAGAGGAAACAGATAATGATAATGTTCCAATTAGAAAACACTGGACGTGTGACGTTAAAGTAAGGAAGCAACTAATGAGTATATACTAAAAGAAATGGAAAAAAACCCACCTGTGTGTGTATGTGTGTGCGCGCGCGGTTGCTGCATGCGTAAATGCGTGCGTGGATGCATGCACGTGTGTCTGTTCGCGCGCGTGCATGTGTGTGTATGTGTGCGTACGCGCGTGTATGTAAGTTTGTGTGTGTGTGTTTGTGTGTGTATGTGCGTGTATGTATTTGTGTGAGCGTGTGCGTGTGTGCATGTGTGTGTGTGTGCACGCGCGTGCATTTGTGTGTGTGTGTGTGTACACCTCCATGACAGCAATCCAAACCTTATTCATTCAAGGCATAGTTGTTGGACTCTTTGAATTACCAAAACCTTCCAAAAACCGCGAATGTCATGTTTCAAGAATAACCTAGACGATGAATGATGGGACAAACAGACAACACCTTCGGTTGAAGGGTCAGTTATGTGGATTATCATCTTTAAATCTTTAAAGCCTGCAATACCGATTCGTTGTTCATTTTCTGATTAACCGGGTGATTATATCTTGTGCTTGTCTTTCTCTGCCTGCCCGCCTGCCTGTCTCTCTGTCTGTCTCGTTCAATTTTTCATTCGTTATTCTC
>CM060336.1:50686923-50699423 GCA_030674155.1 Stramonita haemastoma
TCTCCTGCTCTCTTTCTGATCTGTCTCTTTCTCTCTTTGCCTGTCTGTCTGTCAAACACACACAGACACACAGACACACACGCACGCACACATGCACGCACGCGCACACATGCACCCCCTTCCCACCCCCTACCTGTCGACAAAACACACACCTCCCTTTGTACCTAATCCACCCATCCATCCAACTGTCCATCCATCTATCCACCTATCCACCCGTCCGTCCATCAAACCACCCATCTGTACGCAAGGACTCATTTCTGTTAGTGACTGTGGAGGTCTAAAGACACAATTCCACACAGACTAAGCTAGTGGTAAAGTGACGGGACTGCTGGAGAGAACTAAACTGTAAGCAGGCAACAACAGGCCTTCGTGAAAGATGGGCTAGATAAAGACAGCAGAAGAACGTGTGTGGTGTCATTAAATGGATTTATTGTCCCTAGCTGGAGTAAGACAGCGAACTTGACAGAAAAGTAACTTGGAATTATTTCTAAAATTGCTAACCAAATCGTTCTGTATCAACACACATGAAAAGACGACCCCCCCAAAAATGGGAATATAAAAAATTGATATAAATAAAATCTCAATGGAAACTGCGCAAGTAAAACGAGTACTTCTTAACGTTCTCCGTGAAAATCGGTTGTGTTTCACTCCTAAAGACATTAGCAGTTGTGAAATTGATAATTATCGTTTATCTTGCAAATTTACGGTCTGCATCTGGCAGCCCACCAGATAGAGTTAAGAAAGTTTTTACCGCCCGCAGCAAGTTTCCAGACCAATGAAAGATTTTTTTTTTATCTCCTTCGAGCCTGTCCAGTTAAGGACGATAACTTCTTTACGCCACAGAGAACAAAACATGCCACACACAGAGTAGCCAGACTATAGATATTGAGGAACATGCCACACAGGTGTTGAGGAAGCACAGGTGCAGACTCAAAGGTCCACATCGCTAACACTGTACTGCCCAACATTGCCAGGATGGCTGATGGCACGTCAGCTCCCTTTAACACCGTGTGTCAGGGTGCTGTGGTTACATTGTTTCCTACGTGCTTTTTGTCACTGCTGAATTTTCTTTAAAGGGGGGAGGTTCTCCCTGGTAGAACTCTATACAGACAGACAGACAGACAGACAGACAGACAGACAACACACACACACACACACACACACACATCACGGGAATAGATGTATAAGCGACAATCTGAAATGCATGGATTTCAACACATTAACGTTACTGACATCATTCATTCCTTATTCTAAATACACAACACGAACTTTTCCACACACACACACACACACACACACACACACACACACACACACACACACAAAACACACACACAATATATATATATATATAATACACACAACAAAACACACATCACACATACATACACACACACACACACTGCTATACAAGCGAACATGCTGGGGATAAGGGGTATCTGTAACACCTTTCTGTGTAAAACATGCTTCTTCTATACTGAGATAATTATGAATGGCTGCAATATGACCAAAGCAACTATAGGCAAAATAGTTATCCAGTTCAGAGCTACCAATACCAGAACGAATCGCTCAATTAGATAACTCTTTTAACTTCAAGAGGCAATTCCAACTTTTAAACGAAGGACCAGTAACTCCCAGGAACCTTGCAACAGTAGAACGGGCTGAAGGGAAAGGCTGACTAACGATTGGTCGAAAAGTCTATTTCCTGTAGCACGCAACGGTTAGCTTGTAATGATCTCGAATAAACCTATACTCCAGCTTTAGCTTTCGGGGGAAGTAGTGTCTTCTGTAGAATGTTACTCAGATAAAAAAAATGTTTGCTCATTTAAAAGGTATTTTCATGGAGAAAAAGTTCTGTTGGATGATTATTTGAGGGGTGGAGAAAATAGACTGATATCAGGTGGTAATCATGAAAAAATGGAAAGGATCATCATTTGAAGATAGTTTGTGTAGTAGGAGATACCCCTGCACGTATATATTATCTCAGGGGGTGGGGGGGGCTAATGTAAAGGTAAAGTGTCCTCATTACCTATCCGGTGATTGGGGAGTAGACGGAGATGTGAGAGACCTCAGAATCTCTAGGGGCCAGCATGCTGATGCTAGGGCAATGCCCATCTCCTCTCCCTCGCTGCTTTACCTTCCTGACCTTAAGGAGGACAGGTACCCATATACAGCTGGCTGAACTAGGGGACTGTGCTAAAGCCAAGGCGTGCAAATAGTCACCCCTCCACTTAGTAACCACGCTCGATGCTGCTTAACCCTGCTTGGGGAAAGTGAGAACTATGACTACTGAGCTATCCTGTCCCCTTTGGGAGCCGAGCAGACGTCAAAGAAATGCATTTGCTCTACAAAATCTCAAATCTACTAAATCTATGCAAAATTACAAGAGTTGTGAGCCAGAGCTAGCTCTCCACCCCCAAAACCCAACTTGTTTTATTTGGGGGCATGCAGCAGTGACACATTTATACATACCCTAAACTATAACAAAATAAAAAGAAAAAGGCAAAACATTTACATTCAAATTGCGGCCGAAATAGCCTAGATAAGGGCATCGCCCTTTGTTTTTCTCGGCAATGCCAGGATAGCTGACGGAGAATCCAGGAGACTGGTAATGGGGCATCTCTGTTACCTAGTTCAAGGTCCACAGCAGAGAGAAATTCCCCTGGTTCACAACAAGCTGTTTACCAGGGGAATTTATATGTGTGAGTGTGTGGTGTGTGTGTGGTGTGTGTGTGTTGTGTGTGTGTTGTGTGTGGTTGCGTGCGTGCGTGCGCGCGCGCTGCGTGCGTGCGTGCGTGTGCGTGTGTGTGTGTGTGTGTGTGTGAGTGATATGATGAGTGAGTGAATGAACGAGTGTGTGTGTGTGTGTGTGTGTGTGTGTGTGTGTGTGTGTGTGTGTGTGTGTGTGGTGTGTGTGTGTGTGTGTGTGTGTGTGTGTGTGGTGGAGATTGAATATGAGTGAGGAACGAGGTGTGGTGGGTGTGGTGTGGTGGTGTGGTGTGTGTGGTGTGTGTGGTGTGTGTGTGAGAGAGGAAAGGACAGAGAGATAAGAGGAGGAGAGGGGGGGGGGGGGGGCAGAGGGAGGCAGAAGAAAAGAGAGGAGAGAGAGGAGAGGGAGAGACAGAGAGAGAGGAAGAAAGAGAAAGAAACGGAAGGAAAAGTGAGATGGGGAGAGAGAGAGGAGGGAGAGAGACAGAGAGACAGTTAAACTCATAGGCTACCACACCATACTACTGATTATAATCATTACAGAACGAAAGTAACAAGAGTGCGAATAAACTAACAGATCACGAACGCCAACTTTACATTCCAATGTGTCTCAAAACACTTACCCTGACAGTAGTATGTACTCTACAACTTTTTTTGTATCGCACCCTATGCATTTTATGTGTATTTACTTTATCATACTATACTACCAGCTTCCTTTATTGATTCATATTGCATTACACTTCAGTCTCAAAACGAATTTCTTCGACAGGGTTCCCGGCATCCTCATGGGGGAAGTTTGTGTGTTTTATTAGAGCGACATTTTCCATAGTATTTTGCCATAAATCACTAACTCTCTAGCTGCCATAGGCTCTCTTACGTGAGCAAAATGCATACTGAACACAGCGTATCATTTTTTGTCTTAAAGACGGCCATCCGGACAGTGACTGATAGCTTCAACGGATGGGAATAAAAGCGTTAGCTTTATATTATATTTTTGTAGCAGTAGCTCTGATGATGCGGCTCTCATAATCTGTTGGTGACCATGCACGTACATGTTTTGAATAAATGGCACATCCTCGAAGTCGGAATGCGGCTACCTTCATGGTGGGCAAAAACGGTGTCATGCACAAAATCTCACCATCAGTGAACCTCGGAGCTCTAACCTCGCAGCGAGAGTAATAAGATAAATAAATGGCAGAAACTCACATACATAGCTGAGCAATCGTGCGCGCGCGCGCACACACATACACACACACACACATACACACACCACCACGCACACACACACGCACGAGACACAAACACGAAAAATTGTTATTCCAGCTACGTATTCTTCTTAATCTCTCTCTCTCTCTCTCTCTCTCTCTCTCTCTCTCTCTCTCTCTCTTCTCCTCTCTCTCTCTCTCTCTCTCTCTCTCTCTTCGTGTCCATCTGTCTCTCTTCGTTCCCCACTTGTCAAAATGTTACTTTGGATGACTTTATTATTCCTCTACCGTCTGTTACTTCTCTTCCTAGTCTCTTGCTGTTTCTCTGTTGTCTTTTCAGCCAGCGACTTTACATCCCGCCTCTTATCCCAACACACACATTAACACTCATACACAAACACACACACACACGCACGTGCGCGTGCGCACACAAACCCACTCACACCACACCACACACAAACACACACACACGCATACACATTAACTAACACACACGTACACAAACATACACACAGGCACACACACATTAACACACATACACAAACACACACACACCATTAACAGACAAACACAAACACACACTTTAAAACACACACACACAAACATACACACAAACACACACACACACAAACACACACATTAACAGACACACACAAACACACAGGCGCGCGCGTGTGTGCTTTTCTAATATCCCCTTTTAGTGGATAAACTAAAAGGGGATAAACACATTGATACACACCCTTGCACGTACGCATTCATGCACAGACGCTCACGCACACATGCATATATATGCACGCTGGTGTGCGCAGACATACACACACACTCTCCTCTCTCTCTTTCTGCCTCTCTCTCCCTCTTTCTTTCTCTCTTTCTCTCCTTCCCTCTTTCTTTCTCCCCCCCCCCTCTCTCTCTCCCTCTCTCTCTCTCTCTCTCTCTCTCCCTCTTTCTTTCTCTCTTTCTCTCCTTCCCTCTTTCTTTCTCTTCCCCCCCTCCTCTCTCTCCCCCCCCCTTCACTTGCAAAGTTTACGCTCTAAGTATGTCCCTCCCTCATTAGTTAGTTGTTCTACGTTTCTTTCAATTTTCGTCACCAGATTTGAATGTGCATACACGCGGAAGAAAAACCGAAAAGGGGCCGCGTGTAAACGTTTAACCGTCATGTTTGCCACTGTTAGTTTGGCGGTAAATGTTTAACTAACGACTGCATGCTGCCACATCGCTTTGGCGTGGTGGTTAGCACGATGAGCTCTGCTATCTATAAGTTTGCGGGTTCCAACCTCCATCAGACGCTGTGTGTGTGTGTGTGTGTGTGTGTGTGTGTGTGTGTGTGTGTGTGTGTGTGTGTGTGTTGTGTGTGTGTGCGTGCGTGCGTGCGTGCTGTGTGTTTATTCTTTTATATCGAGGATAATGGAATAAGCATTCATGTGCTTTTTTACGTCCCGTCATCGTGTGCATGCAGTTTTGTAAATCTTTGCACCTATTCCCACCGGCACACAATGGCCTGTTCATACAAAAAGCGTGTGTGTGTGTGTGTGTGTGTGTGTGTGTGTGTGTGTGTGTGTGTGTGTGTGTGTGTGTGTGTGTGTGTGTGTGTGTGTGTGTGTGTGGTGTGTGTATGTGAGTGTATGTGTGTTTGTGTTGTGTGTGTGTGTGTGTGTGAGTATATATGTGTGTGTATGTGTGTGTGAGGGAGTGTGTATATGTGTGTATGTGTGTGTGCACGCGTACGCGTACGCGTCTGCCTCTTGGTCTGCCTATCTTTCTTCCCCCTAGGACAGTGCCTTTCAGTATTGTTTTTACAAGTCCTTTCGATCTCGTGACATGCCCGTACCGTTTAAGTTTACGCTTCTTTATGATTATTAGGTTTTCCTACGGCCCAGTGGTTTGCTGGATTCACAGGAGAAAAAAGTTGGTGGTGCTGTATATGGCGACATGCTTTGCTGAAAAGGCAGACTTAATTTAACGGGCGTATAATACACTTGGTGTCCAAGGGAACCATGAAATGTAGGAGAAAGCGAAAACGCGACGTTGAAGACCAAGGGAAACAACTTCTCACAATGTACTGTTCTGAACACTTTCTGCAGTTCCTTCCCATCTTCCTGATGCGCACTGTGAGAAAAGCCTTAGCTACACAGCTAAGCAGCATTCGAAAATCTCTGTGTCTGTCTGTCTGACGGGGGCGGGGACTGGATGTAAAAAGCACATGGGTGCTTATTCATTATCCTCGAAATAAATGATATTGATTTGATTTGATATCTCTGTCTCTATGTCTCTCTCTTTCCTTCTTCTCTCTCTCTCTCTCTCTCTCTCTCTCTCTCTCTCTCTCTCTCTCCTCTCTCTCTCTCTGCTAGTATGTAGGGGTAGGGAGGGGGTTTCTTAGCTTTATTCCCTGATCAGGGCAAGGGCCGGATGAAAAAAAGTATGTAATGCTTACTCTGTAACCCTTGAAAAATAAAGATCATTCATTCATTCATTCTCTTTCTCTCTTTTCTCTCTCTCTCTCTCTCTCTCTCTCTCTCTCTCTCTCTCTCTCTCTCTCTCTCTCTCTCTCTCTCCTCTCTCTCTCTCTCTCCTCTCTCCCTCTACCTCTCTCTCTCCTCTGCTTCCCTACTACAATAACAGTCTGAGACTATTCCATAAATGTCACGGCCACATGAACCTTCCTTTCATCAGGGTGTGATATCAGAGACAGACTGATAAAACATGGCAATAGAAAGATTGCAGCCTGCTTGCTGTGACAGGGAAAACCCCAAACAAAACAACTAAAGAGCATGACGACGTAGAGAGACAGAGGGATGGAAGTGAGGGATGGAAAAGGAGAGAGAGAGGAGAGAGAGAGAGAGGAGAGAGAGAGAGAGAAGAGAGAGAGAGAGAGAGAAGAGAGAGAGAGAGAGAGAGACAGAGACGAGAGAGAGAAGAGAGAGGAGAGAGAGATGAGAGAGTGAGAGAGAGAGAGAGATTTTTATTCTTTTATATCGAGGATAACAGAATAAGCAATATCAGTGCTTTTTTCATCGGTCCCCGGTGATATGCAGTTTTGTAAATATGTCATCTGTTCCCACCGGACACGATGGCCTACTCTTACGAAAAACGGAAACAGGATTTAACGATGTGTCGCAAGATGTTCTTGCAAGAGAGAGAGAGAGAAGAGATGAGAGAGAGAGAGAGAAGAGAGAGAGAGGAGAGAGGAGAGAGAGAGAGAGAGAGAGAGTAATGAGAGAAGGAGAGGAGAGAGAGAGAGAGAGAGAAAACAGACAGACAGGCAGACGAAGAAAGGTGGGGGGGGGGGGGTTGTGAAGTGGCAGGATTGTGTATTGATAACAAGCA
Source organism: Stramonita haemastoma (assembly GCA_030674155.1). Lineage (NCBI taxonomy): Eukaryota > Metazoa > Mollusca > Gastropoda > Neogastropoda > Muricidae > Stramonita > Stramonita haemastoma. The sequence continues at coordinate 50,694,162 of CM060336.1, forward strand.
ATGTGTTCTGTCAGCCCGTTTGCTTACATAGAGCTATAAACAGATCAAAGCGATTTCCTCACAGAGAGAAGAAAACTCACAATATACAGTTTATAGACTACAGTGACAAACACATAACTTCCATGCCTTGATTTTCTCAATGAGGCCTTTATTCAACCTTGATACACACACAGAGGGAAACACACAGAGACACGGACGCGCACACACACATGCACACACACACATGCATGCAGACACACACACACACATGCACGCATGCAAACAGACAGACATACAGACAGACAGACAGACAGACACATACACACATACTCACCATTCGACAAGGTATATTGTTTATGCACGATATGATTTTTTAAAAAAAAGTTTAAAATCTACTCCTCCTCTCCATTTATATATTATGGTTACAGGACCAAAATAATAAGCGCACGTGTGTCTGTCAGTGTGTGTGTATGAGTGTGTGTGCGTGTGTGTATGTGTGTGTGCGTGTGTGTATGTGTGTGTGTGTGTGCGTGTGTGTGTTGTGTTAAGCGTGTGTCCTGGTCCTATTGGGTTTGTGTACAATATTTTGCTTTTGCAATTAATTAACTTTTGAAACAAAACAACAACAAAACCCACCCACTTACAAACACAGAAGCAGCAGACTACAGCAAACACATATAAGAATGAGAACAAGCTACAAGCATTTTATATGCAAAATGAACAAAGAAACCAACTTCAACCTCCTACCGCCCCCCCCCCCCCCCCCCCTTGCCCAGGAAAGAACACAGGGAAAAAAACACACCCATAAACAGCAAAAGACTTTCAGGTAAACTAGACATAACACCTGTCTCCCCATGACCACCAAACTGTTTACATCGTTTTACCCCTACACACTAACACGAGAGGGCATTGTGTATACACTCTGTTGTCTTCCACATCATCGGTATAATGACTTACTAGCCTGCAGTCAACGCTCCTCACCTCACCTCACCTCACCTTCACCTATCCCCTAAGTATGTATAGTCTAGAAGACTAATGGGGCATGGCACCACTGAAGATGTTGCAACCAGCTTCCTCCACTCCTCGGGCTTTTCACCTTTCTGTAGCAATTCGGTCCCCTCATCAAGGCCAGTGCACTGTCTGATGCTGTCTTCCTATCGATTCCTCTGTCTGCCTCTTCGTCTCCCTCCTACTGCTTCCCTGTAGGGCAGTCTTGGCCAGTTAATATGTTCGTGTGACGTTCCCGTACCACTTTGTGTTTTTACACTGGTCAGAAGCTCTTCATATGGTCCACTCGCGTTTTTGATTTGGGTTTTTTCTTCCTTGTTTATGATGTGATCTCTGTATGAGATACCAAGGAGTTTACGAAATTATCTCATCTCCATTGCCTGTATCCTCCTTTAATTGTCTGCTGTAGGGTTCTCAGTTAACACTGGCAGTGTATAAAAAAAGATCAAAAATTATCATACCGTTTTTTTGCGACTCTTAGATCAAAGTAAAGGAGGAGAGTTTTGGACCTTATTTTGTTCTTAGGGGGAGAGGGATGTTCAGGTATGTGACTGTGTGTGGTGTGGTGTCGCTAAAGGAGTTTTTTGGTTGCTAACTGGATCAAAACCTACAACGGTGCGAACGTGGTCCAAACGGAACTGAATAATATGTGACGCTCCACCACGAAATGAGTCGCTTAGCACATATTCCACTTTTCCGCTAGGAGCCATTAAAGGCAGGTGGGGGTGAGGTTCTCGATTTTGAGATTTTGATGGATTATAAAACTATAGCACTTATTCTACCTTGTAGTGAAATATCAAGACATAATTTTGTTTCCTTTTGTCTGTAAAGGTGCTTTGAAAGCAGCAAAGCACCCATTCTGACCACCTATTATGATGTGTGATTTGTCAATTTATGATTTTGACACTTCCTGCAGCAAGTGCAGTAGTAATGCTGCTGCTGCTGTCAGAATCCTCCCTGACAACATTACTGGGGACAGCAGAATATGACAGAAAAATGGGAGGGACACGTGACACTAAACAGTTCACTGCCACTGACAGAACGACTATCATCACACCACCTGTCATCATCAGCACTTGTAAGTCAACAATCAACATGACAGTGTGACAGCTTTGGGTTGTGGTCAGAAACGATTCACAGACACTCTTCTTCTTCGTCGAACTGACAGACAGCAACTATTGCTGTCTGTCATATGAGCAAAAATAATTCAACTGTCGTGAAGCGCCTGACAAGTTAGGACCAGCATAGCCAACTTCGGCGTGGGGGAGAATTATTATCTTCTAAATCCTCCTGGAAATAAGGGCAGGAGAATGGACCAAGATGGCAGAAAATAAAACAAGAAGCATGTGACAGGAAGATACAGCAGAAACAAAGAAAGGGATAGAAAAGCGGGATTCCTAGTACATAATTTTCAGGTGGGGATGTTGCTTGTACTCACAGGTTCCGGAATCTTCTCACTCGGGGCAAAAGGTTCTGTACATCTTTGAAGCAGAGACAGACTTCCCAGACCTGACATGCTTATGAACACTTCGAACAAAAGACAGATAGAGACTGACAGCAAAAGAGAAAAACAGAGAGAGAGAGAGAGAGAGAGAGAGGAGAGAGAGAGAGAGAGATGAGGAGAGAGAGAGAGAGAGGAGGAGAGAGAGAGAGAGAGAGAGAGAGAGAATGACAATGACAATCGTTTATTGTGATTTAAGCTTTTCAGCCCATTCACAAGGGGACAGTGGGAAGGGGATTGGGCACAATACAAATACTCATATCATCATATTGAACAAAAACGACAAGAAACAAAATACGATTGCAGCCCAAATGATCTTCATGGCATGGATTCCACATCATGGTACAAAGATGGAGATCCAGAGTCGGGTACATGATTGCAACAAAGTGCTCAGTCCGGTTGGGCCTCTGGCTCTTGCTATTTTTTGTTACAGTCCACGATTCACGATTTACAAAATTCATTGCGTAAAGCTTTCGCCCATTGCGAAGGGATGGGACTGGCGCGAGAGAGGAGAGAGAGAGAGAGAGAGAGAGAGAGAGAGAGAGGAGGAGAGAGGAGAGAGAGAGAGAGAGGAGAGAGAGGAGAGGAGAGAGAGAGAGAGGAGGAGAGAGAGAGAGAGAGAGGAGAGGGAGGGAGAGGAGAGAGAGAGAGAGAGAGGAGAGGAGAGAGAGAGGGAGAGAGAGAGAGAGGAGAGAGGAGAGAGAGAGAGAGAGTAAACAACGAGAGAGAGACGTAAGCTGACAGAAAAAAGACAGACAGACGGACAGACAAACAGATAGACAGACAGAAAGACAAACACACACACACACACTCTTTCACTCACACACACACAGACACACACACATGTACACACACTTACACACATGCACACACACATTGACGGACAGACACACTGACAGACCGACAGACAGACAGATGCAAACAAACTAACTGAGGACGGGTCAAGGACTTATATGAGAAAATGACGCACAAGACTCGAAAGCTGAGAGGAAGGAGGTGCAGAAGATAGCAACGAAGAAGAAGGAAAAGAAGAAGAAGAAGAAATGCGAAGAACAAGAATTGCGAAGAAGAAGAAGAAGAATTGCGAAGAAGGAGAAGAAAAATTGCGAAGAAGAATTGCGAAGAAGAATTGCGAGGAAGAAGAAGAATTGCGAAGAAGAATTGCGAAGAAGAAGAAGAATTGCGAAGAAGAAGAAGAATTGCGAAGAAGAAGAATTGCGAAGAAGAAGAATTGCGAAGAAGAAGAATTGCGAAGGAGAAGAAAAATTGCGAAGAAGAATTGCGAAGAAGAAGAAGAATTGCGAAAAATAATTGCGAAGAAGAAGAAAAGAAGAATTGCGAAGAAGAAGAAGAATTGCGAAGAAGAAGAAGAATTGCGAAGAAGAAGAAGAATTGAGAAGAACAAGAATTGCGAAGAACAAGAAAAATTGCGGAGAAGGAGAAGAAGAATTGCGAAGAAGATTTGCGACGAAGAATTGCGAGGAAGAAGAATTGCGAAGAAGAAGAAGAAGAAGAATTGCGAAGAAGAAGAATTGCGAAGAAGAAGAATTGCGAAGAAGAAGAATTGCGAAAAAAGAAGAAGAAGAAGAAGAAGAAGAAGAAGAAGAAGAAGAAGAAGAAGAAGAAAAATTGCAAAGAAGAAGAAGAAGAATTGCGAAGAAGAAGAATTGTGAAGAAGAAGAATTGCGAAGAAGAAGAATTGCGAAGAAGAAGAATTCCGAAGAAGAAGAATTGCGAAGAAGAAGAATTGCGAAGAAGAAGAATTGCGAAGAAGAAGAAGAAGAATTGCGATGAAGAAGAAGGAGAAGAAGAAGGAGAAGAAGAATTGCGAAGAAGAACTGCGAAGAAGAATTGCGAAGAAGAAGAATTGCGAAGAAGAAGAATTGCGAAGAAGAAGAATTGCGAAGAAGAAGAATTGCGAAGAAGAAGAAGAAGAAGAAGGAGAAGAAGAAGAAGAATTGCGAAGAAGAAGAATTGCGAAGAAGAGGAATTGCGAAGAAGAAGAATTGCGAAGAAGAAGAATTGCGAAGAAGACGATGACGACGAAGAAGAAGAATTGCGAAGAAGAAGAATTGCGAAGAAGAATTGCGAAGAAGAAGAAGAATTGCGACGAAGAAGAAGAAGAAGAAGAAGAAGAAGAAGAAGAAGAAGAAGAAGAAGAAGAATGTAAAGAAGAGGAATGCAAAAAAAGAAGAAGAATGCTAAGAATGCAAAGAATGCAAAGACTGCAAAACAGAAGAAGAATTGCAAAGAAGAATTGTAAAGAAGAAGAAGAAGAAGAATTGCAAAGAAGAAGAAGAAGAAGAAGAAGAAGAAGAAGAAGAAGAAGAAGAAGAAGAAGAAGAATGTAAAGAAGAGGAATGCAAAAAAAGAAGAAGAATGCTAAGAATGCAAAGAATGCAAAGACTGCAAAACAGAAGAAGAATTGCAAAGAAGAATTGTAAAGAAGAAGAAGAATTGCAAAGAAGAAGAAGAAGAAGAAGAAGAAGAAGAAGAAGAAGAAGAAGAAGAAGAAGAAGAACAAGAACAAGAAAAAGACCGACAAAAATAGAGACGCACCAGACGCAAAAAGTAGAAGCACAGAAGAAAAGAAAAGAAAAAAGAAATATTTCTAACCGAAAAAAAGACTGTCAGGTAAACAAGACTACACACCTGCCCACCCTGACCAGCCAGGATGTTTATTATCTTTTTACCCCCTACACTAACACGCAGCGGCATTGGTTTATAAACTCCTTGGTCCTTCACCTTGTACGAAGGTGAATGCTGGTTTCCAT
>CM060336.1:50704423-50711923 GCA_030674155.1 Stramonita haemastoma
GAGAGAGAGAGAGAGAGAGAGAGAGAGAGAGAGAGAGAGAGAGAGAGAGAGAGAGAGAGAGAGAGAGAGAGAGAGACAGACAGACAGACAGACAGACAGACAGACAGACAGACAGAGACAGAGGAAACAGAGACAAACAAACAGAGGCAGACAGGCAGACAGACTTACAGACAGAGACAGAGTCTACTGTCCTTCTAAATACTCCATGTCCATTCAGCTTTCAGCCACCTACCCGCTGCCACATCGTGCCAGGCTGCTGTCCCAGTACAGACCCCATAAACAAACACAACCACAATCAGACAACCTCTATCTCTGGACCGACCATTTGCCACAGTTACGATGCATTGTTGTTAGCATGACAGAAGTGAGAAGTGCAGGAGAGAGAGAGAGAGAGAGAGAGAGGAGAGAGAGAGAGAGAGAAGAGAGAGAGAGAGAGAGAGAGAGAGAGAGAGAGAGAGAGTAATTGAGGGAGAGGAAGAGAGCGAGCAAAGCTGCAGCTCCAGTACAAAGCCAGTAAACAAACAACGACAATCAGGGAACGTCTGTTCCTGCACTATTTATCCAACTTTACGATGTATTGTTGCCAGGAAGACAGATAAGACGGGAGAAGTGCAGGGGAGGGAGAGAGACACACACACACGTCTCCTTACCTCCCCCCTCCCTTACAGACTAACGCTCAAGGTCTGGTGGATGGGGTTGGGGGGGGGGGGGGGGGGTTCGTGGCACAAACTGGGAATCAAACCTGCATTTCTCGCTGTTTACACAGATGCATTACATCTAGACCACTGATCCACATGAACCTTCAAGTTATCACTTACAATTTCGACAAAATTGACATTTACCTGCTAAGTGTCTGAGATAACACAGTGTAGGAGAGTACTGAGCACGAGTCTATTAAAAATGAGATTCATCTTTATTTCTTTCTATTCCACTTTCTCTTACAGGCTAAGTTCATGCCCAAAAATTGATATTAAAAAATCCCAGAGAGATATAACCAACTGTTAATGTGCCACTGGCCTCATAAACCACACTGACATCCCCAAGTGGTAGTTTATGTCAACTTTCAAGAATGATAATACACGATCATGTTTTCATACAGATGTTTAATGCTTTTGTAAGGAGAGTACGGGTGAGAAATGAGTTCTGTAAACCTCGGAGGAAACAATGTGTGTTGTACGTGCGTGCGTACGTGCGTGCGTGCGTGTGTGTGTATGTTTGTTTTCTTCATTTTATCGTCTTTCCACAAAGCGTAATATTAGATGAAACTGGAAAAGAAGACCAGAGAAAAAGGGAGGAATTGCGTGCACGTGCGCTGGTGTGTTTGTGTGTATGTCTGTGTGTGTGTGTGTGTGTGTGTGTGTGTGTGCTGCGTGCGTATAAGTGTGCATGTGTGTGTGTGCGTGCGTGCGTGCGTGCGCACGGGCGCGTGTGTATGCATGAATGAAAAGTCCCACATTTTGCTCCTGCCATCCTGCGGTGCCAGGTTTCCCTCCCTCTCTCTCTGTTCTGTCTGTCTCTATCTGTGTATCTCTGTATCTCTATGTGGCATCGGCTGTGCTCTGTTAGGACCACCAGCCGCTCTGTGTTCATGGTGACTGACTGATTGATGCGTTCAGGGCTTTCCTTATCTTATCTTATAGTGCTAGGCTACTACTATACCCCGTGCCCTTGTTTCCTCTCTGGTATGGCTGTCTGCCTGTCTGTCTGTCTGTCTGTCTGTCTGTCTATCTGTGTGTGTGTGTGTGTGTGTGTGTGTGTGTGTGTGTGTGTGTGCGTGTGTCTCCTTGTCTCTCTCTATTTGTCTGTCTCTCTCTCTCCCTCTTACTCTCTCTTTCTCCATGTCTACCACTGTCTCTCTGTCTCTAACTGTCTCTCTTTGTCTCTGTCTCTCCCTCCTCCTCACTAAGAGCTGCATAAAAATGCATTTGCTCTCGACCTTTGCCCTCATGAAATTAGGGCTAAAGCTTGCTCCTCCTTCCCCTTCTCCCCCCCCCCTCCTCTCTTTCCATATCTCAACCCACTCTGTCTTACTTTCTATATATATTCTCTTTGACAACCCCCCATCTTTCTCTCTCTACCTCTCCACCCTCTCTGTCTCTCCCTCTCTCCATCCCCCCCCCTTCTCTCTCTCTCTCTTTGCTCCTGCTTCTTGCCCCCCACCCCCTGCTCTCTCCCTCTCTCCCCCTGTTTCTCCCCGGGTATAATCTGTTCTACATGTAATGTTCCTTGTCTTCCCTTCTATTTCTTTTTAAAAGTCTGTTTGTCTCATCTCTTGTTTACATACCCCCTTTTTTCTTGCTGTATGTATGTATGTGTGTGTGGTGTGTGTGTGTGTGTGTGTGTGTGTGTGTGTGTGTGTGTGTGTGTGTGTGTGTGTGTGTGCGTGCGCGCGCGCGCGTACATACGTGAGTCCGTGTGTGTATGTGTGTGAGTAAGTGTGTTGTGTTGTGTGTGTGTATGTGTGTGTGTGTTTGTGTGTGTTTGTGTGTGTTTGTGTGTGTGTGCATGCGTGCGTGTGTGTATGTGCATGCGTGTGTGAAACATAAAAAAAAAAAGAAGGGGAAGGATATCTATAAGCTCTTGTGCTAAAATGAACAAAATTGAAAAAGAAATTTGTTTGTCGTCTGTGGAGAAGATGCTTTTGTGAAACTGGGTTAGGTGTATAAGCTTACCAATAAGAGATGTTTTCTTTCAAACAAAACCTGATACAATATCAACATCTCAAACACTTTACTGACAAACGTAAATTGTATATACTCTGCAACAGGTTAAAAAAAACAAAACTTTCCTTTTTCAATTTTGGCACTGACAGCCAGCCATACTTTACTTGACCCAGTTCCGAGAATGACCCAGAAAGACTGTTGTTCTTCTCGGTTAGTTGAAAGTCAACGTTCGGCTGTGACCTTGAACAAAACCTGCATGCCTGCACTTCTCAAAAACCACCATCAACATTAATTACACTCTTTCTCTGGATTAGTACCCGTTTTATGGCGCATTGTTATCAGGATGGGGAGGGGGGGGAGGGGGGAGTAGGATTGGGTGGATCGGTGGTCTAGAGGTAACGCACCTGTCAGGAAAGCGAAAAGTCCTTCGAATCCCGTTTGGGCCCAAAAACTTTCCCTCCATCCATTAGACCATGATGGTGGTCTGAGCGCTAGTCTTTCGGATGAGACGATAAACCGAGGTCCGTATGTTACAGATCATTATTTAGCGCACGAAAAGAACCCACGGCAACAAGGGGGTTGTCCCTGGCAAAATTACGTAGAAACAGCCATTTTTGATAGGGAAACAAATACAGTTGCAGACGACAGGAAAAAGAAAAAAAATAATGGGTAGGCGCTGCACTGTGGCGACGCGCTCTCCTGGGAAGAGCAGGCCCGAATTTCACGCAGAGAAATCTGCTGTAACATAAATTGGTGTAATTTTTTTTTAAATGATGGAGGAGGTAAACAAATGGTGGCAGGGTTAGAGGTCGGGGGGGGGGGGGGATGAGGGCAGTTTCTTTTCACGCTGAATAGCTATAGGTGGCTTTCCTTATCTTGTTGATGTTTATTGGTGGGAACCGTTGTTAGAATGATTAGGTTCGGTTTTGTTTCTTTTTATTTTGCACCAATGTCAATGTAAGTTTACCTCTTTTTGTTTCTGTTTTTCTTTCTCTGTTTCTGTCTGTTTGTCTGTCTGTCCGTCTGTGTGTCTGCCTGTCTGCCTGCTGCCTGCCTGCCTGCCTGTCTGTCTGTCTGTCTGTCTGTCTGTCGCTGTCCGTCGTCGTCCGTCGTCGTCTGTCTCTCTTCTTCTGTCTATCTGTCTCTTCTATCTTCTATCTATCTATCTATCTATCTATCTATTCCCCCCCCTACTATCTATCTATCTATCTATCTACCTCCTACCCCACGAGCTCCACTCTCTAAGTGTCGAGGAAGACGTCTCGACAGAGAGAGGAAGAGAGAGAGACGAGAGGAGAGAGAGAGAGAAGAGAGAGAGAGAGAAACAAAAGTCAACATCAAACTACAATAACCTAGAAATATATTATATGTGTGCGTGCGTGCCCGTGTGTGGCATGCGTGTGTGCGTGCGTGTGTGTATGCTGCATGCGTGCGGGCGGTGTGGCGTGCGGGTGTGTGTGTGCGTGCGTGCATACGTGTGTGATATGCTGTGTGTGCGTGTGTGCGTGCGCAAGTGTGTGTGTGTGTGTATGCGTGTGCACGCACGAGATAAGGAATGAAGGACAAACGAGAACTATCACAGTGTGTGTGTGGACAACAATAATTATCACAAAATCACATGTTGTCTGCATCTGAACGAACTGTTGCTTTCCATCTGTCTAAAAGCATTGTAGTTGCTGTTGACACGACAACACTTTACGCTTACAAGTGTTCAGGTTGACAGATGGCTTGTGCACGTTTCTTATCTCCTTTTATCTGGCAGGGCTTCTTTCCTTTCTAAAGGTCTAGTTTCGTTTTTGTGTTTTTGTCTCTGACTCTCTGTCTGTACATCTGTCGGTCTGTCTATCTATTTGCTAGGTCTGAGTGTCTGTCTATTGTCTGTTTGTTTCTGTCTAAAAGAATGAAAATAGATATGTCATACACACCACATACACTGCCTGTCTGTAAATATGTCTGTCTGTATATATGTATGTGTATCTGCCTGTCTGTATGTATGTATTTCTGTCTGCCTGTATGTATATCTGTCTGTCTCTCACTCTCCATACCTCTCTCTCATTCGCTCTCTCACTCTCTACTCTCTCACTCACTTTACCTACCTCTCTCTCCCTCTCCCCTCGATCCCCCCCCCCCTCTCTGTATTTGTCCATATCTGTCTCTGTCTGTGTCTTTCTCTTTCTCACTATGTCTGTCTGTCTGTCTGCCTGCCTGCTGCCTGCCTGCCTGCCTGCCTCTGCCTGTCTGCCTGTCTGTCTGTCTGTCTGTTCTCCTTCCCTCCCTCTTATCTTTGAGGGCTTTTAGGGAAAATTGTCTGCTACAATGTAAAGTTTCTGTGGTCTATATTCAGACATTTAGAGCCAAACAACATGCATCATTGATAACTTGCCAAGTATTCTTGAAACACACACACACACACACACACACACACACACACACACACACACACACCACACACACACACACACACACCCACACACACACTTGTCACAAAATCTCACCCACACACCGGAATCTATTATCTGGCGTGCCGATTTAACATTCTAACTAGGCTAACTAAACCCAAATGCACCACACAGGAAAACCCAACACTACTACAATGTGCAACACTGCAGCCCTCATAAACACGACAACACCAATCTTCCTGTATTCTTCTGTTCTGCATCATTTTCTTTAAATTTACGATGCATTGTTATCAAGATGACGAAAAAGGAAGGGGGAAGGAGGGAAGAAAAGCACAGGGTGGTTCCTTCGGTCGTGGTTACTGCTGATTTAGGCTCTGATGGCTGTCCCTATCTTGCTGAGACCCGTTGAATGAAATACGTCACAAGGACGCCATAGCCCAGTGGTTAAGACCGTTCGACTTCAAACCCGTGGGTCCATGAAGTCGTAGGTTTCTTATTCTTCTCCGTCTTCCTCTTCTTGTTCTTCTTCATCGTCGTCGCTGTCGTCGTCGAACATTCAGACAGGAAATTATCGTTTGCCTGTCATATAAGCGAAAATGCGTTTCGCTGCCGTTAAGCGCCTGACAAGGCAGGCCCAGCGCATCCAACTTCGACAAAGTTGTGGGTTCGAATATTGGCGGCGTGTGGTGAATTAAGGGTGGGTTTTTTTTTAACGATCTCCCGGGTCAACTTCACGAGCAGATATATCTGTCAGTGCCTTAATTCCATTCGTGGGTATACACATGCAAAAAAAAATCATATGCACCTTAATTTTTCCTGTACTTGATATCAGTAGGTTACGGAGACACAAACATACCCAGCACACACCCCCGAAATCGGAAAACAGCAACCTTTATGGTAGGTCGAAAATGGTTGCATATGCAAAATCTCACCATTGGTGAATCTCGGAGCTAAAAGTGTCGATCATTTGTGTGTGTGTATGTGTGTGTATGTGTTGTGTGTGTGTGTGTGTGTGTGTGTGTGTGTGTGTGTGTGTGTGTGTGTGTGTGTGTGTTGTATGATTGTGCGCACGCGCGCGTGTGCGCGTGTGTGTATGTATGTGTGTGTATGTGTAAATGTATGTGTATGTATGTGTGTATGTGTGTGCGCGCGCATGTCTGTGTGCATGCGTGTGTGTGCATGTGTGTGTGTGTGTGCGGGCACGCGCGCATGTGTGTGTGTTTGTGTGCAAATCTCAGGTTACAAAGGTTTAAGAAATGTAGATTTGTTTATGATTTTCCAATTCTGGTTACATGCAAACCTGCCAAAGCCTTAGACGTTTTAATGTATACGTACATGTAAAAGATCAAGAACACAGTTGCTTTTTTATATCAGAGCTGATGTGCAGTAACATAATATACATAATAATCTATAGACAATAGCACTCAAAGACACTGAAGCAGTTTTACATAGACTTTATGTCTGTTTTTTTTCTCCCTGTCTTGCGCTGTTTTTCTGTCCTATCTCTCTCTCTTTCTTTCCTCTCTCTGTCTGTCTGTCTGTCTGTCTCTCTCTGTCTGTCTGTCTTTGTCTGTGTGTGTGTTGTGTCATTCTGTCTGTCTGTATCTCTCTCTCTCTCTTTCTCTCCTCCCTCCTCCTCCATCCTTCCTCCCGCCATCTCTCTTCTTCCTTTATATATATATCACTTCTCACGTTCCCATTCTTTTTCCAGAGTGTGCATATAAAAAATATATATTCTTCATTGCATGATAAATTGTACGTGAGTGTGCGCGTGTGTGCACTTACCCTCTTTTTAGAACTGTCTTAAAAATCTCAGGGTTTTTTTGTGTGTGTCTGTTTTTTTTGCCGTGGCCTACATATCATAAATTGTTTGGCCAAAGCCTCTAAAAGCATTCCATTTGCTGGAAATCACTATCCTTTTTTATAGACTTCTAGCCTGGAACCCATCGTCATCTCTCTCTGTGTCTCTCTCTCTGTGTCTCTCTCTGTCTCTCTTCTCTCTCTCACACACACACACACACACATAAACGCGCGCGCACACACACACACACACACTTAAAAAGAAGAAATTATGAAACAATATACCGTGTTTCAGCTTCCGTGATAAAAAAGTAAGTTAATGGGTAAATAAAAAAAATAAGTACGAGATAGAAAATATAAACGTCAATGTACAAATGAATGACTTAATGAATAAATAAAAATATGAATTAAGATACCAGTCTCTTCATATTATCTTTCTAACAGAAGTTTGAAAGTGGCAAGCAAAGTTACGTCTTCATAACGAGAAAACAGATATTGCTGTTGATATTTTGTACTTTACTCCGCTGTTAGTAAACTGTTTGCTATTATATATCATTATTGTGATTGGAGATTTTTTTCATAATCCTTCATCGTGTTAGAAATCTGGATATTTATCAAGGTCATTACTTTGCAGTTAA
>CM060336.1:50714423-50716923 GCA_030674155.1 Stramonita haemastoma
AGGCCAGTGCGTGTGCGTTGGTGGTGGTGTGTGTGTGTGTGTGTGTGTGTGGTGTGTGTGTGTTGTGTTGTGTTTGTGGTTGTATGTGTGTGTGTGTGTTTGTGTTTGTGGTTGGTAGCTGGTGCGTGTGTGTGCGTTGCCTGTGTGCGTTTGTGCTCTCATGCAGTTCTGTGTCGTGTACTGCATTATTAAATGTGATGTCGTGTATGTGAAGCAATGAGAGATGCCGTTTCCCAAAGTTCAGATCTATAATATGTCTAACCTAAAATGCTAACAACACAATATCAATGAATAAAAAAGATGTAACTTTAATTCGGGTTATCTTTCTTGGTGTCAACAGGCTGTATTTTATTCCTAGTATCTGTGGTAAAATAGTACGGGAATAGCAATCATTCCATTAAAATTGGTGGCTGTACTCTCTCTGTCTCTCTCTGTGTCTGTCTGTCTGTCTCTCCCCGCCTCTCTGTCTCTGTCTGTCTGTCTGTCTGTCAAAATTTGCATACGAAAAATTGTATGTGTAATATATGTATGATAAATTCTTTGTATTTGAGGTAAAACAAGAGCACAAAAAAAGATGTAGTATTTGCTTGTTTTTTTTTTCTATAAGAGTATCTAATGTCATACGCATCATATCTTTGTTCATAAATCTAATGCTTTAGTTTGTGTTTTGTGAATTGCAAGAACACACACACAAACACACACACACACTCACTACACAATCACACATTTACACACACACACACACACACACACTCACACACACACACACACACACACACACACACACACACACCACACTCACTCACTCACTCACACAATCACACATTTACACAACACACACACACACACACAAGCACACACACAACAACACGTATTGGTAAACCTAATTACCCAACAATAATCGACATTTCTTAACATGACATAAGACTATCAACTAACAGCACACAGAGAGGGGTCCCGTGCAAAACGATTACAATAATTATCCGCTATTTATTACGCAATACATAATACTGGCTTTTGCCAACAGGGAAAATACGTTTGTTGTAATGACCAGGCTAGAATTGCAGCATAGAATACTGGATGAGAAAATGGTATGGGGACAATTGACAGCAAAGGAGGAGGTTGGTGGGAAAGTGGGGGGGGGGGGTTGGAGAGGGGTGACGAGAATGTTTAGAGAAAATAGGAATGGTGAGAAATGAGAGAGGAATAGAAAAATTTGGGAAGAGAGAGATGGAGAAGAGACAATGAACGAGAAGAGAGAGAGGAGAGAGAGAGAGAGAGAGAGAGAGAGAGAGGAGAGAGGAGAGGAGAGAGAGAGAGAGAGAGAGAGAGAGAGAGAGAGAGAGAGAGAGAGAAGAGAGGAAGAGAGAAGAGAGAAGTAGGAGAGGAGGAGAGAGAGAGAGACAGAGAGGAGAAGAGAGAAGAGAGAGAGAGAGAGAGAGAGAGGAAGAGAGAGAAGAGAGAAGAGAGAGAGAGAGAAGAGAGAGACGAGAGAGAGGGAGGAGGGAGGAGAGAGAGAGAGGGAGGAGAGAAGAGAGAGAGAGAGGAGAGAGAGAGAGAGAGAGAGAGAGAGAGAGAAACAAATACAACAAATAGACAGACAGAGAGACAGACACACACACACAACTATCATCACCAACACAACAACACAGATACACAAAGACACACACAGGCACACAGACACAGACACAGACACAGACACACACACACACACACACACACACACACACACACACACACACACACACACACTACATACCGTGTTCTGCGAGTTTTGCTGCTCCGAGGAGACTTTTATCCACGGATGTGTCTGAAACAGAACCACCACAGTCAGGGTCAATACACAACTTTCTTCTTTTATTTCTCTTTCCTCAGCTAGAGCTCCAGGGTTCATCACCAATAGCGAGCTTTTGCGTATGCGACATTTTCCCTCTCCCCTCACACAATGAAGGTAGCCACATTCCGACTTCAGGGACGTATACTCAGTATGTCCCTGTTTCATGTAACCTACCGAACGCTGACATGAGTTACGGGATCTTTAACGTGCATAATATTTTATCCTATGCATGTGTGTACATACAAGAATGGGATTAAAGCACTGAAAGGCATGTCTGCACTTAAAGTTGACCAGGGAGATCGTAAAAAAAAAAAGTCCCCACCCTTAATTCACCAAACGCCGCGGAGATTCGAACCCACGACTTCATGGACCCATTGGATTGAAGTGGAACGGTCTTTAACACTCGGCTATAGCGTCTGTCTGAAGAACTTAAAAGATGTAGGCTTCAATTCTTAGCTATCTTTATCGTAGATGTCAACAGAGCTGCATTCTGTTCCTAGTATTTGTGATAATGCGGGATAGGAATAGCAATCATTCTATTAAAATTGATGAGACTCCTCTGCACTGTGTGTGTGTGTGTGTGTGTGGTGTGTGTGTGTGTGTGTGTGTGTGTGTGTGTGTGTGTGTGCGTGTGTGTGTGTGTGTGTGTGTGTATCTGTCTGT
>CM060336.1:50721923-50729423 GCA_030674155.1 Stramonita haemastoma
ACACACACGCACCACGCACACGCACACCACCACACACACACACACACACACACGTGCGCGCAATTGCAAATACATGCATACACTGCGCACACACATATACCCATTCACGCGAGCTTGAGCACACATACACACACAACCACATACAGAGACACAAACAAACAAACAAACACAAAAGCACACACAAAAAAACCCTCACCACACCACACACACAACAAAAAACAACAACCAGACACACACACACACACATACACTCGCACATACATACATACACACACATACACACCCACAACACCCCCCCCCCCCAACCCATGCCCCCTCCCTATATTTTTATATTTTTCTGTCTGAGCCCCTTGGCACCAAATCATGGCTAGGGGATGAACTCTCTGGAACGAGTTATATACTTAGGGGAGAGATCATCAGTTCTGTGAGTGTGTGTGTGGTGTGTGTGTGTGTGTGTGTGTGTGTGTGTGTGGTGTGGTGTGTGTGTGTGTGTGTGTGTGTGTGTGTGTCTGTGAGAGTGAGAAGATATGATATTCACACTGTACACACGCACGCGCACGTACACACACACACACATTTTATTTATATTTTAAATATATTAAAATTTTTTTATACCACTTTATGTCACAGTAGATTTCTATGCGTGAAATTCGGGTTGCTCTCCCCGGGGAGAGCGCGTCGCTACAAGTGCAGCGCCTACCCATTATTTTTTTTCATCAGGGATGGTGTCTAAACACAACACCTGTGTGCATGCTGGGTTTTTTTAAAATATAATTTTGTCATCCACTCCTACCGGCACACGATGGCCTGCTCTTCCGAAAGGCGGAACGGTGTTTTAACGTGTGCGCAAGATGTTCTGCGTGCGTTCGCACACGGGGCCTCGGTTTCTAGTCTCATCCGAATGACTTTGACATTCAGTTCGATTTTTTCGTCAAACTGGGAAGAAAGGGCGAGGCAGGGTACGAACCCAGAAACTCACGGTTTACATATTGGCAGGTGAACGTGTTAACCATCCTGCCACCTTACTTCCTCATATGAACGAACACACACACACATAGCACGTACATTGAGCACACAGACCCAAACACACACTCTCTCTCACACATACACATATGAACACACACACACCACACACACACACACACACACACACGCACGCGCGCACATACACATACACGCGCGCGCGAACACACATACACTCGCACAAACACACACACAGACTACACACACACCACACATAAATCGCACACACATATAAACAACACAAAACAACACGACGGAACACACACATACACACAACACACAACACAAAACAAACAAACCCCCCTTACACACACACCAAACCTCCCCTCTTTCCCCCCCCCCCCCCCCTTACACACACTGTATTCACAACCAAACCCTTTCTATATTCCTCCAGTTTAGTTGTGCCAGAGGTTATTCTGACCTCACACAAGTTCGTCATTATCATTATTATATATTTTTTTTTTATTCTTCTGTCTCAGCCCCTTGGAACCAAATCACAGCTTGGAGATGAACTCTCTGGAACAGGTTATATATACTTAGGGGAGAGATCATCAAGTTCTGTGGTGTGTGTGTGTGTGTGTGTGTGGTGTGTGTGTATGCGTGCGTGCGTGCGTGCGTGTGTGTGTGTGTGCGTGCGTGTGTGTGTGGTGCGTGCGTGCGTGCGTGCGTGCGTGCGTGGTGCGTGCGTGTGTGTGTGTGTGTGTGTGGATGCGTGTCTGTGAGAATGAGATGATAAGATATTCACACACACACATACACACACAAACACACAAAAACCACAAACATACACAACACGCACACTGAGCACACAGACACAGACAGATACACACACACACAGAACGTAGGCACACGCACAAACACGCGCGCGCGTGCACACACATACACACGCACACACACAACACACACACACACACACAAACACACACACACATGTCTGATATCACTATTTATTGGAAGGACGTTAAACTGAAAATAACACACACACACACACACACACACAACACACACACACACACACACACACACACACACACACACACAACACAACACAACACAACACAAAACAAAATAACAACACACACATACACACACAACCACACATAAACACACACAACCACACACACACACACACACACACACACACACACACACACACACACACACACACACACACACACACACACACACACATCACACACACTTGCATCAGATAAACATACGGACCCTCCCTATCTCACGGCCTACTGTTACACCAGAAGAGGTCACGCTGATCTGACAGTATAGTGATGAATTATTATTATTATCATTATCGTCATCATTATTTTTTTGGGGGGTGCCTATCCCCGTTGGCTCAGAATCCGGGTGCGTAGATGCTGCTGCTGCTCTGTGTGGAATGGATCTCATATTTACAGGGGGTGGGGGTGGGGTGGGGGAGAGAGTTTGTGTGTGTGTGTGTGTGTGTGTGTGTGTGTGTGTGTGTGTGTGTGTGTGTGTGTGTGTGTGTGTGTGTGTGTTGTGTGTGTGTGTAGTGGTGTGTGTGTGGTGTGTGTGTGTGTGTGTGTGTGTGTGTGTGTGTGTGTTGTGTGTGATGTGTGTGGTTGTGTTGTGTGTGTGTGGTGTGTGTGTGTGTGTGTGTGTGTGTGTGTGTGTGTGTGTGTGTGTGTGTGTGTGTTGTGTGTGTGTGTTGTGTGTGTGTGTTGGTGTGTGTGTGTGTGTGTGTGTGTGGTGAGTGAGTGTGTGTGTGTGTGTGTGTATTACGACTTAACAGCCTATGCGATAAAATACTTCGGAGAACTGGGGGAAAACAGCTCATCTTTAAGTACGGTGTTGGACTATAAGGTAAACAAATCAGGATTTTTTTTCCTCAAAAATCTACAACTTGTCAATAATAACAAGTAGAAAAAAACCTTCGCAATTAACTAACAATAGGAACTATAACATGAAAAAAATTCTGAACTTTGAATACGTTTACACATGATGATGTGGATAATGTGCGCAAAATTGGTGGCCAATAGGAGAGGTATAAAGAACCAGGTCATAAAGAAATGCCTTTAAAACAAAATGTTTAGTGTTAAACATCTGCTTACCTGTTGTCCTCGTATTAAAGACATTATTTCTGTTACATTGAAAGATCCAATCCTTTTAGAATCATCTGTAACTCTTAAAAGCATCCTAGACAATGATATACTTCTCTGTAAAATTTTCAGTAGATCAATGATGCGCATGGACCAACAAACATGCGCAAACAAACGTGCGCATGCGATAAATGGGGGGGGGGGGGTATGTGCATAATTTATGTGCATGTGTGGTCTTTGCGCTACTTGAGACCGTGATTTTTTAGTGTTTTTATTTTTTTGCTTTGTGATATAACAGTATATTAATATTGTATGGTTTTATACCACGGTTATGTACCGAAAGCGAGATCTTTCTCTTTTCTAAATCTGCATTTCGTAAGAAGAATGAAAATACGCAGCATAAAACGTACTACTTTTTGGAAAGGAACCATCAGACAGATAGCTTTTGTATGTACTCGTTGTTGTTGTTGTTGTCGTTGTTGTAAGACAATTCATACAGCTACAGGGCTTGCTTCTCTGAGTGCTCGAACGATTGAGAAAAAACATATTACGGATGATGTGAATAGTGCCACTATGCATGTTTCTTACTGGTACGTAAATGTGCATGCACTAACAGACAGACAAAAAGACAGACACACAGTCACAGACAGACAGAGACACATAAACACATTCAAACACACACACAAACACACACACAGACACTGGCACACACACACACAGACACAGCCACAAGAACACACTGACAAAGACACACACATAGAAATGGATGACAAAATTTACAACAAAAACTGCAAACACACGGGGACTGGATGAGTGCTTATTCCATTACGCTCGAAATGAAATAATCAATAAACAATAAACTCACTGTCTGTCTGCCTGTATGTCTGCCTGTCTGTGTCTGTCTGTCTGACCCCCCGCCCCCCCCCCCCCCCCCCCCCTCTCTCTCTCTCTCTGCTCTCTCTGCTGTACACTATTTCTTTAACTCCTTTCCCTTATCCAGTCAACGGAATCTCGAAGTGACTATCTAGAAAAAAACAAACCACAGGACTGTTGTCTAAACCTGTGTACATCGAATTCACACTCTGGTGTTTAAACTGGGGATGCTTACCCAGATAACCCTAGCGTTAAAGGCTTTGCCTTTCAAACAGTAGTTATCCCCCGTTGGGATGCCGGGTGGGGGTGGGGAGAGGAGTAGGGGATGGGATGGCTTGTCACAGTAAAACAGCATCCCTTCCTTCTGAAAATTCCATGCTAGGATTTCCCTCTTTTCTATCCCTCTCTTTCTTTCTCCCTTGTTTCTTTTGTTTATGTCACCTCCTTCTTGTCTAATCTCTGCTGTTATAGGACAATTCTCCCGCTTTCTTTTCTTTTTTTTCTTTTCTTTCTTTTTTTTTTTTTTTTAGCTAGAAGGATCTGAAAGATAAGTTTTTCTGCAATGCCAAAGTCGGACGCGCTGGGCCTGACATGTCAAGTGCTTGATTAACGGCAGCAGATCTCATTTTCCACGAATAGAATCTCAAAGTGACTATCTTGGAGAAAAAGAAATGAAAAAAGATGTTGTCTTAACCGCTTTACATTGAATTCACACTCTTTATATTTTAAATCATGGATGTTTTCACCAGATAATTAACTGGACGTTAAAGGCTTTTTTGCTTTTCAAACCGTAGTTAACGGTTAAGTTTACCACTGAGCCGACAGTGAGGGACAGACTAATCTGCTTGGACCTATCATGCCACGGGTCTGTCACGTTTATCAGGCTGTGCTAAATCTGGTCCTCCTTTTTATCAGTTTACACGATAGGACAGGACGAAAACAAAAAACAGAAAGTGAACAAACAGGAAAAAAAGTTTCTCAGGCTTTGCAATCTCTGGCCCAAACCGATCTAGCCATCGGAGGTATAACGAGCTGGCTTGTTTGTTTGTCTTCACCAAAAGTGGCGTTTTTAACCACATGTTTCACGGACACTATAGCCGAGTGGTTAAGACCGTTCGACTTCAGTCCCATGGGTGCATGAAGTCATGGGTTCGAATCTTGACAGCAGTGTGTAGTGAAATAGTAGGTTGGAAATTTTACGATTTCTAGGGTTAACTTTAAGTGTAGACATGCCAGTGCCTTAGTTCCCTTTGCATATATAAATATGCAGAAGTTCAACTATCAACGTTACAAATCCTAAAAGTCATGTCAACGTTCTGTGGGTTCCGGAAACACGAGCATTATCTAGCAAACATCTCCGAAGTTGGAATGCGGCTTCCTTCATTGTGGGCAAACAACGAACGAAAGCATAAGCAAAATATCACCATCGGTAAATCTATCTCCGAGCTGTAGCGGAAAAACAAAGAATCCTACAAGATAAGAGAGAAAGAAACAAAACACACAAAGTAAAGAAGCAGGAAAAAAGAGAAGTTTCCCAGGCTGTAACTCTGCCCAAAACAGATTTGGCCATTGAGGTGGCTGGTTGGCTTGTATGTCTGCACCAAAAGTGGTGTTGTTATCTACATCCTTGACGGACGCTATAGCCGAGTGGTGGATTAAGACCATTCGACTTCAGTACCCAGCCACGGGTCCTTGAAGTCGTGGGTTCGAATCTTGGCCTTGCCCTCTGGTGAATTAGAGGTGGGGATTTTTTTTTTTACGATCTCCAATGTCAACTTCAAGTGCGGACCTGCAAGTGCCTTCATTCCGTTCGTGTATAGACACATGTAGAACAGACACACAAACACAGACACTGACACACACACACACACACACACACACAACACGCTGCGCGTACACACACATACACACACGTGCGTCGTGCGTGCGTGCGTGAGCGCTACACACACACTACACTACGCGCGCGCGCGCACACACACACACATACACACACACAGAGAAAGATAATGCACTGTACACACACACATACACACACAAACAACACAACACACACAAAACACACACACACAGAGAAAGATAATGCACTGTACAACACACACACACACACACACACACACACACACACACACACACACACACACACACACACACAACAACATTCAACCCCCTTCCACAACACTCTTCCCTCCTTCTCCTCCTCATCCTTTCCAATCCCAACACTAAACCAACAACACAAATGGAACAAACTGGGTTACATGACCAAAATGAAAGGAAGCCGTTGGATAACCCAATGCCTTCAATGTCTGTTGACTTGCACCCTGATCAGTCGGTCAAACTTTCACGGTCAGTGGTCAGATGGTCTGGGCTCTTATGTGGCTTCTGTTACTTTTTGTTCTTTTCAGTTGTTTTGTTATTTCTGTTGTTGTTGTGGACTATGCCCCCATAAAAGAAAGTCTTTCGTGCCTTACAGTAAGTCATATATAAAAATGGGAGTAAGAATTATAAAGATGCAAATATACATCTATCTCACAGTATGTCTGTCTGTCTGTCTGTCTGTCTGTCTGTCTCACTCTTTTACACACTCCCTCCCTCTCTCTTTTACGCACGCACACATGCAAACACACAATTACACACACACGCTCGCGCGCGCATGCGCGCAGGGGCGCGCAACACACACACAAACACACATACACAAGAAACAAAGACTCTGAAGGCAAAAACATGGAATGAACTAGCTTACACCACACAAGCGAGGAAGCTCTCGTGTGTGTGTGTGTGTGTGTGTGTGTGTGTGTGTGTGTGTGTGTGTGTGTGTGTGTGTGTGTGTGTGTGTGTGTGTTGCGCGCGCGCGCGTGTGTGTGTGTGTGTGTGTGTGTGTGTGTGTGTGTGTGTTTAGTGTGTGTGTGCATGCGTGCATGTATGTGTGCGCGCCTGCGTGCGAGCGCTTGTGTGTATATCTGTGTATGCATGTGTCTGTGTGTGTGCGTGCGTGCGTGCGTGCGTGCGTGCGTGTGTGTATGTATGTATGTGTGTGTGTGTAAAAAAACAGCTGACCAAATCTAACCTATTATTTTACGGTTACTGATCAGTCTGACTTTGTTGACTTTGGGGACCTTAGCAAAGACCTGAAACAATACTGCTGAAAGAGGACTGAACCACCGATCGCCTGCTACTTTTGATCCGATCACTGACACGGGTTTTCTTTCTTTTTTGCTTCACTGGATTAGCTTGGATTCTGTGTCCACATTGTTTTTGGCTTGGGGGAGGGGGCATATTATCTTTTCTTCAGTTTTTCCCCTCTACTACTTGAGAAAATTTACTTCCACATGCATGTACGAAGAAGTGAGTGAGTGAGAGAGTGACTTACAGAGAGAGAGAGAGAGAGAGAGAGAGAGAGAGAGAGAGAGAGAGAGAGAGAGAGAGAGAGAGAGAGAGAGAGAGAGGAGAGAGAGAGAGAGAGAGGGTGAGGGAGAGAAAGAGACAGACAGACAGACAGACAGACAGACAGACAGACAGACAGAGACAGGGA
>CM060336.1:50741923-50744423 GCA_030674155.1 Stramonita haemastoma
CACGTTAAAATCTGTTCCGTCTTTCAGAAGAGTAGGCCATTGCGTGCTTGTGGGGACTGATGAGAAAATTTACAAACCACATTGTACCTGGGATTGGATGTAAGAAAAGTTCATGAGGGCGTATTCCATTATCGTCGAAACAAAGGAATTTAAAAGCAAAACACGTCCCCCGCCCCCGCACAAAACACAACCCCTCCCCCCCCCCCCCCCCGCCGCACACACACACACACACACACACAACCACACACACACATACATACACACACACAACACACACACACACCGTGCTTAATAAGTTATCCTCGATTTAAAAGAATTAATATATATATATATAATAATATATATATATTTATATACATCACTCTCACACACACACACACTTACACTTACACTTACACACACACACACACACACACACACACACACACACACACACACACACACACACACACACACACACACGCCATCATAACCAGCAGCACGAACACTTCTCTGCTCACAAGATTCTCTGGCATCCCAGCCAGAAACACCAATACCTCATTTTCCGCCAATGAATATGCAAATGACTCCCGCCACCTATGAATTATGCATGAGGCTGTAAAATGAGCAGAGGAATATGCCAGCACACTCTCGCTGGTTCCACAACGGCTGCGAAGAGTCGTCTGCTAACTAACAACCCTTTGTATGATAAAACTGAACACCAGCCGCAGATTATGTCATGTTGCGTCAATGCGAATCTCCGGTCGTTGATCTCAGGCAGGAGATTAGGACTGATTGTTGTTCTTTCTCTGTTGGAGATCTCATACTGATTTCCTATATTTTTAGCAAACTTTTTTTTGTTAGGGTGATAGTATGTTTTGTGTTGTTGTGGTGGTGGTGGTAGTAGCGGTGGTGATGGTGGGGGTGATCATCATCATCATCATCATCATCATCATCATCATCATCATCATCATCATCATCATCATCATCATCATCATCATCATTATCTTCATCATCATCATCATCCGAATATTTTGGGATTTTTCTTTTTATCAAAGTTCTTTTACTTCGGCGATAATGGAATAAGCACTCATGTGAATTTTGTTTACTTTTCACATCCAGTCCAGATGTATATATGGTTATGTAAATTTAGTCATCCGTTGGCACACGATGGCCTTCTCTTCTGAAGCGCGGAACAGGTCTCATAGTGTGCGAAGATGTTTTTCGTGCGTTGGAACACGGGATCTCAGTTTATAGGAAGAATAAAATCAAATTCGTATTTATTGCTAAATAACGTATACGGTACACAGGAAAGGGCTAGATGATAATAACAACAATGAAATCATTGAATAAAAAACGCTAAAGAAAACTATGACATAACTATATCGAGTGTCCAACACTACTGTTCAATAAACATTCTGTTATACCAAGCGCCAATTTAATGTTTTTTTGTAGGTATTTTTCAAAGATTTCGCAGAGAAGAAGGGCAAAAAAACTTTACGATTTTTACACTTAAAAATCATTGATACTTTGCAACTAGATTTGCCTTCAGGACAAAACCAAATACTGCCCCATCTACCTTCCCCGAAAGGGGGGAAATAACCCAACAAAAAGGAAAAGAAAAATACAACCTATACGGGTATAAGAAATACTGTTATTATGTACAACAGCATCAGCAACAACAGCTGGTAACATTTTTTTCGGTGGATCGGAAGTCTAGAGGTAATGCACCTACCTAGAAAATGAAAAGATTTACATGCAGAGCGGGTGAAACTCAAACTTGCTACCAATACAAGTTAACGTCCTCTTGTTATTAACTACAGCAACAACAAAAACAACATAATAACAACCAGTGAAAATACATATTGCTGACCAGCTAAAACTCAAAACTTGCGTCCTATACGATTTAACATCTTACTGTCATTATCTACAACAACAAGAACAACAATATCAACAAGTGAAAATGATTTATTCCTAAGCGGAAACTCGCATTTGCATCCTACACTTATTGTTAACATTATCCAGGCTTTAGACCCTTGACACTGCCTGCATTTGGTGGAGGGTAGATAAATATAATAAATATGTCACTGTCCCCCCAAAAAAAACCTACAAAAAAACCAACCCTCCCATAAAATAAAACACAAACAAAAACAAACCAACAAAACAACTAAAAACACAAAAAAAAAACTGCCGAACATTTTACACTGGCGCCACATGTCCCAAGAAAAAAAAGTCACGCTGGATATTTTCGGTTCTTTTATCTCTGACTACTGACAGATACAAGTCAGTCCACGTTTATGTTCCATTCATTCAACAAGTCAGGATTTCTTGCTTTTTTGTTGTTCTTTTTCTTCTTTCCTTATTTGAGCATTAGAGTAAAAATAAAGTAAGAAAAAAAGAGGTTTTATAATGTCTGCAACCAGCTAGCACGGATCTTTCACTTACTATCCACTCCTTCTGTCTTCCTGTGAACGTGTGTGTTGTGTGTGTGTGTGTGTGTGTGTGTGTGTGTGTGTGTGTG
>CM060336.1:50766923-50769423 GCA_030674155.1 Stramonita haemastoma
ATAGGAGTACAACCAAACCTAATTTGATGATCATTTTCAACTTTTTCGTAACTACATGATAGTTCTCTGTGTCCTCCATCACCCCACAAACAAGCACACATCGCATATTTTACTATAAAAATGTGTACAATTCAGCAGAAAATATTTTCTGACTGGCACTTTATTGAAGATACTAGATGACCCGGAAGGTAAGGGTGGAGTGTAGCCTGCGTAAGTGTACTTGAGTCAGCAGGAGGCTACACACTCTCATTCACAACAGGCTTCCAGTTTTCGGGGAACGGTATCTGTGTGGACGCTGACAGGACGACAGAACTGCAGGCACATGATAAGCCGATGACGGAATACATCACAACTAGACGAAACATAAAAAGCAATAACATGACACTCCCGCGCGTGAGTGTGCGCACACGCACACACACATGCACGCGCTCATACACACGCACACACACACACACACACACATATATATATATATATATATATATATATATATATATATATATATATATATATATATATATATATATATGGCGGAGCAAGCAGTGACATCAAAAACCACATCAACAAAGCAAGAGCTGCCTACAGAAATCTGAACAATGTGTGGAAGTCATCCCAATACAGCACAAAGACCAAACTAAGACTGTATCAGAGCTGCGTACTTTCCACCCTCCTGTATGGTGCAGAATGCTGGAGGATGACTGAGAATGACATTAACAAACTGTCTACATTCCACACGAAGAATCTCAGGAGAATACTGCGCATCTTCTGGCCTGAGACCATCTCCAACCAAGAACTCCTGGCCCGCTGCGACCAAGAAAATATAGATACCATCATTATGCAAAGACGATGGAGATGGATAGGACACATCAGCCGACGGGAACAAGGGAACATCGCCCGAACAGCCCTCCACTGGACACCAGACGGAAAACGCAGGCGAGGACGACCCAAGAACACCTGGCGTCGGACAATAGAAACAGAGCTGAAGACCCTCCAACACTCCTGGGAAACCATTCAGAAACTGGCCCAAGACAGGCAGGAGTGGAGAACCTTTGTTGCTGCCCTACATGCCAAGAAGGCATAAAAAGGCTTTGGATTGGATATATATATAAATATATATATATATATATATATATATATATATATATATATATATATATATATATATATATAAAGCGGGCGTGCACACACACACACGCACACAGAGGCGCGCGCGCAACACACACAGAGTAGCTCTGTCTCTGTTTCTCGTGTCCAGTCTCCTATTTTAGGGTCGTCTGGTATCGCTTAAAGTGGAAAGACGTTAAAATTGAAGACACGCACACACACACACACACACACACACACACACACACACACACACACACACACACACACACACACACACACACACAGATGCATTCTGGTCTCGGCAGATACTGCATATGAATATTTATCCAAGTTATGATTGATTACAACTTTCAAGGGCTGATAAATAGCAAAAAGAAATAAAGTGGAAAAAACAAAAGCAAAATCTAATTTCCTCGAAATACTGATGCTTTAAAAAAAAGTTATGATTTTTTAAACCAGTTATGTAACTTCACCCTTTCCCATTTTCAGATGCTTTTTATGTCGGTCTGACGAGTGATCTAGCGGAGTGGTTAAGATCATTCGATTTCAATCCCATGCTCCATGAAATTGTGGGTTCGCATCTCGTCAGTGTTGTATGGTGAATCACGTGTGGTGTTTTTTTACGATCGATCTCCAAGATCAACTTCAAATGCAGACCTGCCTATGCCTTAACTCCCTTCATGTATTATACTCATGCACAAGATCAAATACACACTTTAAAGATCCCATACTTTATTTCAGCGTTTGGTGGGTTACAGAAATACGAAGATACCCATCATACAACCCTGAAGTCGCAATGCAGCTATCTTCATGGTAGAAAAAAATCGGTCGCATAAAAAACAACAACAGCAGCAACAACAGCAACAACAGTAGCAGCAGCAGCAACAACAACAAGAACAATAACAACAACAACAAAAACAGTAGCTACAAAAACAACAGCAGCAACAAAAAAATCGCACCATTGGTAAACCTCGGAGTTCTACCTAAACAAAAAAAATGTTGCATTTGTGCACGATGGTTCTAGGGGTTGGCTTCAGTCAGCAACAACAGCAACAACAGCAGCAGCAACAACAACAACAGTAGCACAAAAACAACAGCAACAGCAACAAACACAACAACAGGAACAACAAAATCGCACCATTAGTAAACCTCGGAGTTCTAGCCAAACAAAAAATGTTGCATTTGTGCAAGTTGTTTCTCCTAGGGGCTGGTTTCAGTCTGGTTTTCGTTACCGGCAAACTGGAGAATCTAAGATGAAAGTGTGGAATTGAGGGCTGCACCATTAGGTATACATGTATCTTATGAACCCATTTCAACATCTGGGTCTCCGTGTAGATCTCTGGTGTGTGTGCGTGTGTGTGTGTGTGTGTGTGTGTGTGTGTGTGTGTGTGTG
>CM060336.1:50771923-50774423 GCA_030674155.1 Stramonita haemastoma
GTCTCTGTCTTTCTCTCTCTCCCCCCCCCCTTTCTCTCTCTCTTTCGCTCTCCTCATTCCTCTCAATCTTTGTCTGTCCGTCTGTCTGTCTGTCTGACTTTCTCTCTATCTCCATATCTGTCTGTCTCTCTTTCTATATCTGTTTGTCAGTCTGTCTGTCCGTCTGTCTCTGTCTCTCTCTCTCCCCTCTCTCTCTCACTCTGTCTGTCTGTCTGTCTGTCTGTCTCTCTCTCACTCTGTCTGTCTGTCTCTCTCTCTCTCTCTCTCCTCAACGAAAGACACATGCAGCAGAAAACTAAATGGCAACCTATAAGACAGGGCAACTAAGAAAGAGCTTAAGGTCTTCTGAAACAGCTGCTACTAATACAGACCTTTTGAGTCTGTAGCTATAAAACCCTTATGGTGTATGCCATTGTAGGGCCTCAAAACACAGTTGAGTCAAACGTTATGTCGTACCTTCCAAATGATGTAAAGAAAATCATTTTCATATGTTCGGCTGTGTATCTTCTTCGTCAAAATATCAGATAACAGCTCCTCTTGTCTGTCATATGAGCTAAAATGCGTTGTATTGCCGTTAAGCGCCTGACAAGTCAGGCCCAGCGCATCTGACTTTGGCATGGGAGAGAATCGTTATATCTAAATTAAAGTTTTTCTGGAAAAAGAGACAGTAGAATGAACCATGCAGGGAAATGAGAAGAAGTAAAGAAAAAAGGCAGGAAGAAAGAGAGGGGTAGAAAGGAGGGAAATCCTAGGACAGAATTTCCGGAAGGTGGGGGTGGTGTTTACACTGACAAGACCTCGCCATCCCAGAGAGGGGAAGATGTATATAAAACGTATCGACAAATAATCACTGTTTGTGCGGCACCGCTAAAAATATTTCATTAATACATGACAGATCATCATAAACAGTGTGAATGATCACCAACTGCAAATTTCCAGTAGGTGTGTGTGTGTGCGTGTATGAGGGGGCGGGGCGCAAGGGGGGGGGGGATAGGTACTGGTGACGTGACGTATGCATGAAAAGGTGGTTAAAAGAAAGGTTGATATTTGATGGCTTCCAGTTCCATGGCCTTTAGCTTTATACATGTGTGCATTCGGCAACTCTCGGTAAAATGACTAATTACAAAGTTAAATGAAATCATCAGTTTAATGACCTCTCTCTCTGTTGTCTCTGTCTGTCTGTCTGTCTCTCTCTAAGACACACGTGAAAACAGGATTTAGCGGCCCAAGGCACAGGGCAACTAAATAAGAGCTCGAGTTCTTTAACAT
This sequence comes from Stramonita haemastoma, assembly GCA_030674155.1. NCBI lineage: Eukaryota > Metazoa > Mollusca > Gastropoda > Neogastropoda > Muricidae > Stramonita > Stramonita haemastoma. Next base: position 50,773,193 of record CM060336.1, read on the forward strand.
CTGCTTCTGATAATGGACCTTTTAAGTTTGTGGCTATGAGTTGTCACGGTTTACTCTCTGCTAGGGCGGCGGGCAGTCTAGTAAGTTTGGAATATTTTGCGTATGAATTGTAGCACCTAAATTGGAAATATCTGCGAGGATTTAAGTATAATCTCAACGACAAAATGGTGGCTCTAAAAGTCCTGAAAAGTCTGCACCGTGTTTGGCCTCAAAACAAGTTGAGTCAAACACCACGTAGTAATAATTCCCTATCAATATTCTTATTTTAGATTCTAAATTAGAAAGCAATCTTCACATCATTATTTTATGTAGACGTAAAAAGAATATCATGTTGTGTTTGTTCTAGCGCTTAAAAGGCTCGACTCGTCCATATAATCATAAGGTGTTGAGGTACTGAGAAAGCGATATTGTGGGTTTGTAACTGAATTAAATTATACTAATCTTGTTTGCTGCTTTTGATGTTGCTAGTATTATTGGTAGTGTGTGTAGGTAAGGGATTGTGTGTGCGTGCGTGCGTGCTGGTGCGCGCGCGCGCACGCGTGTGTATGTGATGTTAAATGCTATTTCTTTTTAATATGCGTGGTACTCTTTTATCTATGTGGTTTATTTTGCTGCTGTGCAATTTTGATCTTAGTAATTATGCCACTCAAAATATCTCATTTTAAAATAATAAAATATTATTGAGTCTTGGGCTGAAAGAAGACTGTCAATGTGTTGCACATATATGTAGTGGTTTTTGCAGTTATGTTTTGTGTTATGACATTATGTGTGGGAAGTTTAAGGGCTGACAGGTGATGGAGAAAAAGGAGAACATAATGCTTACTGGTGTCCCACATCCCTACCCCATGAGAAAATCTTGTAAAATCACGAGTTGTTGTTGTTGATGATGTTAAGTTGCTATGTTGTGGTTGCCTTTTGTTTTGTTTCTTCGTCGAACGCTCATACAGCTACTTCTGTTGTCTACAATACGAGCGAGAATGCGTTGCGCTGCTGTTAAGCTTCGGTGTGGAAGTAGACTGTTATCCTTGAAGTCTTTCTGGAAAAAAAGGCAGGAGAGTGGACCTAGTAGGCAGAAAATAGACTAGAAGAAGGTGTCAGGAAGAACAGGAATGAGGCAGTAACAAAGAGAGAGAGATAGACAAGAGGAAATTCACAGCACAGGTATTCCAGAAGGTGGACATGCTACACACACACAGACATTTATGTATGCATATTATATAATATATATAAT
>CM060336.1:50779423-50781923 GCA_030674155.1 Stramonita haemastoma
GATTGCGTTGTTACGATTATAAATATAGCGCGTAGTAAATTTGACATGATCAACTTCGCTTTTGCATAAGCAGACACAACGTGACAGTCTAAAGCAGGTGATACACGCCGAGACTTAAACCATTGCGCAGGAGATAATCGCAAGATGGAAATTAATCACTGCACTGTCCACAGGGACAGTCTAAAGCAGGTGACACACACCAACACTCAAAACCATCGTGCAGTAGATCACCACTAGATGAAATCATTGTACTGTACTGTCCACTCATTGACTGTCGACACACACTTGCCGGTCATGTTGAAGGTCCAGTTCTGTGTTAACAAAGCAGTTCTCTAAGTCCTCATTACGGATTGCTATTACTGGCATTAATGAACAAAAATTCAGTTACTTTGTCATGTACTGTTTTTTTTTCTTCTTTTTTCCAGACTGACGTTGTCAGATATTTCAAGATGATGTTCAAATCAGTTGTTAAGTTATCAGCATGGTTTGCTTTCATTGGATTTAAGGACAAAAACACGAATTACGTTGCTTTGTCTTAATATTGACAGAAACAAAACCATTGTATTATAATATTTTTCTCTTTTTTCATATAAACGGTGTTAGATATTACAAGAGATAAGATGACAGCGTTGATTTTAAACTTTTTGCTGGAGTTGCTGACGTTGATTTGAGGTGACAATCCTGATAATGATGCCCTTCGTAATTAGTGAGGATCTAAAAAAGCAGGAAATGAACTAAAAGTGATGAAGACTTCTCTTTTTTAAGCACTTCTTCTTTATTCAGAGTTTAAAGGAACACATCAATACCTCAACAAAAGAGTAAAATTCGGTTGCAGGGAGACTTTTGTTTGTGAATATAGTTTTGGTGTTACTACTTTCCTGATTGACTGATCTGAGTGATTCAGTCAGTCATTCATTCATATTCACAGCCTTCTTTCGAAATGAATAATCAAGCAAAGAATTGTTACCAAAAACAAACTTGCGTTTGACTGATTAATTTCAAGGAAACCTTTCTGACTGATTCTAAAAATAATTCTCTTGTCCTTGTACAACATCGCACTGCCTGCAACTTTCAGATAATTATTTCGTGGGGATGCCGGGGGCTTGTCAGTATAAATAACATACTCCATCTGGAAAGTTAGTGCTTGAAATTCCGTGTTTTTTTATCCCTCTTTTTGTTCCATCATTGTTCCTTTTCTTCGTGTCACTTCCCTCTCTATTTCTGCCTCCTTGGTCCATTCTCCTACCTTTTATCCAGAAAAAAAACTTCAAAAATGACAATTTTCTCCCACGCAGAAGTCGGATGCGCAGGGCCTGACTTGTAAGGCGCTTAACGGCATGGCAACGCAACGCATTTTCGCTAATATGACAGCAACAGTTGCTGTCTGAGCGTTGAATAAAGACGAAGAAGATTTTGAAGAAGAATGCAAAGAAGAAGATTTGAAGAAGAATGCAAAGAAGAAGAAAATTGCAAATAATGCGAAGAATGCAAAGAATACAAAGAATGCAAAGAAGAAGAAGAAGAAGAAGAAGAAGAAGAAGAAGAAGAAGAAGAAGAAGAAGAAGAAGAAGAAGAAGAAGAAGAAGAAGAAGAACAAACAACAACAACAACAACAACAACAACAACAACGTCATCATTTGCCTAAAAGACTGTAAGTCGAAAGCTGGTCCATTTCTGATGTTTGCAGTGACAAGGATACAATCATCTAGCCTATGTGTGTGGAGCACCTAACCTCACACGGCACTTTCCTAATGACAACCCTCCCCCACACGACCCTCTATCCTTCAGCCCACCCACTGGCTTAGTAGTATGTCCGGTTAACTGATGGGATAGTTCAAACAACACTAAGAATGGGGATACAAGTTATGTATATATATTATATTATCTTCTGTGTCTGTCTGTCTCTCTCTCTGAATATAGATCTCTCTGGTGTGTGTGTGTATGTGTGTGTGTGTGTGTGTGTGTGTGTGTGTGTGTGTGTGTGTGTGTGTGTGTGTGTGTGGTGTGTCTGTGTGTGTGCGCGCGCATGTATGTATGTGTATATGTATGTATGTATGTATGGATGGATGGATGGATGGATGGATGGATGGATACATGTATGTATGTATGTATGTATGTATGTATGTATGTATGTATGGATGGATGGATGGATGGATGGATGGATGGATGGATGGATACATGTATGTATGTATGTATGTATGTATGTATGTATGTATGTATGTATGTATGTATGTATGTATGTATGTATGTATGTGTCTGTCTGTCTGTCTGTCTGTCTGTCTGTCTGTCTGTGTCCAGACACATGCGTTGTATTTCTGATACACGTTCTACCGCATGTATAGCTCTATTTTTATATTCATTAATCAATTTATGTATTCATTTATTGTTTCACATAGAGGATATTGGAATAAGCACACATGTGCTTTTATTTTTATATCCAGTCCGCATGTGCATGCAGTTTTGTTAATTTTGTCACCTGTTCCCCCTGGCGCACAAAGGC
>CM060336.1:50789423-50796923 GCA_030674155.1 Stramonita haemastoma
GTGTGGCTAAGCCTATCCTGTCTCCATGTGTGTGTGTGTGTGCGCGTGTGTGTATGTATGTGTATCTCTTCTGTGTATGTGTGTGCACGTGTGTGTGTTTGTGTACGTGTGTGTGTTTGTGTGTATTATGTATGTGTGTGTTGTGTTTTGTTGTTGTGTGTGGTATGCGCGCGCACGCACGTGCATGCATGTGTATGTGTACTGTTGTTGTTGTTTAAAGTAAGGAGGTCCCAGTTGTAGCGTATGGTATATTCCATACAGTTTTATTATTTAATTCATGATGTGGAATTTTATGTTACCACTCATAGTCTATCAAGTTGAGACATTAATGTATTCTGGGGCCTTGAGTCTTCTCTCTGTCTGTCTGTCTGTCTGTCTCTGTGTCTGTCTATTGTATGCACACACATATGCACACAAGTATGAGTACATTCTTTTAGTATCGGGCTTTTCGTCCTTCTGGGTTTCGGCATGTGTAGGACATTGGCATACGTACATTCTGGAGTACATGCTGAGTATAAAATAATTCATATTCCTGTTTCCAACGGAGCACAACGACTTGGCTACACATCAGTAAGGTATAAACTGCACACCCGTTTTTTAACGTTCATGTACAGTCTGGTATCTATATGCCACGTACTCCTATCATGCTCATGATTACCGTACACACAAGTGAAGCTGATGGATAAACCATTGGCCATCTAAAAAAAAAAAAGAAAGACAGACAGAAAAGGAGGAAGGAACGAAGACAGAAAAATAGAATTAAAAAGAGCGAAAATGAGAGAAAGAAAGGATGGATGGAATGGGGGAGGAGAGAGAGAGAGAAGAGAGAGAGAGAAGAGAGAGAGAGAGAGAGAGAGAAGAGAGAGAGAGAGAGAGAGAGAGAGAGAGAGAGAGAGAGAGAGAGAGAGAGAGAGAGAGAGAGAGAGAGAAAGAGAGAGAGAGAGAGAGAGAGAGAGAGAGAGAGAGAGAGAGAGAGAGAGAGAGAGAGAGAAACAGACAGACAGACAGACAGACAGACAGACAGACAGACAGACAGACACAGACAGACACACAGGCAAACAGAAACGAAGACAGAGGCAGAGGGACAGATACAGACAGAAAGACACAGACAGTATGAAAGATATAGAAGGGAGAAAAAAAGGTCTAAAAGAGATAGAAGATCACATGCCTAAACGTACATAACGTTCTCGATGCTTGATTTGCCATATGGCAATCATGGCCCAGATTTGCCCTATAAAGTGATTCCTACCATTTATGCTTTTGACCTCTGTGCCTGTCAGTGACACATTTCCTACGGATGCGCGCACTTAAACACACACACACACACACACACACACACACACACACACACACACACACACACACACACACACACACACATACACACACGCGCGCGCACGCATTCTTTTGGCTTTTCTCTCATGGGTTTAACCCCGCCCTCCCCCCATCTATTTCTCTCTCTCTCTCTCTCTCTCTCTCTCTCTCTCTCTCTCTCTCTCTCTCTCTCTCTCTCTCTCTCTGTCTCTATCTCTCTCTCTCTCTCTCTCTCTCTCTCTCTCTGAGACTGAAACTCAAACTGACACCTCAGCTGGCCGGCGGGATAAAAAAAAAAATTACGGAGTAAAGCGATTTCCCTAACCTATACATTCTGTCCCAAACAGGTGGAGACAAAAACAGCGAAGGAGAAAATAAAACAAGAAGACTGGATGACTGAGAGATCAGCTGGTACGTGTCAGTTTACGTAATAATTAATTAATATATGACTACTGGGATTCGTTACACACGCCCCCGTAAAAGAGGCTAGTGTCTCTAGCTCTATTTCTGTTGCTGTTTTGGGTCCTGGTTGTGTCTATGTCTATCTGTGAGTCTGTCTGTCTGCGAATCTCTTTGTCTCTCTCTGTATGTTTGTCTCCGTCCGTCTGTCTGTCTGTCTCTCGCTTTCTCTCAATGTGTGTGTGTGTGTGTGTGTGTGTGTGTGTGTGTGTGTGTGTGTGTGTGTGTGTGTGTGTGTGTGTGTGTGTGTGTGTGTGTATTTGGTGTGAAATGTTAAGAATTGATTGGACAACTCGAGTGGATATTGTAAAATTAATCAGACTATGTGATTGATTGTCTTAATATGTAGTTGATTTGTTTATGAACCTACTGAATCAACTGTGGGTTTTATTTTTGGCTTGTTTGCTTTTTTTCTTGCTGTAGGGTTTTTTTTCTGAGGGCCTGGTGTAAAGAAACCTTTGGCTTATTCATTTACCCTAAAAAAAAAATATTCGAATTCGAGTTCGGGATCTCTCTTTCGCTGCCTGTCTGTCTGTCTGTCTGTCTGTCTCTCTCTCTGTGGCTGGGTGAAATCTGATCAAGGTAATTTTCCAAGTCAGTACCTCACAAACAGGTGTAGGCAAAAGCAGAAGAGGAAGAAGAAGAAGGTCCAAGATACGTGAGAGATCCGGTGATACCTATCTCAACACACTACTGATACTGCAGTTGTTGTTTTACACCTATCACACGTTCTTGTGTTTGAAAGTACCCACCCCCCTCTCTCTCTTTTCTCTTTTTCTATGTATATATATATGTATATATATATATATATATATATGTATATATATACATACATATATACATATATACACATATATCTATATATATACATATATCTATATATACACACACACGTATATCTGTCTACACATAATTATACTTCTCTCTCTCTCTCTCTCTCTCTCTCTCTCTCTCTCTCTCTCTCTCTCTCTCTCTCTCTCTCTCTCTCTCTCTCTCTCTCTCTCACTCGGATAGCCTAGTGGTCAGAACATTGCGCTGGCAATTTGACGACCCGAGTTCGAGTCCGGTCGAGTAGATTTTTCTCCTGGAGTTAACATCAGTGCTGACTCCACTCTCCCCAAAAGTCCTTCGGATGAGACTTTAAACCGAGGCCCCGTGTGCGAACGCACGCAGAACATCTTGCGTACACGTTAAATCCTGTTCCGCTTTTCGTAAGAGTAGGATATCGTGTGCCGGTGGGAACAGATGACAATTACAAAACTGCATACACACGGGACTGAATGAAAAAAGCACAAGAGTGCTTATTCCAATATCCTCGATATAAAAGAATAAATCAATCAATCAAATCTCTCTCTCTCTCTCTCTCTCTCTCTCTCTCTCTCTCTCTCTCTCTCTCTCTCTCTCTCTCTCTCTCTCTCCCCCTTGCCTGTCTGCCTACCTGTCTGTCGGTCGGTCGGTCGGTCTGTCTGTCTGTCTCTCCCTGCTGTCTGTTAACCTGTCTGTCTCTCTCATTCTCTCTCTCTTCCCCTCTGCCTGTCTGCCTACGTGTGTGTATGTATGTATGTGTGTGTGTGTGTGTGTGGTGTGTGTGTGTGTGTGTGTGTGTGTGTGTGTGTGTGTGTGTGTGTGCGTGTCTCTCTCTCTCTCTCTCTCTCTCTCTCTCTCTCTCTCTCTCTCTCTCTCTCTCTCTCTCTCTCTCTCTCTCTCCTCTCTCTCTCTCTCTCTCTGTGTCTGTGTTCTAAAATAACTATAACAGGTGGGAACAATCTAATGAAGGAGATTTTCTGCCCCCTTATATACCGGTCTCACAGGCAGATAGAGATAAAAGAAGGAAGGGAATAAGGCCATAATAACAAAGATAGTCATCAGCTTCTGTCTATCATTCTACACACACACTACTAGTGCAGTTTACACACATACGCAAGCGCACCTGCGCGGGCGCGCACACACACAAAGCACTCACGCATGCACATAAGCTGACACATACGCACTTTTAAGGGTGCGCACGCGCGCGCATTTCTTTTCAATTTGGAAGGTTTTTTGTCCTGATAGGGGATGGGTTTCCCCCTTTGTTGTTGTTGTTGTTACTGATGTTCCTGTGTTCTTTATTTTGTAACTTTACCGCTAATTATTTTGTCATTGCTTTTTGCAAAAAATAGCAAAGGTTAGCAAGGGGTAGATGAACGGAATGTTGATAATTATCTGTTTCCCCTGAAAATCAAGCCTATCATCATCATCATCATCATGGTCGTCGTCGTCGTCATCATCGTCATCGTCATCATCATCATCATCATCATCATCATCATCATCATCATCATCGTCTTCTTCACCTCTCTCTCTCTCTCTCTCTCTCTCTCTCTCTCTCTCTCTCTCTCTCTCTCTCTCTCTCTCTCTCTCTCTCTCTCTCTCTCCCTCTCACCCTCTCCCTCCCTCTCTCTCTTCTCTGCGTTATGTAAAACTGTAATCACTCAAACATCACCTGCTGCCTGTCAATCTACTTACACTAACACTACAGGAGTTTTGGGGGTTTTGTTTTTCGGTTTCGCCGCTGATTCAATCAAAGTGTTGGCTGTGAGGCGAGTTTCTGAGTAAACTGGCGCCAAGATAAAAAACATTTAGTAGTTTTTTCTTCCCTACCTAAAGTAAACAATAATAACCAGAACAGACACCAACTGGGTGAGAGAGAGAGAGAGAGAGAGAGAGAGAGAGAGAGAGAGAGAGAGAGAGAGAGAGAGAGAGAGAGAGAGAGAGAGAGAGAGAGAGAGAGAGAGAGAGAGGAGAGAGAGAGAGAGAGAGAGAGAGAAGAGAGAGAGAGAGGGGAGAGAGAGAGAGAGAATGAAAAATTGGAGAGGAACACACACACACACACACACACAAACGCGCACGCACACACACACACACGTACTCAAAATCTATACCGATGGGTCTGTTCTAAATACTAATGAGACAGGTGCAGCTTTTATTATCCCATCATTGAAAGTAGAACGATCTTTCAACCTGGGAAAAAATAAATCTATATTTACAGCTGAGCTAACTGCCATTCTGTTGGCATTATACCATGTACTTGACTTCCCTAAAAACATATTCAACATCCTTATGTGTGTCGATTCTAAATCGGTTTTGCATGCTTTAAACAATTCTACTTCTAAAGTAAGAAAAGACCTCATCACTGAAATCAGGCATCTGGTACACTTTTTGATTTTAAGAGGTAGCACTATTACTTTCTGTTGGGTTCCCTCACATACTGGTATTTATTTTAATGAAAAAGTTGACTGCCTTGCAAAGTTTGGAGCCAGGTGTAAAAATAATTCTTGTGAAATAAATGTTGCCTTATCTCTGCATGAGGGATATAACTTGCTACAAAACGCTTGCTGGAAGCATTTCAGAAAGAAGATAAATGAGTCTGGCTATTGTCCGTATAATAGCCGCACAAGCAATGTGATAGATTTTCAAAATGCTTTAGTATGTAACAAAGTTTTTGGTTGGTATAATCGGAGAAATGTGTCATCCCTCATTTATAGATTTAAACTAAACGCATTCAGGACAAAATACGTGAAAGATGTAAACTGTATTTGTGGTGAGAAGATTACAAATAGTCATGTCATTTTTAATTGTGAACATTTAAAAACATTTTTACCTGCTGTACCTAGTTTGTCACTGGATCAGATTTTGTCTGAACCTTCTTTGCTGTTGGACATTGTGTTAGCGTTGAAAAGAAGTCCAATAATCCAGTTTTTGTAGTGTTAGGATTAGTTTCTTATTTCAGCATTGTTAAATGACATTTTTCAGTTTATTGTTAACTCTTTCAGGGTTTTTTGTTTTTTGTTTTTTTGTTTGTTTGCTTGTTTGTTTGTCTAAAATCACGAAATGTGAATAGACGTTAAACTGAAGATACATACATACACGTACACGCACACACACACACTTGCACATAATTATGCGTGCTCATCTTATGCGTTTTGTTTCTTTCATTTAACGTTTCTTCACCCACATTGATAATTATCAGTGGAAAAGTACACTAAAGAAATCTTGCAAAACAGAGCTACATTAAAAAATATGGAGAAAATGTGTTTTTGTTCCTCTGTGTGTGTGTGTGTGTGTGTGTGTGTGTGTGTGTGTGTGTGTGCGTGAGCGCGCGTGCGTGTGTGTCTGTCTGTACGTATGCGTGTGTCTGTATGCGCACGTGTGTATGTTTGCATGTGTGTGTGTGTGTAAATGTAGGAATGTGTGTATGCGTAGGTACATATCCTATTTTTTATCATCATTCTTTTCTTTCGTGGATATTGGAATGAGCATGCATTTGCTGTTTTAAATCCAGTCCCCGTTCCCTTGCGGTTTTGTTAAATTTTGCCATTCGTTCCCACCGGCAAGAAATGGTATACTACGCTTAGAAAATGCACAACAGGTTTTACTGTTTGCACAAGATCTTCGTGCATTCGCACCCGAGACTTCGGTTTACAGTCTCATCCTAAGGACAATTTTTTTTTTTTTTTTTTTTTTGGGGGGGGGGGGGGGGGGTAGTCGGCACTGATATTAAATCCATGTCAAGAATGAAAATGCATTGCACTGCCTTTTAACGCATGACAAGTCCAATCCAATCCAATCATGTTGCTTATAGCCCCGCCGACCACATAGGCTATATCAGGGCTGCCATCTCGTTACATTTTAAAACTCGTATTAAAAGTGTGCGACTATGTACAGTTTAAAACGAGGTATAAAACCAACTCAACTGTCCTTGCTTGTATCGACGCCCCGGTCGACCATAAGGGTCAGCCCAGGACGGCCACCGCGTCGTCGTGGAAATCCCACATCGATCACACATAAAATGAGATAAAACCAGCATGAGAAGTCAGGCCCAGCACATCCGACCTCAGCATGCGAGAGACTTGATATCTTTTAAGAGTTTCTGATTAAAAAAAAAAGGCATGAGAATGGTCCAAGAAGACAGAACATAGACAAGAAGGAGGCGGGGACAGGAAGAAAAGGAAACAAGGCAGAAACAAAGAGAGGGACAGAAAAGAGGGAATTGTTAGCACAGAATTTCCAGAAAGTGGGGGATGCTATTTACACTGACAGGCCCCCAGGCATCTCCACAAGGGAAGGAGAAGTTTGGTTCGAACCCAGGTTGTCTGATCAAGAGTGTACATGCATGTGCGTGGGAAAATACGATTACGGTTGTGCACGTTGATGTGTTCGAGTGCACATGTATGTTTGCTTCCTTCGGAGGAGACTATAAACCGAGGCCCTCTGTGCGAACGCAGGCAGAATGTTTTGCGCACACGTAAATCCTGGTCCACTTTTCGTAAGAGTAGGCCATTGTGTCCTTGGTGGGAACAGATGACAATATTTACAAAACTGCATACAACCGCAGACTGGATGTAAAATATTAATAAGCACATGAATGCTTTTTCCATTATCCTCAATATAAAAGAATGAATAAATGAATTAAAAAATATAAATGAATAAATAAATAATAAACAAATAAATGAATAATAAAAAAATAAATGAATAACTAACTGAATAAACAAATAACATATAAATAATAAAATAATAAATGCTTAGTACAGACGATTAAGGTTTTCCCCACACACAGAATTCATGCACGAGCGATTTATCCGGCACATGCGATAGGCATAGACAGCGGTAAGGGTTTACTGCTGATGATAAGACTTGACACTTCCACTAACTGGACACACCATCGAGACCACACGCACGCACGCACGCACG
>CM060336.1:50813523-50816023 GCA_030674155.1 Stramonita haemastoma
CCACCACATAATAAGACGGAGTGCACCAGAGGTCAATTTTTAGTTATTGACATGTTATTAATGTACAATAAAGTGGCTATCAAATAACAAAAAACAGATAGAAAATCGGACAATTCTGTGCAAAGTTATTACAAATTGAAATGATAGACTGCAGGACGTGACAAAATGAGAAACGGGCAAGTTTATTTTCGTAATACGTTGTCAGAATGAGGGCTTGGATATTTTCAAAACACATTTAAAAGCAAAAGGAATAAAAATTTTGCCTTGATTATTTTATTATAAGGTAGATAAACGGATATTGTTTAATAATCAATTAAAATCTCAAAATTGACAACTTGACCCCCAACTGCCTTTAATGGCTCCTAGCGCAAAATTGGGTAATGTGCTAAGCGACTCATTTCGTGGCGGAGCGCCACATATACGTTGGCACAATATTTACTTGGCTGAACATTCTATAGTGGTAAAATCTTTCACTATTCTGTACATGACTCTCACAATTTTGCCAACAACAATCAATCAACCTTTCACGAAACTGTCGAATAAAACCACTAACATCTTCAACTCCTTGATTTAACCACACGTAACCAAAACCCAATTCAAATAATTTCATTCTTACATTTGAAGCCCAATTGTTTTTGCCTCTATTATCTAAATCTAACAACATTTTATATGCTTTAAAGGGCAATCTTTCTGCATTCATCTGGGTTATTTTTATCCAATATTTAATGCATCTCACAATAGAAACTAGTGACATGGGGTATCTTGCTGTTTCCATGTACACGAGATCATTTGGCGTCTTGAGCGACACTCTCAAAAACTTTTTCAATGCAAATAAATGTATTTTGTCACAGTGTGTGGCCGCAGGATACATACCCCATATCTCAGCTCCATATTGCAATACAGGTTGAATTTGGGCATCAAATAATTTTAGAAACAGTGAAAGAGATTCGTTATTCAACAATGTTAATTTCTTCATTATACACAACAATGCATTTTTTTGCTCTACTTGCGAGGTCTTTGCACGCGAAAGTAAAGCTTAACCGAGTAGAAAAGTATATACCTAAATACTTATATACATTCACCACAGAAATCACAGTTAAGGAGAGAGAGAGAGAGAGAGAGAGAGAGAGAGAGAGAGAGAGAGAGAGAGAGAGAGAGAGAGAGAGAGGGTGTGGTGTGTGTGTGGTGTGTGTGTGTGTGTGTGTGTGTGTGTGTGTGTGTGTGTGTGTGTGTGTGTGTGCGAGCGAGCGTGCGTACATGTGTGTATGTTGTCTATTTATTTATGGATGTATTTCGAGGATAATAGAATTAGAAATAACGTGCTTTGTTTATGTACATCCAGATCCAGTGTGCACGCAGTTTTTTCTAAAATTTGTCATCTATTACCACCTGCACAAAATGGTCTACTCTTCCGAAAGGTGATCCAAGTTTAAGGAGTAACATGCGCGCAAAATGTTCTGTGTGCGTGCACACATAGCATCTCGGTTTACTGTCTCATCCGAAGGACTTTCGGTTGAGGAGATTCAGCACTGATGTAAACACCAGGGGAAAAAGTCCCCCTGACTGGGCGTGTCGGTAGTGGTTTGAAGCTGGGCTCGAACCCGTGCCGAGAGATGATTAGGCCTATCCTGTCTCCGTGTGTGTGTGTGTGTGTGTGTGTGTGTTGTGTGTGTGTGTGTGTGTGTGTGTGTGTGTGTGTGGTGAGTGTGTGTGTTGTGTGTGTGTGTGTGTGTGTGTGTGTGTGTGTGTGTGTGTGTGTGTGAGTGTGTGTGTGTGTGTGAGTTTGTGTTGTGTTTTGTTGTGTTGTGCGTGTGCGTGTGTGTATGTGTTGTTGGTGTGTGGTGGGTGGGGGGGGGGGGGGCGGGGGGGGGGGGGGGGCTTAAACCTATCCTGTCTCCATGTGTGTGTGTGTGTGTGTGTGTGTGTGTGTGTGCGCGCGCGCGCGTGTGTGTATGTATGTGTATCTCGTCTGTGTATGTGTGTGCACGTGTGTTGTGTTTGTGTACGTGTGTGTGTTTGTGTGTATATGTATGTGTGTGTTGTGTTTTGTTGTGTGTGTGTATGCGCGCGCACGCACGTGCATGCGCGCGCACGCACGTGCATGCGTGTGTATGTGTACTGTTGTTGTTGTTTAAAGTAAGGAGGTCCCTGTTGTAGCGTATGGTATATTCCATACAGTTTTATTGTTTAATTCATGATGTGGAATTTTATGTTACCACTCATAGTCTCGTAAGTTGAGACATTATTGTATTCTGGGGCCTTGAGTCTTCTCTCTGTCTGTTTGTATATTGTGTGCACACACACATATATGCACACAAGTATGAGTACATTCTTGTAATATCGGGCTTTTCGTCCTTCTGGGTTTCCGCATGTGGGGCATTGGCGTATGTAAATTCTGGAGCACATGCTGGGTATAAAATAATTTCTATTCCTGTTTCCAACGGAGCACAACGACTTGGCTACACATCAGTAAGGTATAAACTGCACACCCGTTTTTTAA
>CM060336.1:50821023-50823523 GCA_030674155.1 Stramonita haemastoma
TCAGCATGCGAGAGACTTGATATCTTTTAAGAGTTTCTGATTAAAAAAAAGGCATGAGAATGGTCCAAGAAGACAGAACATAGACAAGAGGGAGGCGGGGACAGGAAGAAAAGGAAACAAGGCAGAAACAAAGAGAGGGATGAAAAGAGGGAATTGTTCGCACAGAATTTCCAGAAGGTGGGGATGCTGTTTACACTGACAGGCCCCCAGGCATCTCCACAAGAGGAGAAGAAGTTGGGTTCGAACCCAGGATGTCTGATCAAGAGCGTACATACATGTGCGTGGGAAAATACGATCACAGTTGTGCACGTTGATGTGTGCGTGTGCACATGTATGTTTGCTTCCTTCGGATGAGACTATAAACCGAGGCCCTCTGTGCGAACGCACGCAGAATATTTTGCGCTCACGTTAAATCCTGGTCCACTTTTCGTAAGAGTAGGCCATTGTGTCCTTGGTGGGAACAGATGACAATATTTACAAAACTGCATACAAACGCAGACTGGATGTAAAATATTAATAAGCACATGAATGCTTTTTCCATTATCCTCAATATAAAAGAATGAATAAATGAATTAAAAAATATAAATGAATAAATAAATCATAAACAAATAAATGAATAATAGAAAATAAATGAATAACTAACTGAATAAACAAATAACATATAAATAATAAAATAATAAATGCTTAGTACAGACGATTAAGGTTTTCCCCACACACATCAGAATTCATGCACGAGCGATTTATCCGGCACATGCGATAGGCATAGACAGCGGTAAGGGTTTACTGCTGATGATAAGACTTGACACTTCCACTAACTGGACACACCATCGAGACCACACGCACGCACGCACGCACGCACGCATGCCCGCACACACACACACACACACACACACACACACACACACACACACACACACACACGCGCGCGCGCGCGCGCGCGCGCGCGCGCGTGTGCCCACACGATAGCCTGGTGGTTAGAGTGATGCGTTCGTGATCTGCTGAGCCGGGTTCGAATCTCGTTCAAGAGGCTTTCTTCTCTGGAGATAACATCAGTGCCGACTTCACTCCACCCCCCCCCCCAAAAAAAAAAAAAAAAAAAAAAAGTCTCTCGGATGAAACTATAAACCAGGGTCCCATGTGTGAACGCACGCAAGACATCTTGCACACAGGTTAAAATCCGTTCCACTTTTTGTAAGAGTAGGCCATTGTTTGCGCGTGGGAACGGATGACAATATTTAGAAAATTGCATGCACTCGGGATTGGATTTTGAAAAGCACATGAGTGCTCATTTCATTAGCCTCGAAATAAAAGAATAAAGGAAAACAAATGAAAACACACACACAGACACACACAAAGGTACGCATGCACGCAATACATGCAGGCATACACCGCGCGCGCGCGCGGCTGGTACGTATATATGCACCTGTTTTCTTAATAGTAAGCTTACTGATTAAAAACGCACGTGCTCCACTTTGTTCTGCAAAGTGAATTTGCTTTTGCTTTTTAACACCCCCCTTCTCTGTCTCTCTCTGTCTCTGTCTCTCTCTCTGTGCACGCGCATATACATAATACATACATACATACATACATACATACATACATACATACATACATATCTCGTGTGTGTGTGTGTGGTGGTGTGTGTGTGTGTGTGTGTGTGTGTGTGTGTGTGTGTTGTGTGTGTGGATGTATGTATGTATGTATGTGTGCATGTGCGTGCGCGCGTGTGTGCCTGTATATTTACATAGTTGTTAACATGTTCTTGTAGACTAAACATGGCAGCTTAATTGTCTGTAAAGTTCACCGTAGGTAGAGATCACTATCTGTCAAAGACAGCTTGCCTAGCAGAAACATTTCAATGCACACAGACGCTGTAGCTGAGTGGTTAAGACCCTTCCACTTTAATCGCAAGGGTCCATGAAAGTCTAGGGTTCCAATCTCGGATACCTCTGGTGAATTGAGGATGGGGATCTTTTTTTTACGAATTCCCGGGTCAGCTTCTAGTGCAGTGCCTTAATTCCCTTCGTGTATATACACACGCACAAGATGGAATCATGTCATCGTCAGGTGGGTTATGGAAACAGGGTTATATCATTCATCCCCGATGTCAGAATGCCGCTGCCTGCCTTCCTAACGGGCAAAAAATCGTCGCATACACAATATCACTGATGAACCTCCGAGGAACGACAGAAAAATTTTAGTGTACGACTTTTCTAGGAAAATGTGGAGAAATCAGTCTGTAGTGTTTTCTGTTTTCTTTTTTTCTTTTATTTCTTACTTTCTTTAATTTTATTTTGATGCATATTGTTTTGGCTCTTTTTTTCTTTTTCTTTTCAGTCTCTTTCCTTTGTTTTATTTTTGTCTTTTGGCTGTGTCTGTTAAGGTTTTCTGGCCGTCTTTCCTGGGTTTTTTTTGTTTTCTTTCTCTAATTTATGTTTTGCTCCTGTTCTTTTTGTCCATTCCTCAACAGGTGTGTGTGTGTTGTGTGTGTGTGTGTGTG
>CM060336.1:50831023-50841023 GCA_030674155.1 Stramonita haemastoma
TCAAGTTCAGTTTTGGGTTAAACAACATTTTATTCGAAGAAATAGTACACATACACATTTACAATAGAGTAACAACAAGTTAAAAGTGTATAGGGTTTGTTGTTGGTTTTGTGTGTGTTTGGTTGTTGTTGTTTTATGTCTGTTTACTTTCTTTTGTTCCTGGTTCTTTATTCCTTTTTTTATTTGGAAGGGGGGGGGGGGGGGGGGGGGGGGCGTTCCTATGACTCTTATTTATCTAACTTTTCTTGTTGTTTTGTTTTCATTTCTTCTGTTTCTTTTTCCTTCTTTCTGTATGTTCAAATTCTTTCTTTCTGTACTTTTCCCCCCTTATTTCTTTCTTTCTGTCTTTCTTTTCTTCATCAGCTTCCTATTTTTAGTTTCTATCTCTGTAATTATGCCTTTTTGTTTTCTGTCTTTCCTTCTTTATTTCTCCCTTTCTTTCTGTAGTAATCTCTTTCTTTCTCCATTACTTTCTTTATTAATTTCTTTCTTTCTCCCTTTCTTTCCTTATTAATTTTTTCTTTGTCCCTTTCTTTCCCTATTAATTTCTTTCTTTCTCCCTTTCTTTCTTTCTTTCTTTCTTTCTTAATTTTTTTCTTTTCCCTTTCTTTCTTTAATCATTTCTTTCCTTCTTTCTTTCTCTCCGTCTTCCTTTTCTCACCTGAAATGTTCGAAGGTAAGTTTTCAAGTGCCGTGTCTGACTTATCAGCTGTGTACCTCTCTTCTTTTCTGCCAAGCTAACTTTCCACTTTCCTGCCAAATCATGTTCATTCAGTGCAACCTTGTTTGTTGCTCTTTATTTCTTTTTCTTCCTTTGTTTTTTAATTTCCTTCCCCCATGTCTCCTACTTAAGCACCTTTTCTTAACAAGGGAAATCCCATTTTCTGCCAAATCATGCTCATTCAGCCATCCTTGTTTGTTTCTTATTTCTTGTGGGCGGTGGTGATGGTGGTGGTGGTGGTGGTGATTGTGGTGGTGGTGGTGATGGTGTTTGGGTGGAGGGTGGGTGTAAGAATTCTTCCACGCTTTGCTACATCTCGTTACATTTGTTGCTCATGTCGGAATTTCTTTCTTTTCCTTTTTTATTTAACCAGAGAGAGAGGGAGAGAGGGGAGAGGGTAGAGAGAGAGAGAGAGAGAGAGAGAGAGAGAGAGGGAGATGAGGAGAGAGAGGAGGAGAGAGGGAGGAGATAGAGAGAGAGAGGAGAGAGAGAGAGAGAGAGAGACGAGGAGGAGTCGGGAGACGGAAGGGAGGGAGGGGAGGGAGGGAGGGAGAGAGAGAGAGAGAGAGTGAGAGAGAGAGAGAGAGTGAGAGATGAGAGAGAGAGAGAGAGAGAGAGAGGGAGAGAGAGAGAGAGAGAGAGAGAGAGACATACAGACAGACAGACAGACAGACATTCAGACAAGAGAGAGAGGGAGGGAGGGAGGAGGGAGGGAGGGAGAGAGAGAGAGAGAGAGAGAGAGAGAGAGAGAGAGAGAGAGAGAGGAGAGAGAGAGAGAGAGAGAGAGAGAGAGAGAGAGAGACAGACAGACAGACAGACAGACAGACAGACAGACAGACAGACAGACAGACAGACAGACAGACCGATAGAAAGACCGACAGGCAGACAGAAAACAGACGGACTGAATAACAGAGGGATACAGAAACAAACACAGAGAGAGAGACAAAGAAGCAGACTGACAGACAAACAACCAGGCAGAGAGGCAGACAGAGAGACAGAACGAGCGCGAAGTGGAAATTTATAATTAATGTTGTGTTCATGAAAGTACAAAAAGAACAGGAAACGCGGATTCTGAGCTTGATGTGTGTGCGTGCGTGCGTGTGTACTTATGTGTGTATGCGTGCGTACGTGCATGTGTGCGTGTATGCATGCGTATGCGCGTGTGTGTGCGTGTATGTTTGTGAACGTATGTGCATATGTATGTATACATGTATGTATGTATGTATGTATGTATGTATGTATGTATGTATGTATGTATGTATGTGTGTGTGTGTGTGTGTGTGTGTGTGTGTGTGTGTGTGTGTGTGTGTGTGTGTGTGTGTGTGTGCAAGAGTGATCACTCAGTGTTCGGATATGATTTACAAACCATTCAAGGTTATGTTGCTAGCACAAAGCAATCTCCTATATCATTTAAAATGCTAAGAAAAGAAGGACGACTAAAAACTCTAAATAAACAAACAAAAAACTATTCTCCAAATACCCCTCTCCCCCGCCCCCTCAAACCAAACTATGACATATTGCTTTAAATAACTTACTTTAAAGAAACAAAAACAAACTCGAGTGCAGCTAAATATAATATTTAATACGAATCCGTTTGAAATAAAACTACAGGCCTGCCGATACTGATACAGAAGAAACATCTTGCTAGCACATAAATCTCAATAGCGTTAAACAATTTACTTTAAACATACGATTAAAAAAAAAAGAACTCAGCAAATCTGCAAAACTTAAAAGATACATAATGGAGCATGACTGATCGTTGGTAATTTCTGGCCAAATTTAACCTCAGCAGATAAATTCCTTGTAGTGAATCTCAGACTTTACGGACACATTCACCCATACAGCTGATCGTTGGTTAATTTTCTAGCCAATTTCAAACCGTAGCAATAAATTCCTTGCAGTAAATCTCAGGCCTTCAAGACACATTCACCGAATACAGCTGATTCGGAACGGTACAGCGGCCACCGACCTCCTGCCCGAGTTTTCGCTTACAGACCTAAATAATGATAACTATTATCAAATCCACTTAGCCCTGAATTTGTGTAATACCCATTTTTGTGGTGACTCTTGTGCTATATAAAGAATTCTTCTTCTTCTTCTCCTTCTTGTTCTTCTTTTCTTGTTCTCATCATCTCATCTTCATCATCATCATCATCATCATCATCATCATCATCATCATCATCATCCCTCTTCTTCTTCTTCTTTCTTCTTCTCTTCTTCTTCTTCTTCTTTTTTCTTCTTTTTTTTCTTTTCTTCTTCTTCTTCTTCTTCTTTTCTCTTCTTCGTCTTGTGTCGTCGTCGTCGTCGTCAGCGTCAGCGTCGTCGTCGAATGCTCATACACTAATAATTGTTCTCTGCCGTATAAGCCAAAAGTGTTGCGCTGCCGTTAACTCCCTGACAAGTCAGGCCAAGCGCATTCGACTTCGGCGTGGGAGAGAATTGTTATCTTTTAAGTTTTTCTGGAAAAAAGAGGGGCAGGGGAATGGACTAGGAAGGTAGAAAACGAACAAGAAGTAAAGGGACAAGGCAGAAACAAAGAGAAGGATAGAAAAGAGGAAGTTTCTTGCACAGAATTTCCAGAAGGTCGGTGGGGGTGCTACTTGTAAAGACTGGCCCCGATATGCCCACGGGGGAACCATAAAGGTATCAAGCAAAACAAAATCAAAGAAGGAGTAAATAAAATAAAAAAAAGAAAGAACATTCCACTTTTACACACGGTATTGTTCTCGCCGACAAAATTAATGACACAATTTCATGGACTTGCTAGGGGTTATCTTTTAACAATTCTGATGTGTCTAGTGCATAAGGGGTGACCCTGATTTGACAATGGCATTTGTAAAGTCATGTGTGTGTGCACTGGTAAAACACACATAGACCTACTAGTCCACGTAGGAGAGAGAGAGACAGAGAGAGAGAGAGAGAGGAGAGAGAGGAGAGAGAGGAGAGAGAGAGAGAGGGGAGAGATGAGAGAGAGAGAGAGAGAAGAGGAGAGAGAGAGGGGAAGAGAGAGAAGAGAGAGAGAGAGACAGAGAGACAGAGAGCAGAGAGAGACAGAGAGAGAGAAGGAAGAGACAGACAGACAGACAGGACAGAAGAGACAGACAGAGACAGACAGACAGAGAAAAAGACAGACACGAGACAGAGAGATTACAATAATGCTTTCACGTAATGAGAAAAAAGAAGCTCTTTATAGATGGATACAACTATACGTTCTTGAGTCAACCCGATTATTATTGAAAACAAAATAATGCAGTCAAGAATGAACATTAACAACAGGAAACAGTAAACAACAAGTGGAAATGATACAAAGAACACACTAGAATGTAATATGCGACCATCCAATCCAACCCTTTGTGAATTTGTCATTAAGATTCTTCCTGGAGATTACTTCAATTATTCTCGCTGGGGATGACAGCAAAATGAATATGTCTTTAGTTGTGTCACGACATACTAACGGATTTTGAGAGAGAGAATGGAGAGGAGAGAGAGAGAGAGGAGATGAGAGAGGAGAGAGAGAGAGAGGAGAGAGAGAGAGAGAGAGAGAGAGAGCGAGAGAGAGAGAGAGAGAGAGAGAGAGAGAGACAGACAGACAGACAGACAGACAGACAGACAGACAAACAAAAAGAGACAGACAAGTCAAACAGGCAGACAGTTGCAGGGAGAGAGAGAGAGAGAGTGAGAGAGAGAGAGAGAGGAGAGAGAGAGAGGAGAGAGAGAGAGAGAGAGAGAGAGAGGAGGGAAGAGAGAGGAGAGAGAGAGAGAGAGAGAGAGAGAGAGAGGAGAGAGAGGAACAGACAGACAGACAGAAGACGGGACAGAGAAGAGAGAGAGAGAAGATGAGAGAGAGAGAGAGAGAGAGAGAGAGAGAGAGAGAGAGAGAGAGAGAGAGAGAGAGAGAGAGAGAGGAGAAGAAGAAGAAAACAGACAGGACAGACAGAGACAAAGCAAACAGGGGAGAGAAAGAAAAGAGAAGTGAGAGAGAGAGAGAGAGAGAGAGAGAGGGGAGAGAGAGGAGAGAGAGAGAGAGAGAGTAGAGAGAGAGAGAGAGAGAGAGGAGAGGGGGAGAGAGAGAGAGAGAGAGCAGACAGACCGACAGACAAACAGACAAAAGACAGAAGCAAGAGACAAAAGAGGGAAGAGAGGGGAGAGAGAGAGAGGAGGAGAGAGAGGAGGAGAGAGAGGAGAGAGAGAGGAGAGAGGAGACGGAAGAAAAGAAAGAAGACGAGAAAAAGGAGAGAGAGAGGAGAGAGAGAGGAGAGAGAGAGAAGAGAGAGAGAGAGAGGGGGGAGAGAAAAAGGGGAAAGAGAGAAGAGAAGACAGGACAGTCAGACATATACAGACAAACAAACAAAGAAACAGAGAGAAAGAGACAGTGACAGAGACCAAGACAGAAATGGAAGATGTACTAACCTACATACACACACGAAAACAACACACACACAAACCAAAACCAAAAAACCAAACCACCAACAACAACACGAAACAGGCAATCACTACTTACCACAGTGTCTGTCCCTTTCGAAGCAAATGGGGAAGTTTCTGTCTGTCTCAGACCTTGCTGAGGCCGAATGTGCCAGATCTTTCTCCGCTCTCAGTCAAACGTACACGAATTCGAGGGTTCGAACCGCACTTTGTTTATCTGAAAGGCCATAAAAGATTTGCTTCACAAAATTGCACAGTAGATTTGTACCTATCTAAAAACAAACAAACAAACAAAAAAACACCCCCAAAATCAGAGCCCTCGCTTGATCCTTTTAAAGTGTTTTTTTCCTCTTGTTACCATAGATTGTTTTCAGGAGTTGTTGTCTTTCGAAACAATGAAATTGAGGCAACTTCCAATAATTGTGAATTGCTGATTCCAGATTTTATCGGCAAAAATGTTTTTTGTTATGGTGGTTTTAAATGGTTAGCGTGCGAAAAGAATAAAAAAAATTGTAACAAAATAGTTAGAAAAGAACGATTCTTGTGGGTTTTTTTTAAGTATAAAAGAGCTACAGAATCAGAACGCAACAACAAAAAATGCAACAATCCTCAAACAAGACTTCAGAAAACTTTGTCGTACTCTGTCTCAGTGAATTAAGAAACAAACCGCACAAAACAATCTCCATCACCTTCCACATCATGCCACTTTATGCTGACTTCATCGGGAATTTTGTACCTCTCGTCATGATTATTGTCACTCTCATAGCAACTAGTTTAAAACGGCAGAGGATCCCCCCCACCCCTCTCCCAACAACAACAATAAAAATAATTATCTGACTTGGTGGAAAGCGTAAAGTTATGAGGTAAGATGGAGAGCAGAGGGGATGGGATTTAGTTACTTTGGAAAACTTTAAGAAGTCGGAAGGGGTGGGGGTGAGGACGTAGGTGGAGCGTAGAGAGGGCGGAATAGGGAAGAGGGGGGGGGGGGGCGGTAATGTGGTCGACACATTGTGGCATAGACAGTTGTCTTAGCCCATGACTGTCACATGTGAGGTGTGTGAACATGATGACGATTTTTGCTACCGTCACTGGGAAAATCCAGTCAAGTGGTCGATTGATAATGACGGTACAGAGAGAGAGAGAGAGAGAGAGAGAGAGAGAGAGGAGAGAGAGAGAGAGAGAGAGAGGAGAGAGAGAGAGAGAGAGAGAGGGAGAGAGAGAGAGGAGAGAGACAGAGAAAGACAGACGAGACAGATGGAGACAGACAGGGCAGCAGCAGACAGACAGACAGACAGATTTTTAATATACGAAAACCAGTTCAAATTTTTAAACTCCCAGTTAGGGTTTCAAAGTGTACTTTTTTTAACAACTTCTCTCTGGAACGTTTAGAACAATTAGATCGGAACATGGCCGAGTCAGTGACAGTTCGAAAGCGAAGAAGAAAGATAGACATTAAATTCAGCTAAACGGTGTGGCAAAAAGTCTCTGACAGGCCATAGCACAACAAATCTTGCACACAATAATGATAGACCAGAGTTGATCTTTAAAGACAGTGGTTTAGCATTTTCCTTGGGGTGTGGATGATAAATATTAAATTCTCGAGTTGGTTTCCATCGCGATGATTTGGTGTTAAATTTTTATGGTTCGATTTTGGTTGTTTTATTGATTCCTTCCCTATGTGAATGGGCTGTAAAGCTTACACATTAAAATCAATTGTCATTGTCATTGTCATTGTCTCTCTCTCTCTCCTTTATGAATAAACGTCTGCGTCTGCGTCTCTCTCTCTCTCTCTCTCTCTCTCTCTCTCTCTCTCTCTCTCTCTCTCTCTCTCTCTCTCTCCTTCCTCCCCCTCCTCCACCTTCTTTCCTCTCCTCCTCCTCCACTCTCTCTTTCTCTCGTTCGCGCGGATGCACGTCAGTCCACAAAAAAGAGTAGCAGTAATTGGAAAAGACAGTCTTGTGATAATGACACTTAACCGCATTGCATTGCTGCACGTGACGCTTGAGTGTTATCGGGAAGTCCCGATTAATTTGGATAAAAATAATCTATGGCAATTCGACAGCCCTGAGTGTTGCTGATTACAAGGAGGATCCTATCTCTTTCGCTGTCTTGTCTTGCGTCAGTTTCTGACAGCATTGCACGAAAAGGAATGCGTTACATCCCTCTCTTTGTTAGTCAGCCTGTCTGTCAGTCTGTTTGTCTGTCTGTTCCCACCCTCTCTCTCTGTCTCTCTCTCTCTCTGTCTGTCTGTATGTCTCTCTCTGTATCTCTGTCTCTCTCTCTCTGTCTGTCTGTCTGTATCTCTGTCACTGTCTCTCTGTATCTCTATCTCTGTCTCTCTCTCTTTGAATCTTAGCACTTGCATCTGCAGTTTTGGAACACCTCACTATTTAACTTGTGGGCTGTACTGAAGACAAACATTAATAAATAATCAAAAGCAACCCCCTCCCCTAAAAAACACAACAAACAACAAAAAACCAACATAAAACCAAAAATAAAACCAACAAATTAAACAAAAAAATATTAAACAAGAAAACGAAAAAAAAGTCCCCACTCCACCCCCTACCCCACAAAAAAAGTAATAAGAAAACGGAAAAAATCCCACCTCAAATCAACAGAAACATGGAATTAACCAATCAAAACCCCTGAAACACCCTCCTCCCAATAAAAAAAACACAACAAAACCAACATACAACTCCCCCCTTACAAAAAACACAAACATCCCCCAAAAGGAAAACCCCAACCAAAGAAACCTATAAACAAAACGAAACAAAAATGAAAATGAATAAAAGAAAAGAAAAAGAAATGTCAACCGCCGGAGTTTGTTCCGTGCCGGAACCCGGGATTGAACCAGGGACCTTTAGATCTTCAGTCTAACGCTCTCCCAACTGAGCTATTCCGGCTGACGATGATAGACCGAAGTTTAATAATTATATAAGCAAGTTATCAGAAATCAGTCTAAGGGAAGTAATGGTTACGTTGTTGTTTCAGCCATTGGGCGTACTACTCCCCTTTTACCTCTGTCAAAAATTGTAAATGGTACTATTATTTTATTTACATGTTTAAAAAAATCTTTTTATCGTTTCTTTTAAATCAATCATGTTGGGTTTTTTTTTAGATCGACAGTGCCTGAGTGTTGCTGGCTACAAAGAATGGTCATCCTATCCATTGCACAGTCTTGCGTCAGTTTCTGACACAGTTGCACGTCTTTTTCTGTCTCTGTCTCTCTCGTTGTCTGTCTGTTTGTCTATCTGTCTGTCTTTCTGTTCTCTCGATCTCTCTGTTTGACCCCTCCTGCCTTTTGTTTTTGGTTGGTCCCCTTGTAATTTAACCTGTGGGTTGTATCCAACACGAAGATAAATAAATAATCAAAGCAACCCCCCCCCCCTCCAAAAAAAAAAAAAAAAAGAGAAGAGAAATGAAAAAGACAAGACCTGGGAAAAGCCTACTGTTTATGTATATACGCA
Source organism: Stramonita haemastoma (assembly GCA_030674155.1). Lineage (NCBI taxonomy): Eukaryota > Metazoa > Mollusca > Gastropoda > Neogastropoda > Muricidae > Stramonita > Stramonita haemastoma. The sequence goes on from CM060336.1 coordinate 50,839,634, forward strand.
CGAACTCACGCACGCACGCGCGCGTGCACACACACACACGCACACACACACCAACAGAAAAAATATAATTATACAAACACTTCAAAAAAATCAATCAAGCTAAAAATAAGACTTAATTCATGAGCATAACTAACCAAACACCCCATATCCCCCTCCCCCTTACTAGATGAATCCCCCCTGCAAATAACCCCCCCCAAAAAAAAAACCCCAGCAAACAAAAAACCGAAACAAAATAACGAAACAAAAAAGGAAACAAACACCAAGAAAAAAAGAAAGAAAAATAAATGTCAACCGCCGGAGTTTGTTCCGTGCCGGAACCCGGGATTGAACCAGGGACCTTTAGATCTTCAGTCTAACGCTCTCCCAACTGAGCTATTCCGGCTGACGATCAGAGAGGTCAATCAACCGATCATTACAGTAGTTGGTAGTAGTAGTAGTAGTAGTAGTAGTAGTTTGTAGTAGTGAGTGTAGTAGTAGTAGTAGTAGTAGTAGGCACTCATCAGTCTGGGAAGACTATGGAGTTGCGCTCTAGTCTTTTAGAGCGCAAAGCCTGGGCAAGTATGTATGGAGGGCCCAAACTGTTACCCATGCAAAAAAAGAAACACACAAAACATCGAAACACAATAAACAAAACAAATAAATTAAAAAAAAGAAAACAAATGTAAAAAATAAATGTCAACCGCCGGAGTTTGTTCCGTGCCGGAACCCGGGATTGAACCAGGGACCTTTAGATCTTCAGTCTAACGCTCTCCCAACTGAGCTATTCCGGCTGACGATGAGAGAGGCCAATTAACGATCAGTACAGTAGTAGTACTAGTAGTAGTAGTAGGCATCATCAGTCTCGGAAGACTATGGAGTTGCGCTCTAGTCTTTTAGAGAGCAAGGGCTGGGCAAGTATGTATGGAGGGCAAGCTGTTACCCATGCAGCAGACCCCACCTCTCCACGGCACTGGAATGATCCATTGAAAGGGCATTGACGATACGAATGGTTCCAGTACCGTCGCAGGAGCCACCAGAACGTTGCCATATACCTACAGCCCCGAGCCGCTCTGGGACTCCAACTCCCGATTTTTCTTCAGGGATGGTATCTAAACACGACACCTGTGTGCATGCTGATTTGTTATAATTTTGTCATCCGCTCCTACCGGCACACGATGGCCTACTCTTTCGAAAGGTGGAACGGGTTTTTAACGTGTGCGCAAGATGTTCTGCGTGCATTCGCACACGGGGCCTCGGTTTCGAGTCTCATCCGAATGACTTTGACATTCAGTTCGATTTTTTTGTCAAACTGGGAAGAAAGGGCGAGGCTGGGTACGAACCCAGAAACTCACGGTTCAATCGGTTCACGGAAAAATATCATTACAGTATGTCAACAAGAAATCGATCCACT
>CM060336.1:50843523-50851968 GCA_030674155.1 Stramonita haemastoma
CATCAATGAAACCTATAGGCCCAGGCTCACAATGTGGCCAGGCCTAACAATGAAAGAGAGAGAGAGAGAGAGAGGAGAGAGAAGGAGAGAGAGAGAGAGAGAGAGAGAGAGAGAGAGAGAGAGAGAGAGAGAGAGAGAGAGAGAGAGAGAGAGAGAGAGAGATTTTTATTCCACAGCAATTTCTTCAACAGATGTCAAGTTATAATGTTTGTAAGCTGATGATATGCAAATCTCAAGAAATTCTATCTATGTCAAAATGTATCATATTTTCCAATATTTCACGGAAATATAATTTGTTCCAAGTGGGGGAAGTTTCACAAGTACAGTTGTGATGCTTCACCACGTAATGAGTGCCACTGCACCAGAGGTCAATTTTTAGTTATTAAAATGTTACTCTGCAATAAATAAGTTATTCAATACAGAAAACTGAATGTAAATCAATGACTTCTTTGGAAAAAAAACTATTATAAAATGAAATGGTAGAATACAAAATCTGCAACCCCCTCCCCCCAACCACTAGACTAAAAAGAAACACACACACACAAAACAAAAAACAAAGAAGGCAACCTGCCCCCCCCCCCCCCCCCCCCCCCCCCCCCCCAAGACCTGAAAAAAACTTGTTGATTAGACATGTACCCATGCACTCACATACACACGCACATACGCACGCGCGCACACACGCACACACACACACTAATGAGTACAATATTATAAGACTATTGGCTAGAAAAGACATATAAGCTTACCATAATTATACAAACAAATAAAAGACAACAAGGCAAAGATAAGACTTACATAATTCATGAACAAAACTAAACAAACTCCTCATATCCCCGCCCATTCCCCACCTAGACAAAGGATGCATTCCCCCAAGAACAAAAAACCTGCAAAAAAACCCTTCAACAAACAAAAAAGAACAAACAAAACAAAAAGAAACAAAAAATAAACAAAAATAAAAATAAATGTCAACCGCCGGAGTTTGTTCCGTGCCGGAACCCGGGATTGAACCAGGGACCTTTAGATCTTCAGTCTAACGCTCTCCCAACTGAGCTATTCCGGCTGACGATGAGAGAGGCCAATTAACCGATCAGTACAGTATGTCAACAAGAAATCGATCCACCAGAAGTAACTGCAACATCCTTACTTTGGTGGAGGGTGTATTTACTTTCATTTCGTTGACAACTTGACTATAAAATAATTTTTTTTATACATACATACATACATACATACATACATACATACATACATACATACATACATATATATATATATATATATATATATATATATATATATATATATATATATATATATATATATATATATATATATATATATATATATAAATTGCTCTGCAATAAATACGCTATTCAATACAGTAAACTCACTGTAAATGAATGACTTCTTGGGAAAAAAAAAACTATTGTAAATTGAAATTGTAGACTACAAAAGCCACAAAATCGCCCCCCTCCAAACAATTAAATTAAACCACACACAAAACAAAAAAAGGCAACGTTTCCCCCCTTTCCAAAAAAGAAGAAAAACGAATAAGACAAGACCTGAAAAAAACTTTTTCATTAGGTATGTACCCACCCACCCACTCACACACACACACACACACACACACACAACACACACACACACACACACACACACACACACAAACACACACACACACACCAATGAATATAATGTTTTAAGACCATTGGCTACAAAAGACATATAAATTTATCATAGATACATACAATCCAATAAAATTCAATGAAGCCAAAAATAAGACTCACTAAATTCGTGAACATAACTAAACAAACTCCTCATCCCCCCTCCCCATCTAAAATATGCATCCCGAAACAAAAAATAACCCACCAAAACATAGAAAAAAATTGAAGGAAACAAAACATATCAACAAACGAAATGAAACAAATAAAAACAAAAAGAAACCAAAACAGATAAATGTCAACCGCCGGAGTTTGTTCCGTGCCGGAACCCGGGATTGAACCAGGGACCTTTAGATCTTCAGTCTAACGCTCTCCCAACTGAGCTATTCCGGCTGACGATGAGAGAGAGGCCAATTAACCGATCAGTACAGTATGTCAACTATAAATCGATCTGCAGAAAGTAACTGCAACATGTGGAGGGTGTATTTTCTTTCCTTTCGTTGACAACTTGACTATAAAATATTTATATATATATGTATATATATATATATATATATATATATATATATATATTATATATATATATATAATATATATATGTTTGTGTATACGTATATATATGTATGTATGTATGTATGTATGTATGTATGTATGTATGTATGCATGCATGCATGCATGCATGCATGCATGCATGCATGCATGCATGCATGCATGCATGTATGTATGTATATCTATATCTATATAATATATATATATATATATATATATATATATATATATATATATAATTGCTCTGCAATAAATACGCTATTCAATACAGTAAACTCACTGTAAATCAATGACTTCTTGGAAAAAAAAAACTATTGTAAAAAAAAACAAAAAAAGGCAACCTTTCCCTCCCTTCCCCAAAAAGAAGAAAAACGAATAAGACAAGACCTGAAAAAAACTTTTTGATTAGGTATGTACCAACCCACTCACACACCGCAGGCAGGCACACACACACACACACACACACACACACACACACACACACACACACACACACAACACACACAAACACAAACACACACAAACACACACCAATGAATATAATGTTTTAAGACCATTGGCTACAAAAGACATATAAATTTATAATAGATACAAACAATCCAATAAAATCAATGAAGCCAAAATAAGACTTACTAAATTCATGAACATAACTAAACAAACTCCTCATCCCCCCTCCCCACCTAAACAATGCATCCCCCAAACAAAAAATAACCCACCCAAAACATCGAAAAAAAATCGAAAAAAACAAAACATATCAACAAACGAAATGAAACAAATAAAAACAAAACTGAAACAAAAACAAAAAGAAAAATAAATGTCAACCGCCGGAGTTTGTTCCGTGCCGGAACCCGGTATTGAACCAGGGACCTTTAGATCTTCAGTCTAACGCTCTCCCAACTGAGCTATTCCGGCTGACGATGAGAGAGGCCAATTAACCGATCAGTACAGTATGTCAACTAGAAACGGGAAGTAACTGCAACATTCTCAGGTCAGTCGAGGGTATATTTACTTCCCTTTATGTTGACAAAATAACCATCCATTAGCCATGTATCCATCGGTTTATATACATACATATATACATACATATATACATACATACATACACACATACACACATACATACATACATACATACATACATACATACATACATGTATACATACATGTATAAATACATACATAGATAAATAGATACATAGATACATACATACATACATACATACATGCATGCTTGCGTGCGTGCGTGCGTATGTACGTACGTACGTACATAGATACATACATACACATACATACATACATACATACATACATACATTCATACATACATACATACATACATACATACATACATGGGGGAGGGGATAGCCTAGTGGTCAGAACATTGCGTTAGCAATTTGTTGACCCGGGAATCGAACCGGTTGAGGGGAATTTTACCCTGGAGTTAACATCACTACCGATTCCACTCTCCGAAATGGGACTATAAACCGTGGCCCGTGGGCGAACGGATGCAGAACATCTTGTGCACACATTAAATTATGTTCCGCTTTTCGTAAGAGTAGGCCATCTTGTGCCGGTGGGAACAGATGACAAGATTTACAAAACTGCATACACACGGGGACTGTATGTAATAAATGTTGTTGTTGTTGTTGTGGTTTAATTCAAAGTCTATTCACACTTGGTGATATTAGACTAGTATGTAATAAAGCACACGATCTGAGTGCTTATTGCATTCTCCTGGATATAAAATGACTAACAAAATAAATCAATAAAAAACATATATACATATACATGCATGTATACACACAATACAGACAGACAGACATGTATTTTTTAAATTTTATTTATTCATTCATTTTTTCTTTTATATCGAGGATGATGGAATAAGCAGGTTATTGCTCTGCAATAAATAAGTTATTCAATACTGAAAACTGACTGTAAATCAATGACATCTTTGAAAATAACGATTATAAATTGAAATGGTAGACTACGAAAAGCCGACCCCCCCCCCCCCCCCTCCTAACCATTGAATTAAAAAATACACAAAACAAAAACAAAAAGTCAACTCCCCCCTCTCTTCCCCAAAAAGGAAGAAAAACCAAAAAGACAAGACCTTAAAAAAGCTTATTGATCAGGCATGTACCCACCCAATGGCACTCGCGCGCGTGCGTGCACGTACACACACACACACACATATATTATACAATGAATTAATGTTTTAAGACCACTGGCTAGAAGAGACATATATAAACTTATCATAGATACAAGCAATTAAAAAAAATCAAAGAAACCAAAAATAAGACTGACTTAATTCATTAGCATAACTAAACAAACTCCTCATATCGCCCCCATTCTCCACCTAAAAAAATGCAACCCCCAAGTAATAAAAACCTGCCAAAACCCCCAGCAAACAAAAAAGAACAATAAAAAAAATCGAAACAAAACAAAACGAAACAAAAACCAAAAAATAAGTAAAAAGAAAAAAGAAAAATAAATGTCAACCGCCGGAGTTTGTTCCGTGCCGGAACCCGGGATTGAACCAGGACCTTTAGATCTTCAGTCTAACGCTCTCCCAACTGAGCTATTCCGGCTGACGATGAGAGAGGTCCATTAACGATCAATACAGTATGTCAACAAGAAATCGATCTACGGGACGTAATGGCAACATGGTCTCTTCGGTCGAGGATGTATTTACTTCACTTTTCGTTGACAACTTGACACTATGATTATGTATCAACCAATCAAATCCCTCATGATTATAACCCCCCCCCCCCTAAAAAAAAGACAACAAAACCCCAACATAAACTCCCCCTCCCTCCCCACCCAATATATATATATATATTATATATATATATATATATATATATATATATATATATTATATAATATATATATATATATATATATATATAATATATATAATATATATTATATATAATATATATAATAAAAAATATATATATAATATATAAAATATATATATAATATATATAGATATATAGATGCATGTATGTATGTATGTATAATACATATATATATGTATATATATATATATATATATATATATATATATATATATATATATTATATATATATATGTGTGTGTGTGTGTGTGTGTGTGGGGTGTGTGTGTGTGTGTGTGTGTGTGTGGTGTTGCTCAAGATATTCTACATGCGTTCACACATAGGGCTCGGTTTATAGTCTCATCCCAAGAACTTTTGGGGGAGAGTGGAGTCAGCACTGGTGTTATCTCCAGGGGAAAAATCCCCTCCAACAGGAATCAAACCCCGGTTGTCAAAGGCCCGTCTGTGAGCCCACGCATAACATCTTGTGCACACGTTAAATCCTATTCCGCTTTTCTTAAGACTAGGCCATTGTGTGCCGGTGAGAACAGATGACAATATTTACAATACTGCATATACTCGGGGACTGGATGAAAAAAGCCCATGAGTGCTGAATCCATTATCCTCAATATGAAAGAATAAAATAAATAAAAACACACACACAAATCAACGAATATAATGTTATAAGACCATTGTCTAGAAAAGACATACAAAATTATCATAATTATACAAACAATTAAATAAAAATATAAAGGGCAAAAATAAGACTTACTTAATTCATGTGCATAACTAACCAAACTCCTCATATCCCCCCCTCCCCATGTAAAACATGCACTCCCCAAGAACTCACCCCCCCCCCCCCCCCCCCCCCCCCCCCCCCCCCCCCCCCCCCCCCCCCCGAAAAAAACCCAAACCCCAGCTAACAAAAAAGAAACACACAAAACATGGAAACACAATAAAACAAAACAAATAAATTAAAAAAAGAAAAAAAATGTAAAAAATAAATGTCAACCGCCGGAGTTTGTTCCGTGCCGGAACCCGGGATTGAACCAGGGACCTTTAGATCTTCAGTCTAACGCTCTCCCAACTGAGCTATTCCGGCTGACGATGACAGAGGTCAATTAACCGATCAATACAGTATGTCACCAAGAAATCGATCTACGGGATGTAACTGCAAACATTCACGCTTTAGTCGAGGGTGTATTTACTTCCCTTATTGTTGACAGCATCCACTAGCCATGTACTGATAGGTTAACATACATACATACATACATACATACATACATACATACATACATACATACATACATACATACATACATACATGTATATATACATACATACATGGGGGACGGGATAGCCTAGTGGTCAGAACATTGCATTTGCAATTTGACAACCTGGGTTCAATTCCCGTTGGAGGGGATATTTCCCCTGGAGCTGGCGAGTTAACATCAGTGCTGACTCCACTCTCCCCAAATGTTCAGCAGATGGAAAGATTTATAAACCACCGAGGCCCCGTGTGCGAACGCACGCAGAACATCTTGCGCACACGTTAAATCCTGTTCGGCTTTTCGTAAGAGTAGGCCATTGTGTGCCGATAGGAACAGATGACAAGGTTTACAAAACTACATACACACGGGGACTGGATGTAAAAAAAAGCACATGAGTGCTTATTCCATTATACTCAATATAAAAGAATAATGTGAATAAATAAACAATAAAACATAAATAATAATAATAAATAAATGTAGGAATACAATGTTATTAAGACAACTGACGAGAAAGACATATGAACTCATTATTTACGAATGTAGGTACGCACTCACACACGAATGCACACACACACACGCACATGCGTGTACGCGCGCACACACACATACACACACACACGCACATGCGTGCACGCGCGCGCGCGCGCACACACACACACGCACACCAAGGAATTTTATGCTACAGCACCATTGGCTAGAAAAGACATATAAACTTATCATGTATACAAAGAATTTAAAAAGCCAATGAAACCAAAAATAAGACATACCTAATTCTTATAGCATATTTTATACCACTTTATGTCACAGCAGATTTCTCTGTATGAATTTCGGGCTGCTCACCCCGGGAAAATCTGTCGCCAAATGTGCAGTGCCACCAATTCATATTTGTTTCCTGTCTGTAACTGTATTAAATTTTGTTTCCCTATCAGGGTGGCTTTTTTTCCTACAGAATTTTGCCAGGGACAACACTCTTGTTGACGTGGGTTCTTTTATGTGCGCTAAATAATGGTGTGTAACATACCACGAACCTCGGTTTAAAGTCTCATCCAAAGACTAGCACCCAGACCACCACTCATGGTCTAATAGATGGGGGAAAAGTTTTGGGCCCAAACTGGATTCAAACTGGGGGATGGGATAGCCTAGTGGTCAGAACATTGTGCTCGCAATTTGACGACCAGGGTTCGATTCCCATACGAGAGATATTTCTCCTGGAGTTGATATCAGTGCTGACTCCACTCTCCCCAAAAGTCCTTCGGATGAGACTATAAACAGAGGTCCCGTGTGTGAACGCACGCAGAACATCTTGCGCACACGTTAAATCATGTTCCGCTTTTTGTAAGAGTAGACCATCGTGTATCAACTACTCATATCCACCTCCCCCAACTAAGAAAAAATTTATCCCTCCCCCCAAAAACCCACAAAAAAGCCAGCAAACCAAAAAGGAACAAACAAACAAAAAAATCAAAGCAAAACAAAACAAAACGAAACAACAAAAACCAGAAAAAAAAACAAAATAAAAATAAAAATAAATGTCAACCGCCGGAGTTTGTTCCGTGCCGGAACCCGGGATTGAACCAGGGACCTTTAGATCTTCAGTCTAACGCTCTCCCAACTGAGCTATTCCGGCTGACGAGGAGAGAGGTCAATTAACCGATCAGTACAGTATGTCAACAAGAAACGGGAAGTAACTGCAACATTCTCAAGTAAGTCGAGGGTGTATTTACTGCCCTTTATGTTGACAAAATAACCATCCATTAGCCATGTATCCATCGGTTTACACATACTACATACATACATACATACATACATACATTACATACATACATACATACATACATACATACATACATACCTACCTACCTCCTACATACATACATACACACACACACACACACACATATACACGTATACACACATACATACATACATACATACATACATACATACATACATACATACATACATACATACATACATACATACATAGGCCTACACACATGGGGGACGGGATAGCCTAGTGGTCAGAACATTGCATTAGCAGTTTGATGACCAGTTCAAGGGATTTTTCCCCTGGAGTTAACAGTGCAGACTACACTCTCCCGAAATGAGTCTATAAACCGAGGCCCT
>CM060336.1:50857068-50869568 GCA_030674155.1 Stramonita haemastoma
AACTGCATACACACGGGCACTGGACATAAACAAGCACAAGAGTGCTTATTCCATTATCCTCGATATAAAAGAATAATAAACACCCCCCCCCCCCACACACACACACAACACACACACACACAGACACACACACACACATACACACACACACACACACACACACACACACACACACACACACACACACACACACACACACACGCACACCAAGGAATATTATGTTACAGGACCATTAGCTAGAAAGGACATATAAACTTATCATGTATACAAATAATTGAAAAAGTCAATGAAACCAAAAATAAAACACACTTATTTTTATAGTCATATTCTATAACACTTTATATCACAGCAGATTTCTCTGCATGAATTTCGGGCTACTCTCCCCGGGAAGAGCTCATCGCCACGAGTGCAGCGCCACCAATTAAGTTTTGTTTCCTGTCTGCAACTGTGTTAAATAATTTTTGTTTCTCAATCAGGGTGCCTTTTTTTCCTACAGAATGTTGCCAGAGACAACCCTCTTGTTGACGTGGGTTCTTTTACGTGCCCTAAATAATGGTGTGTAACATAGGGGACCTCGGTTTAAAGTCTCATCCAAAAGACAAGTACCCAGACCACCACTCATGGTCTAATAGATGGGGGGAAAGTTTGGGGCCCAAACGGGATTAGAACCACCGCTGCACACTCCGACCCGACTTTTCGTTTTTACTTTTAGACCACAGATCCATAATTCATAAGTATAACTAACCAACTCCTCATACCCACCCTTCCCTACCTAAATAAATGTATCCCTCCCTGAAAAGACCCACCAAAAAGCCAGCAAACCAAAAAGGACCCCCCCAAAAAAAAAAAGAAAAAAAAGAAGCAAAACAAAACGAAAAATAAAAAAAAGAAACACAATAAAAATAAATGTCAACCGCCGGAGTTTGTTCCGTGCCGGAACCCGGGATTGAACCAGGGACCTTTAGATCTTCAGTCTAACGCTCTCCCAACTGAGCTATTCCGGCTGACGATGAGAGAGGCCAATTAACCGATCAGTACAGTATGTTACCAAGAAATCGATCTACGGGAAGTAACTGCAACATTCTGACTTCAGTCGAGGGTGTATAATCTACTTCCCTTTTAGTTGACAATAATTTTTGCCATCCATTTATTTATTTATTTATTTATTCTTTTATATCGAGGATAACAGAACAAGCAATCATGTGCTTTTTTTTCATGCGGTCCCCGTGTGTATGCAGTTTTGTAAATATTGTCATCTGTTCCCACCGGCACACGATGGCCTACTCTTACGAAAAGCGGAACAGGATTTAACGTGTGCGCAAGATGTTCTGCGTGCGTTCGCACACGGGGCCTCGGTTTAAAGTCTCATCCGAAGGACATTTGGGGAGAGTGGAGTCAGCACTGATGTTAACTCCAGGAGAAAAAATTTCCTCCACCGGACTCGAACCCGGGTCGTCAAATTGCCAGCGCAATGTTCTGACCACTAGGCTATCCGTCCCCCATTGATTGGTTAACATACATACATACATACATACATACATACATACATCATACATACATACATACATACATACATACATGCATACTTACATACATACATACATACATACATACATACATACATACATACATACATACATACATACATACATACATACATACATACATACAGACATACATGCATACATACATACATTCATGGGGGACAGGATAGCCTAGCCCAGAACAATGCGTTAGCAATTTGATGACCTGGGAATCGAACCAGTTCGAGGGGATGTTTCCCCTGGAGTTAATATATCAGTGCCGATTCCGCTCTCCCGAAATGAGACTATAAACCGAGGGCCCCGTGTGCGAACGCATGCAGAACATCTTGCGCACACGTTAAATCCTGTTCCGCTTTTCGTAAGAGTAGGCCATCGTGTGCCGGTGAGAACAGATGACAAGACTTACAAAACTACATACACACGGGGACTTGATGTAATAAAGCACATGAGTGCTTATTGCATTCTCCTCCATATAAAAAGACTAACAAAATAAATCAGTAAAAAAACAACAACATATATACATACATACATGTATACACACGATACAGAGAGACAGGTATTCATTTTTATTTTATCTATTTATTTATTTATTCTTTTATATTGAGGATAATGGAATAAGCAGGTTATTGCTCTGCTATAAATAAGTTATTCAATACAGAAAACTGACTGTAAATCAATGACTTCGTTGAAAAAAAAAACTATTATAAATTGAAATGGTTGACTACAAAAAGCCGAACCCCCTCCCCACTAACCATTAAATTAAAACGTACAAAAACAAAAAAGGCAATTCCCCCCCCCCCCCTTTCCCCCCAAAAAGAAGAAAAACGAAAAAGACAACACCTTAAAAAATCTTATTGATTAGGCATGTACCCACGCACTGACACTGGCATTCGCACACACACACGCACGTGCGCACGCACGCACACGTGCACACATGCATACACACACACACAACACACACACACCACACACACACACACAACACACACATACAATGAATATGTTTTAAGACCATTGGCTAGAAAAGACATATATAAACTTATTATAGATACAAGCAATTAAAAAAAAAATCAAAGAAGCCAAAAATAAGACTTACTTAATTCATGAGCATAACTAACCAAACTCCTCATCCCCCCTCCTCACCGAAAAAAAAATGCATACCCCCGTCCCCCCCAAAAAAACCCTCTAAAAACCCAAACAAACAAAAGATCGAAATAAAACAAAACAAATAAACAAGAAAAATAAATGTCAACCGCCGGAGTTTGTTCCGTGCCGGAACCCGGGATTGAACCAGGGACCTTTAGATCTTCAGTCTAACGCTCTCCCAACTGAGCTATTCCGGCTGACGATGGGAGAGGCCAATTAACCGATCAGTACAGTATGTCACCAAGAAATCGATCTACGGGAACTAACTGCAACATTCTGACGTCAGTCGAGGTACCGGGTGTATTTAGCTCCTTTTTAATTGAAAATTAAATTTTAACTATCCATTAGCCATGTAATTATGGTTAACATACATACATACATACATACATACATACATACATACATGTATACATACATACATACATACATACATGCATGCATGCATGCATACATACATACATACATACATACATACATACATACATACATACATACATACATACATACATACATACAATACATACATACATACATACATATGGGGGATGGGATAGCCTAGTAGTCAGAACAATGGTTAGCAATTTGACGACTATGGTTCATTTCCTCTTCAAGAGATTTTTCCCCTGGAGTCAACATTAGTGCAGACTCTACTCTCCCCAAAAGTCCTTCGATGAAACTATAAACCACCAAGGCCCCGTTTGCAAAGGCACGCAGAACATCTTGTGCACACGTTAAAGTCTTGTTCCGCTTTTCGTAAGAGTAGGCCATCGTGTGCCAATAGGAACAGATGATAAGATTTACAAAACTGCATCTAGACTGGGACTGGATGTAAAAAAAACACATGAGTGCTGATTGCATTCTCCTCAATATAAAAGAATAATATGATATAAATAAATAAATAAATAAAATAAAATAAACAAATAAATAAATCAACAAATGTAGGAATACAATGTTATTAAGACCATTGATAAAAAAGACATATAAACTTATTATTCAAGAATGTACCTACGCACTCACACACGTATGCACACACACACACACACACACACACACACACACACACAACACACATACACACACAACACACACAACACACACACACCACAACAACACACACACACACACACACACACACACACACACACACACACACCAAGGAATATTATGTTACAGGACCATTGGCTAGATAGGACATTAAACTTATCATGTATACAAACAACTAAAAAAGTCAATGAAACCAAAAAATAAGACAGAGGCTAGTTATTTCCTACAGTCATATTTTATACCACTTTATGTCAGCAGATTTCTCTGCATGAATTTCGGGTTGCTCTTCCCGGGAAGAGCTCGTCGCCACAAGTGCAGCGCCACCAATTAAATTTTGTTTCCTGTCTGCAACTGTATTAAATTTTGTTTCCCTATCAGGGTGGCTTTTTTCGTACAAAATTTTGCCAAGGACAACCCTCTTGTTAACATGGGTTCTTTTACGTGCGCTAAATAATGATGTGCAACACACGGGACCTCGGTTTAAAGTCTCATCCAAAAGACTAGCACCCAGACCAGCACACGTGGTCTAATAGATGGGGGGGGAAAGTTTCGGGCCCAAACAGGATTCAAACCATGGCACATTCCGACCTGGATTTTTCGTTTTTACTTGAGTACCACTGATCGACAATTCATGCGTATAACTAACCAACTCCTCTTATCCCCCTCCCCCACCTAAAAAAATGTATCCCTTCCCCAAAAACACCACAAAAAAGTCAGCAAACCAAAAAGGAACAAACAAACAAAATCGAAATAAAACAAAACAACAAAAACCAGAAAAAAAATAACAGAAAAAAGAAAAATAAAAATAAATGTCAACCGCCGGAGTTTGTTCCGTGCCGGAACCCGGGATTGAACCAGGGACCTTTAGATCTTCAGTCTAACGCTCTCCCAACTGAGCTATTCCGGCTGACGATGAGAGAGGCCAATTAACCGATCATTACAGTGTGTCATCTAGAAACGGGAAGTAACTGCAACATTCTCAAGTCAGTCGAGGGTGTATTTACTTCCCTTTATGTTGACAAAATAACCATCCATTAGCCATGTATCCATCGGTTTACATACATACATACATACATACATACATACATACATACATACATACATACATACATACATACATACATACATACATACATACATACATACAAACATACATAGTGGATCGGTGGTCTAGGTGGTAACGCGCCTTGCCTAGAAAGCAAAAAGTCCGGGTCGGAGTGTGCGGGGTTCGTCTACCCCGTTTGGACCCAAAACTTTTTCCCCATCCATTAGACCCTGAGTGGTGGTCTGGGCGCTAGTCTTTCGGATGAGACGATAAACCGAGGTCCCGTGTGTTACACATCACTATTTAGCGCACGTAAAAGAACCCACGGCAACAAGGGGGTTGTCCCTGGCAAAATTCTGTAGAAAGAAGCCACTCTGATAGGGAAACAAATACACTTGCATGTAGGAAAAAGAAAAAAAAAATGGGTAGGCGCTGCACATGTGGCGACGCGCTCTCCCCGGGGAGAGCAGCCCGAATTTCACGCAGAGAAATCTGCGTGACATAAAGTGGTACAAAATACAAAAAAATACAAAAATACATACATTATACATACACACATATACATACATACATACATACATACATACATACATACATACATACATACATACATACATACATACATACATACATACACATATATACATATATACACGTATACATACATACATACATACATACATACATACATACATACATACATACATACATACATACATACATACATACATAACATACACGTATACATACATACATACATACATACATACATACAATACATACATACATACATACATACATACATACATACATACATAGGCCTACACACATGGGGGACGGGATAGCCTAGTGGTCAGAACATTGCATTAATAGCAATTTGATGACCAGTTCAAGGGGATTTTTCCCCTGGAGTTAACAGTGCAGACTACACTCTCCCGAAATGAGTCTATAAACCGAGGCCCTGTGTGCGAACGCATGCAGAACATCTTGCGCACACGTTAAATCAGGTTCCGCTTTCCGTAAGAGTAGACCATCATGTGCCGTTGGGAACAGATTGCAAGATTGGCAAAACTGCATACACACGGGGACTGGGTGTAATAAAGCATATGAGTGCTTATTGCATTCTCCTCAATATAAAAAGAATAATAAAATAAATGAATAAAAAAAACCTACATATATACATACATATACATACAGACAGGCGTATTTGTTTTTATTTTCTTTCTTTCTTTCTTTCATTATTTGTTTATTTATTTATTATTTTTTATATTGAGGATAATGGAATACGCGTGTTATTGCTCTGCAATAAATAAGTTATTCAATACAGGAAAATGGACTTTAAATCAATGACTTCCTTGAAAAAAACTATTATAGATTGAAATGGTTGACTACAAAAAGCCGACCCCCCCCCCCCCCCCAACCATTAAATTAAAAAGTACACAAAACAAAAGACAAAAAAGGCAACTCTCGCCCCCCTTCCCCCAAAAGAAGAAAAACGACAAAAACAAGACATGAAAAGGCTTATTGATTAGGCATGTACCCATGCACTGGCACTCGCACACACACACACGCGCGCGCGCACGCATGCACGCACGCACACACACACACAATGAGTATAATGTTTTAAGACCACTGGCTAGAAAAGACATATATAAACGTATTATAGATACAAGCAATTAAAAAAAAAATCAAAGAAGCCAAAAATAAGACTTACTTAATTCATGAGCACAACTAACCAAACTCATATAAAATTATTATATATATATATATATATATATATATATATATATATATATATATATATATATATATATATATATATATATATTATACGTACGTATAGATGTGTGCGTATATGCACACATATATATACGAGTATACACACACATACACGTATGCACACGCGCACAGACACACATCAATGAATACAATGTTATAAGACCATTGGCTAGAAAAGACATATATAAACCTATCATAATTATACAAACAATTAAATAAAAACCAATGAAGCCAAAAATAAGACCTAATTAATTCATAAGCATAACTAAACAAACTCCTCATATCCCCAGCCCCCCAACTAAAGAAATGCATCCCCCTAAGAAAAAAGAAAAAATACCCCACAAAAAAACAGCAAACAAAAAAGACCAAAAAAGAAATTAAACAAAACAAAATGAAACGAAAACAAACAAAAACAAAAAATTAAAAAGTAAAAAAAGAAATGTCAACCGCCGGAGTTTGTTCCGTGCCGGAACCCGGGATTGAACCAGGGACCTTTAGATCTTCAGTCTAACGCTCTCCCAACTGAGCTATTCCGGCTGACGATGAGAGAAGTCAGTTATCCGATCACTACAGTATGTCAAGGAGAAATGGAAGTAACTGTAACATTCTCACTTTGGTGGAGTGTGTATTTACTCCCCGTTTCACATACACACACACACACACACACACACACACACACACACACACACACACACACACACACACACACTGTATAGCACATTTTCAGAACATCTTACACGCACGTTACATCACGTTCCGCTTCGTAAGAGTAGGCCATTATGTGCACGTGTATTATTTTTTATATATTTCATTTATTTATTTTTATTTCGAGGATTTTTTTTATTTTATTGTATTTATTTATTCTTTTATATCGAAGATAATGGATTAAGCACTTTGTGCTATTTTTCATCCAGTCCTCGTGTGTATGCAGTTTTGTAAATATTGTCATCTCTTCCCACCGGCACACAATGGCATACTCTTACGAAAAGCGGAACAGGAATTAACGCGTGCGCAAGATGTTCTGCGTGCGTTCGCTCACGGGGTCTCGGCTTTCAGTCCCAGGATAATGAAATAATGTAATAAGCAGTTTTTTGTTTTTACATGCAGTCCCCGTGTATATACAGATTTGTCAATTTTGTCATCCGTCCCGACCTACAAACAACGGCCTATTCTTCCGAAAAGTGGAACAGGTATTTTTTGGTAACATTTTTGTGTAAACATAGGTTTAATGCGAGTGTCGTATTTTGACACCGCCCTAAAGCCGAATAGCAGGTACTCTGATTAATGATGGTAAACACAGTCACATACGCATAATAATAATAATAATAATAATAATAATAATAATAATAATAATAATGATAATACATGGAATTTGTATAGAGCTATATCTTGTAAAAACAAATCAAAGCGCTTGCATTCGACCTACACAACACACAATCAACAACAATTTACAGTTTTAACAAGTTCAAATACACACACACACACACACACACACACACCACACACACACACACACACACACACACACACACACGCGCGCGCGCGCGCGCGCGCACGCACGCACGCATGCAGCACGCGCCACACACACACCTACAAACGTTGTGCACTTTGGGCAGGTGGATGTTGAAGGCAGGGACAGGTAAGAGATGGAAGCGGAAGGAGAAAAACTTAGGTTTGAAATAAGTGTGTCTTGAGGTTGGATTTTAAGGTGCCTAAGATGCTTACGTGGTTCCGAAATTTATCACCTAGGCATGTCATTCTTCATTTCGAAGTACTTCGACCATATGAATATTTTTTTTTCCAGTACAATAAGTAGATAAAATTTCAAAAATGTCATTTGAAATAAATATTGGCCGATAATGTGATTATGTTCGAGACAGTTTAAAAGTGTTTAGTTAGACGCCCTGTTGGCAAACATTTTAATTTTTCTTGCTCTAGTTTAAGCTGTTCAATCCCCCCCCCACCCCTTTTACCCCCCTCTCCCCCTTCCCCTGATTTCTTTGTATGTTCGGTTTTGTCCTTTATCTCAGGTACACCCACTCATAGGTAAAGCGCATACTCTCTCTCTCTCTCTCTCTCTCTCTCTCTCTCTCTCTCTCTCTCTCTCTCTCTCTCTCTCTCTTCACACACACACACACACATACACACACAAACATGTACGCACGCACGCATGTGCGCACCGCGCGCCACACACACACCTCTACCTCAGCTCGCAAATATAAATCTGCACACATTCTTGCAAGTACGTTCACACACACACACACACACACCACACACACACACACACGCACGCACGCACGCACGCACGCACGCACGCACGCACGCACGCACGCGCGCACGCGCGCGCGCGCGCGCACGCGCGCGCGCGCGCGCGCATCGTCTGAATGTAGTATTCTCTGAATGTGATACAATTTTATAAATCCTCATCTTTCTCTTTCTTGTGTCTAATAACTATCACTTTGAGTGAAGGGACGTTAAATCAAAGAAAGTCACCACTGTTCAACATCGGGGCTCTAGCCGAGGAACGAATGAAATAAAACACACCACAAAACCACATCATGGACCCACGGGATTGAAGCCTATGGTTTTCACCACTAATGGATCAGTCAAACAATGGCAAGCTGTTACTCATGCAGTACCCCCTCTCCCCTCCCCTCTTCACGTCGCTGGAATGGTCCATGGGAAAGGCAATCGCCGATACGCATGGTTCCAGTGCCGGCGCAGGAGCCACCAGAACGTTGCTATATACAGCCCCGAACTGCACTGGGGACTCCAACACGCCGATTTAACTTCAGGGATGGTGTCTAAACACTACACCTGTGTGCATGCTGTTTTTTTTTTTTTTTTTTAATGTCCGCTCTTACAGTTACAGGCACACAATGGCCTGCTCTTTCGAAAGGCGTTCCGTGTTTTTTTAACGTGTGCGTAAGATGTTATGTGTGCGTTCGCACATGAGGCTCCGTTTATAATCTCATCCGAATGACACACAAAAAGCACAGAAAAAAAGCGAACAGGAAATGACAAATCTGTTGCTCAGATTACAACCTGATCTGGACTTACCTTGTGCAGTCGATATAATGTTGAGGCGTGTGTCCATCCAACAGCCAGAATCAGCCCTTCACCAACAACGGACAACACTGTTGTTATGTTTGCTGGCATTGTACCATACCACAGCAGTACAGAGACGACTGGAAGACAAAATGCAAGCACATAAACACCCCCACTCCTGCAAAACTGTCCATCCTCCACCAGTCTGCACACACAGGTACGCAAAAGTGTCGTCTGGTTGGTGAAGCGACACCAACATGATACAGGGCGGTAACTCTTCAAGCAGGTAAAGGCGACTGGATCTAGGACATGCTACACACGAGAGATTCGAGCGCGTGCAGTGCAGAGCTGGGGTGTACACACTCTTTGTGCCCTCGTCGAGCTATTCTTGACATTGTGGTGCTGTGTTGTGGAGACTTGATGATGCACATCAGTGGCAGTGCGGATGTGGACAGGAAGCAATATCACATGTTTGTAAGCTGCATTAAAAAAAAGTACAAAATGTGTTGCTGGGGTTTTCTGTGTCAATGGATCGTGTTGCAACACGTTGTCTTGCTGTAGGGCTCCAAGAAATTTTAAGCAATCGACTTAGCTTAATCCTCTCTCTCTCTCTTCTCTCTCTCTCTCTCTCTCTCTCTCTCTCTCTCTCTCTCTCTCTCTCTCTCTCTCTCTCTCTCTCGTCAGAAAGGACATTCTTGTTCTCCTCTTCACATGTATGCTACAGTTTTCAAAATAGTATTGGATTGGGGGGGGGGGGGGGGGGGGGGGGGGTAGATGGGGGAATTTGGTGGTTTCTCTTTCATTTCTTCAGAATAGTACTGTATTTAGGGAGAGTTTAGTGGTTTTATTCATTTTTGAGGTGTTATGTTTGGATTTTATGGGGCGTTTTTCATTCTAATAATTTGAGGGGAGATTTTTGTGTTGTGCTTATTTATTTTGCGTTGGGTTTTCATTCAAGTGTTGTGGTAAACAAAGAAAGGGTTTAAGTAAATATTTTGATATCCATCATTTCTTTCTTGGGTTTGTTTGATATAGTTTGATATTGTGATAGTGTTTTGCCTGAAATTAACTATTTCGACAGATGCCTTTTTTTTTTTTTGATCTTAGATATATGTAACGCCTTTTTGCACTTTTTAAAATCAATTTTATCACAATTTAGACAATGTTATGTTTGGGCGCTACATCATAATGTTCATCAGTAGTATACTATGCTTTATAAATGATTGAGGTTGATTTATAGGTGGTTTGCCAAGCATATAATTGTTGTTTTGTCGCTGATTTGATGGGGTTTTAAATGATTAAAAAAAAATTAGGTGCTGATTTGCCACATTGTGACTTGGTAGGTTTCATTAATAATTATATTGTTTTAAAGAAGTGTTTCTTGCGGGTGTGTTGTAGTATTTTGTGCAAGGACGGAGAATGAGAAGAAGACAGAAAAAGACCGGAGAACATCTGATTGGACAGTCTTGCAGGCACCCACACATTCATGCACAGCACACAAAGACAAACAGACATGACACCCACCCCCTCCACACACACACACACACACACACACACACACACACACACACACACACACACACACACACAGAGTCCTTCGGATGAGACTATAAACCGAGGCCCCGCGTGTGGAACGCACGCTGAACATCTTGTGCACACGTTAAGTCCTGTTCCGCTTTTCGAAAAGAGTAGGCCATCGTGTGCCGGTGGGAATAGACGACAAAATTGACAAAACTGCATACACACGGGGACTGGTTGTAAAAAAGCACACGAGTGTTTACTCCATTATCCTCGATATAAATGAATAAAGAATTTTTTTAAAAATAATAAAACAGGAGCGATAGCTTGGTGGTTAGCGAATTGCGCTTACGAACTGAGTGCCCGGGTTTGAGCCATCACCGAGACACATGTTTACCGGAGTAAGTGTTAGGTGGTAGCTATTCATACAATACTTGCTACACCTTAAAATGCTGATTCGTAGCTATTTATGCCGCATTAAAAAGATAAATAAAAATATATACTAAAACTTAGTATTAACGAGATGTATCCGTGTTTATTCCAAGGGAATGCACTCGCCTGCTATCTGAATTAGCCTCCTTTTATGGTTTCCTTCCCTTTAAGCGTCAGTTGCTTTGAATTCATGTAGGATGCTAAAATAATTGATTAGTCCGGTCTGGATGGGGAAGTTTGCTGCATGTCACAGTTTTCGTTATATCATTAACATCAGTACCAACTCCACTCCCTCGAAAATCTTTTGGATGAGAGTATAAACCCAGAGATACAGAGGGGATGATGACGATAATAGTTTGAGAAATGAACATTAAGGGGGAGGGGGGGGGGGGGAGGGGGTGGTGTTACATCCTTATAATACAAGGATGTAACAACACCCCCTTTTATGGAGAACTCCATATTATTGAGAACTTGTGCCAGAGATCGTCAGAAATTATGTGTCAAGAATTCCTTCTTTTCTGTCTCTCTTTGGTACTGCCTTTGTCCTTCTTCCCGATCATCTGCTTGTCTGTTTTCTGCCTTCTCGTAGAAATGCCGTCCAATGCACGTGCACTTGGGTGCTCGCACGGGTGTGCAAACACACACACACACACACACACACACACACACACACACACACACACACACACACACACACACACACACACACACAACCACAACAAAACAACGACAACAATATCAAGTTAACAAGCCACAAACATCAGTTTCATGTCAGACTTTTTATTGTTTTTCAGACTGAAAAAAAAAGATTGTTGCAAACAGAACTCAGCATCAGGAATAAATACAAACCAAAATGATGCTAAAGCTGGAAGCGAATATATATATATATATATATATATATATATATATATATATATATATTATATATATATATATATATATAT
>CM060336.1:50874568-50879568 GCA_030674155.1 Stramonita haemastoma
TTGGTAATGGATGGAAGATGGAATTCAGGGGATCAATAGGGCCAACATGTGGATTGATTAAAAAAAACCTTAACGTACTTACTACTAAACTACAATGAACAATGTGACGCTCCACCACATAAGAACCATTGCACCAAAGTCAGTTTAGTATTGACATGTTATCAAACGCAATAAATGGCTATACAATACAAAAAACAGATTGAAATCGGACAATTCTAAGGAAAAGTATTGCAAGTTGAAATGCTACACTGTGGAAATGACAAAATGAGAAATGACAAGTTTAGCATCCTAATAGGTGTCCAGAATGAGGCTTGGTATTTTAAACACTTTAAAGGCAAATGAAACAAAATTATGACGTGATATTTCACTATAAGTAGATAATGGCTATACTCAATAATCAATCAAAACTCAAAATGCCACTTGACCCACTGCTTAATGGCTCTAGGGGAAAAGGGGTTATGTGCAGCGACTCATTCGTGGTGGAGCGCCACAAATAGGAAAATGCAGTTCTGTGTGTGTGTGTGTGTGTGTGTGTGTGTGTGTGTGTGTGTGTGTGTGTGTGTTGTGTGTGTGTGTGTGTGTGTGTGTGTGTGTGTGTGTGTGTGTGTGTGTACTTTCTTCAGTTTAGCACCTGTTCACTCGAAGTGATATTAGACACAAAAAAAGAAAGATGAAAGTGTGTTACATTCAAAGAATGTGTGCAAGCTCACACGCGCGCGCGCACGTATGAGTGTATGGTATGTTGTGTGTGTATGTGTGTGTGTGTGTGTGTGTGTGTGTGTGTGTGTGTGTGTGTGTGAGTGTGTTTGTGTATGTGTGTGTGTGTGTGTGTGTGGTGGGGTGGGGGTTGATGTCGTGTGTGTGTGTGTGTGTTTGTATGTGTGTGTTTGTGTATGTGTGTGTGTGTTTGTATGTGTGTGTTTGTGTGTGTGTGTGTGTGTGTGTGGTGGGGTGGGGGTTGGTGTCGTGTGTGTGTGTGTGTGTGTGTGTGTGTGTGTGTGTGTGTGTGTGTGTGTGTGTGTGTGTGTGTGTGTGTTTGTGTGTGTGTGTGTGTGTGTGGTGGGGGTGGGGTTGATGTCGTGTGTGTGTGTGTGTGCACGCGCGCGCGCGCGCGGCGCGTGTGTATGTGTAAAGAAAAATGGAGTAACAGGTAAATTCGTTTGTTGCATAAAAAATATGTATGAAGTAGTCAAAATAAAGGTCAGATGTGGAGCAAAATTTGTGATCATATAATTATATTGTACAACAGGTGTTAAACAGGGAGATGTCTGCAGTCCTGTACTGTTCTCTCTTTTAAATAACGAGCTAGCTCAGAATGTAATTAACAATGGCAAATGTGGTGTATTTTTCTTAAATTGTTTGGAAGAACTATTTGTATGACATTTTGCTGATGATGATTTTTTTATTATCTGAAACTGTAGTAGGGTTACAAACACAACTGAACAACTTGTACACGGCTGCTACAGATCTCCAATTAAAAGTAGATATTAACAAACGTAACATAATGGTTTTTCGAAAAGGAGGATTTTTGGCAGCTCATGAAATGAGGTACTTTGGTAACACAAAAGTCTCTGTTGTAAATTCATACAAATATCTTGGAATCCATTTGGGCTTAGCTTTAATTATACGTGCCACAATTTGCTTCAAGGGCTAAGAAAGCTGTTCTATGCATTCTCTGTATTTTGTACAGGTTTGAAAATAGTTCTGTTAAAGTCTTTACAGCCTATTATACAATACGGAGCAGAGATCTGGGGAATGGCAAATATTGTACTTATAGAAAAAATACATTTATTCGCATTAAAGAGATTTCTTGGGGTAAACTGGCGCACTCCAAATGACATGATCTATGGAGAACGGGGAAGGTATCCATTGGTTGTAAATTCTATGATAAAATGCATAAGATATTGGCTTAAGATAACTGGTATGGAGGATAAGCGACTGCCATTTAAAGCCTATAAGATTCTATACCAACTTGATTGTAGAGGCAAGCATACTTGGGCATCCAAAATACGTGTATGTTTATGTCAATGTGGCTTTGGGTTTGTCTGGGACAATGAAGGAGTCCAAATGTAAAAGCTTTTAATAAAATCATTTGAACAGAGAGTTGTTGATTGCAGATGGCAGGAAGGGTATGCCCACATTCAAAACAGCAATCGATTCTTTCTATACAGATCATTTCAAAACTTCATTGTGCATTGAACAATATATGTTGATAGAAATGAATAAGCATGTTAAAAATACATTGTCGAAATTTAAATGTGGTATATGAGATATTGCTGTACATTTCAAACAATATGCAAAAGACGATGATGAGAACTTGGTTTGTAATTTGTGTAAATTGGCAACTCAAGATGAAATTCATTTTGTTTTGGAATGTCCAGTTCTTGGAGACCTGAGAAAAAAATTGATTCTGCAAAGATACGGGAACTACCCATCATTGGTCAGGCTAGCGCAACTTATGTCATCTGAAAATGAGCAAACTGTTAAAAATCTAGCATTATTTCTGTATAACTCTATGAAGACACTGAGAGACATTAGGCTAACATAAGCTTTTCAATGTATGATAAATTTTCATTGAACGATTTGTTTTCAAATAAAGCTTGACAGTATATTGTACGCTAGCACTTTTGTGTTTTCACCCCTTCAGAAGGGGCTTTGACCTAACTGAATAAATCATCTGAGGTCTGGTCTGATGTCTGACCCTGTGCGCGCGCGCGCGCGCCCGCGCACGCCCGCGCGCGCGTGTCGTGTGTGTGTGTGTGTGTGTGTGTGTGTGTGTGTTGCGCGCGCGCGCGCACGCGCTTTACTTTAGCTTGGGTAAAGTGAGTGCTCTGACCACTGAGCTATCCCGAACCCCCCCAAGAAAAGAGACAATAGTGATGATGACAATGATGATGACGATGACGGAGAGAGAGGAGGGACCACTTACCCTGAGAGTTCTGCGGACTCTGACCCTGATCCTGATCCTGACTCGGCGCACGGCCCTCCTGACCCACCCCTCCTCCGAGTCGGAGATGAGGAGAATGGTCAGCAGCAGCACAGACAGCGTGATCAGGGCCACCTTCATCTGCCCACAGTCACAATGCAATCAGAAAAAAAAAACCGGGGAGTTAGAGTCCCCAGGGCGGCTCGGGGCTGTGTATGGCAACGTTCTGGTGGCTCCTGCAACGGTACTGGAACCATTCGTATCGGTCATTGCCTTTCCAATGGATCATTTCAGTGGCGTGGAGAGGGGGGGTGTGCTGCATGGGTAACAGCTTGCCCTCCATACTTACTTACCCAGGCTTTGCGCTCTAAAGACTAGAGCTCAACTTCATAGGTTTTCGAGACTGATGGGTGCCTACTATTATTCCATTCCATTTAGTTCTATTCCATTCCATTTAACTCCATTCATTCCATTTAATTCCATTCCATCTATTTCCATTCATTTAATTTAATTCCATTCCATTTAATTCTATTCATTCCATTTAATTCCATTCCATTTCATTTGTTTCTAATTCTGTTCCATTACATTTAATTCAATTCCATTTAATTAATTAATTCCATTCCATTTAATTCCATTTGATTCCATTCAATTCAATTCAAAAACTATATCGACGCACATCATCAGAACATCATCTGGTTAAGACCGTTTGATTTCAATCCCATGGGTCCATTAATTCGTGGGTTCGAATCCCGGCAGATTCAATACAAATACTTTATCGGAAAGACGCCATAGCCAAGAGGTTAAGACGGTTTAACTTCAAGTCTATAAAGTCTGAGGGTTCGAATCCCGGCGGTGTGTGATGAATTAAGGGTGGGAATTGTTTACAATCTCCTAGGTCGACTTCCAAGTGTAAACTTCCAATGCTTTGATTCCCTTCATGTATGTATACATATATACACTAATATATATATATATATATGCATGCAGAGAGCAAACATGCATATTAAAAATCCTGTAATTCACGTTAGCGTTCAATGGGTTATGGGAATACGAACATACCCAGCATACATCCCTTAAGTCGGAATGCGGCTACCTTCATGGTGGGAAAAAGCGCTTTGATTTGTTTTTACAAGATATGGGGCTATATAAGTTCCATGTATTATTATATTATTATTATATTATATTATTATTATTATTATTATTATTATTATTATTATTATTATTATTATTATTATTATTATTATTATTATATATATATATATTATATATTATTATTATTTTATATATTATTATTATTATTATAATCTCATTCATCATTATATTTATATTATTTATTTAAACTCACTATTCGTGGACATTGGAGTTCTAGCCAAGGTACGAACCCCCCCCACCCCTTCTTCCTTCCCACCAAAACGTGATGATCTTATAGATGGGGTACAAGCTGTACATTACAACAATAAACATAAAATGCAACACGGTATCCAAACATCAGCACGCATATACATCACAAAGTAAAAAAGCACCTAAATATCAGCAATACCTAAGTCAGTCATAAACTCACTAGTGTAAAATCACATCCACTCATACGTGCACCTGGCTCCCGCACCACACACACACACACACACACACACACACACACACACACACACACACACACACCACACACACACACACACACACACACACACACACACACACACACACCACGCACACACATACACCCCCCCCCCCACACACCACACACATATTAATACATTATTATTATTATTATATTATTATTATTATTATTATTATTATTATTATTATTATTATTATATTATTATTATATTTATTATTATTATTATGTTGTGTGTATGTATGTTGTGTGTGTGTGTGTGTGTGTGTGTGTGTGTGTGTGTGTGTGTGTGTGTGTGTGTGTGTGTGTGTGTGTGTGTGTGTGCGCGCGTGCGTATGAATTTTGAGTGGGAGTTTTTTTTTTTTCTCCTCTTATGGTTGTTTTGGTTGCTATTGTTGTTGCTTGTTTTATCTATAGACCTCTTCTATTTTAAGGTTGTTGAAATCATGTTAGCTAATT
>CM060336.1:50884568-50887068 GCA_030674155.1 Stramonita haemastoma
TGATGTGGTGATAAGAGTAGGAGAATACTGTGTTGAAATCTATCGTATTGCGTTGTATCACCTTGTATCGAATTGTATTCAGTTTTTTTTTCTCTAGGATAATGGAATAAGCACTCATGTGCTTTTACATCCAGTCCCCGTGTGTATGCATTTTTGTAAATATTGTCATATGTTCCCACCGGCACACAGTGGCCTACTCTTACGAAAAACGGAACAGGATTTAACGAGTGCGCAAGATGTTCTGCGTGCGTTCGCACACGGGTCGTCGGTCTATAGTCTCATCCGAATGATGTAGAGGGAAGTAGAAGAATAATTATTGTGTAGGTTGTGTTGTATTGTGTTGTTTTTTGTCGTATTGCATTGTATGGCCTTGTATTGGATTGCATTTAGTTGCATTGTTACTGTGCTGTCTTGTATTATACTGCTTTGCATTGAAAATTTATATTCTGTATCAATTATTTCGACAAACATTGACTTGATATGCTCCTTTTCCTTTTTCCTTTGTTTTTTCCCCTCACATAACGCCTTTTATAAATTCAATTACTTGCACACGATTTGGAAACTGTTATGTTTGGGCACTACATCATAACGTTCCTCAATAGCGTACTATGCTTTTATATTGTGTTTGATTTCTAGCTGGTTTGCCTAACATGTAATTGTTTTGTCGTTGATTTGATGGGGTTTTAAAATATTTCTTTTATATTATTAGGCTTTTTTCTTTTATATTATTAGGCTTTTTTCTTTTATATTATAAGGCTTTTTGTCACTTTGTGATTTGATAGGTTTCATTAATCATATTGTTGTTTTAAAGCAGTGGGTGTTTTGTAGTATTTTGTGCAAGGGGGGAGAATGAGAAGACAGAAAAAGACCGGAGGACATCTCAGACTGAACAGTCTTGCACACACCCACACGTTCATGCGCAGCACACAAAGACAAACAGATATGACACCCCCTTCACCCGGACACACACACACACACACACAACAACAAACACAGAAACCACACACACACACACACACACACACACACACACACACACACACACACACACACACGCACACACACACACACACACACACACACACACACACACACACACACACACACACACACACACACACACACACACACACACACACACACACACACACAACACGAGCGATATCCTGGTGGTAAGAGCATTGCACACAAGAACTGACTGCCTGGGTTTGAATTATCACCGAGACACCTGTTTGACGGAATAGGTGGTAGGTCGTAGCTATTGATACAACACTAACTACACCTCAAAACGCTAACCCTGAATCGTACCTGTTCATGCGGCATTAAACGGATAAATAAAAAAAATATACTAAAATTAATTTTAGTATTAACGAGATCTACCCGTTTATTCCAAGGGAATGTACGCATCCTGCTATCTGAATTAGTCCCCTTTTATGGTTTCCTTCCCTTTAACGGTCAGTTTGCTTTGAATTCATGTATGCCAAAATAATTTATTAGTCCGGTCTGGATGGGGAAGTTTGCTGCATGTCACAGTTTTCGTTATATTTTTAACATCAGTACCAACTCCACTCTCTCGAAAATCTTTTGGATGAGAGTATAAACCCAGAGATACAGAGGGGCTGACGATAATAGTTTGAGAAATGAACATTAAGGGAGGAGGAGGGGGAGGGGGTGCTGTTACATCCTTATAATATAAGGATGTAACAGCACTCCCTTTTATGGAGAACTCCATATTATGGAGAACTTATCCTTATATTATGGAGAACTTATCCTTATATCCTTATAATATAAGGATGTAACAGCACTCCCTTTTATGGAGAACTCCATATTATGGAGAACTTGTGCAAGGGCTCGTCAGAAATTATGTGTCAAGAATTCCTTCTTTTCTGTCTCTCTTTGGTACTGCCTTTGTCCTTTTTTCCGGTCACGTGCTTGTCAGTTTTCTGCCTTCTCGTGGGTATGCCGTCCAATGCACGTGCACTTGGGAGCACGGACGGGTGTGCAAACACACACACACACACACACACACACACACACACACACACACACACACACCACACACACACACACACACACACGCACACACACACATGCACCCACGCACACTCACGCACACACCCCACCCCCCCCCGACAACACACACACACACATACACATACACACACGCACTCTCTCCAACATATAAACTCATACCCCCCCCCCTTACACACACACACACACACACACACACACTTACACACACACACACACACACACACTTACACACACACACACACACACACACACACACACACACACACACACACACACACACACACACACACACACACACACAACCAAACAAGCAAGCAAGCAGTCAAAACAACCAAACAAAACAACGACAACAATATCGAGTAAACAAGCACAGACATCAGTTTCATGTCAGACTTTTTATTGTTTTTCAGACTGAAAAAAAAGAGAATGTTGCAAACAGAACTCAGCATCAGGAATAAATACAAAC
>CM060336.1:50894568-50899568 GCA_030674155.1 Stramonita haemastoma
TTTTTAATCATTATATTGTTTTTATTTTATTCTTTTATATCGAGGATAATGTGTGTGTGTGTGTGTGTGTGTGTGTGTGTGTGTGTGTGTGTGTGTGTGTGTGTGTGTGGTGTGTGTGGTGTGTGTGTGTGGTGTGGTGTGTGTGCGCTTGCTTAACTTTAACTTGGGTAAAGCGAGTGCTCTTGACTACTGAGCTATCCCGTTCCCCCGAAAAACCCAATCATGATGATGACAATGATACTGACGATGACAAAGAAGAATGGAAAAGCCACTTACCCTGAGAGTTCTGCGGACTCTGACCCTGACCCTGATCCTGACTCGGCGCACGGCCCTCCTGACCCACCCCTCCTCCGAGTCGGAGATGAGGAGAATGGTCAGCAGCAGCACAGACAGCGTGATCAGGGCCACCTTCATCTGCCCACAACCACAATCCATGCATTTCCATTTGATTCTAATCCACTCCCTTTGTAACAGTCTGCCCGAGCCTAAGGCTCATCAGGCCGGTGCTTATCCCGGTTTCTGTGGCGTTAAGCGACTGAGAGTCATAGACTCCCCCCTGGATAGGACGCCAGTCTATCGCAGGGTTAACCCCAACGCAAGGTTGGTACCCTTTTTACACCTGGGTGGGGTGAGAAAATAGCCGTAAAGTGCCTTTTCTAAGGGCACAACGCCACAGCCGAAAGCTGGGATCGAACCCGCAACCTTTAGATTACGAGTCCAACGTCCTAACCACTAAACTACAGCGGCGGCTCCTTTGTAACAGAGTGCAGATATTTGATCTGCCGCGACTCTGTACAACTTCTCGGCGACGACAGCACGGTCAGACTGTGGGAATGTGACCTCTAAAGAGAGGCTGCATAAATACTACATTTTACCGCTATGGGCAAAGTGCATGCAACAGACGCCTTTTGACCCCCCCCCCCCCCCCCCCCAACGATCCATAACGTTGCACAACTCACAGGTGGGGATCTAAATTTAGATCCATGACGCTGCGATTGGCAGTTCCGATCGCATGGGAAGTAATCTAATTACCGTCCCGTCACATGTTTAATTCTATTTAATTCTATTCCCTTCCATTTAATTTTTATCCCATATCATTCCAAATAATTATATTTCACTCCATTTAATTCTTTTCCATTAATTCAATTCCATTTTAATTCTATTCTACTCCATTCCATTCCAGTTTATTCTAATCTATTCCATTTAATTCCATTCTATTCCATTTAATTCCATTCAATTTAATTGTATTCCATTCTATTAATTCTATTCCTTTTCATTCCATTTAATTCGATTCCATTCCATTCCATTCAATTTAATTCAATTCCATTAATTTGATTTCATTCCATGTATTTCTATTCCATTCCATTTAATTCCATTCCATTCAATTTAAATTCTTTATCGAAGCACGTCATCGGAACTCACTCACTCTCACTCAGTCCCATGTCCCAAAGGACGTAGGGGGGACATGAGAGAAGACGCAACGGAGATCTTTTTCCATGCTTCACGATCCTGTGTGGCTAGTAGGAGGCGTTGCAGGGGTTGGGCAGTCCAGTCTTTGATGTTGTCAACCCATGATTTCTTTTGGCGGCCTCTTCTTCTCTTGCCCTCGACTGTTCCTTGCAAGATGGTTTTTGCTAGGGTGTTGTGTCTTGTGGTGTGACCAAACCACATCAGCTTTCTCCTCTTTATGGTGGAGAGCAAAGGCTCTTGGGGGCCCACACGCTTTTTGATTTCTTCTTTCACATAGTTATTGGTCTTGTGTTCTTTGTATGATATTTTGAGGAGTCTTCTGTGGCACTTGTTCTCGAATGCTTGGGTTCTTCTCTCTAACTCTGCTGTCAGAGTCCATGATTCACAGCCATATAGGAGGATAGATATCACGAGGGATTTGTAGAGGTGGTATTTGGTGCAGAAGCTGATGTTGTTGCTTCTGATGATCCTCTGGAGTCTGACTAGAGCAGATGTTGCTGTTGCAATGCGAGCTTTCACCTCATTGTTTGATGTGCCATCTTTTGTTAGGATGGAGCCTAAGTATTTGAATTGGCTCACCTATTCCAATATTTCTCCATTCATCTTTATTTTCGTGCTGTCATTACTCGCGCTGTTGACCATGATCTTCGATTTCTCTGTACTGACCTCCATGCCGTATGCGCTCGCTCGATCTGTTAGACTGTCTGTGAGGATTTGCAGTTCTTGTTTGCTGCTGCCCATGAGGTCAATGTCATCTGCAAATCTGAGGTTGCAAAGGGGTCTTCCACCAATGGAGATGGAAGTGTGGTGGTTTTGCAGTGTCTCTGTCATGATGTTTTCGAGGAAGAGGTTGAAGAGTACAGGTGAGAGAAGGCAGCCCTCGCGGACTCCAACCGTGGTCTTGAAGAACTCGCCCACGTGATTATTCATAAAAACTGCACTTCTTGCATTCTCATACAGAGCCTTGATGACTTCAATTAGGCAGTTGTCAATGTTGAAGTGCCTGAGTACTTGCCAGAGGCCGTCATGCCATACCCTGTCAAAGGCCTTTTTGAAGTCTATAAAATTGTGGTACAAGTCTTTTTGGTGTTGGAGATGCTTCTCTATCAGAATTCTCAGGTTGAAAATTTGTTCCATTGTGCTGCGTTTTGGTCTAAAGCCCGCTTGTTCTTCTGCCAGGAGTTTTTCTGCTTGTTTTTTCAGTCTGTTGAGGACTACCTGCAGCATGATCTTGCTAGGATGGCTTATGAGACTGATGGTCATGTAGTTCTGACATTGCTTGAGGTTTCCTTTCTTTGGCAGGGTATTACAAGAGACTGTGTCCATTCTTTTGGCCATTCTTTGGTGTCGTGGATCTTCTGACAAAGATCTGTGAATCGCCTTGCTGTTACATTCCCTCCATTTTTTATGAGTTCAGCTGGGATGTTATCGATTCCAGGGGACTTCCCCTTCTTCAATTGTTCAATAGCTGTGTCTACTTCACACCTTAGTATTGGTGGGTCTTATCGGTTATAAACTAGTTTATTGCTAGGGCAATCCCTCACAGTATTCTGTCCAGCGTTGGAGGATGGCATTGTTTTCCGTTAAAAGATTTCCTTCTTTGTCTTCAATAACAGAGGCTTTAGGCTGTGTGGTTTTAGTTAGTGCTTTCAGAGTGTTGTAAGCTGTTTTGCTGTTTCCCTTGGCCATTCCATCTTCGATGTTGTTGCATTGTTCTTCTATCCACGCTTCTTTGGCTTCTCTCATCTTTTTCCTCACTTCTCTGTGGCTATCCATGTACTTGTTGGCTTCTTGACTTGTGAACTTTTGCTTCTTAAGTTCTCTTCTTTTGTCGCAGAGGTCAAGAACCTCATTTGTCACCCAGGGTTGTTTCTTTGTTCTGCTTCTGCCTAATGTTTCTTCTGCTGCTGTCGTTAACACTTCTTTGATGTTGTTGGCTAGTGTGTTCACATCATTAGGGGGGACGGATAGCCTAGTGGTCAGAACATAGCGCTGGCCATTTGACGACCCGGGTTCGAGTCCGGTCGAGGAAATTTTCTTCCTGGAGTTAACATCAGTGCTGACTCCACTCTCCCCAAAAGTCCTTCGGATGAGACTTTAAACCGAGGCCCCGTGTGCGTACGCACGCAGAACATCTTGCGCACACGTTAAATCCTGTTCCGCTTTTCGTAAGAGTAGGCCATCGTGTGCCGGTGGGAACAGATGACAATATTTACAAAACTGCATACACACGGGGACCGGATGAAAAAAAGCACATGATTGCTTATTCTGTTATCCTCGATATAAAAGAATAGATAAATAAATAAATAAATAAATAAACATCATTGTCAATGGCTGTGAGTGCGGCGAACTTTCCTCCAATGTTGGCTTGGAAGATCTCAACCACTGTTGGGTCTTTGAGTTTTTTCCAGGTCGAATCTTATGCGTGGGCTTTTTGGCTGTTGTTTTGCTTTCAGTTTCAGCCTGATGGTGGTAAGTACAAGGTCGTGGTCACTGCCAATGTCAGCTCCTGGGAATGTTCTTGTATTTGCCTTGTTTATGCTGGATTTGAATCTTTGGGGTGACAGAATGTAATCAATTTGATTATGAATCAGACCATTTGTGAGTGCCAGGTTGATGTTCTAGATGGCTTGTGAGGGTGGAGTGTGTTAGCCAGAGTTAGTTTGTGCTTCTTTGCGAATTCCAGCAGCCGCTGTCCTCTGTCATTTGTTTCTCCCAGTCCAAAGCGTCCTGTGGTTCCTGCCCAGGTGTCATAGGCATCAGGTCCCACCTTAGCATTCCAATCGCCTTCCACAATAAGGATGTCTTTTTTGGGCGTTTTGGAGATGACGTTTTCAAGTTCTTCATAGAATTCTTCTATCTGGTCATCATCGTAGTCAGATGTTGGAGCATACACTTGGATGATGGTGAGATTCTCTAAAGTGTACAGCAGCAACAAGACAACAACAGTTGATCATCGTTGTTCGTCCCGTTGATCTTTGCGCCTGGTGGCAGCATGATCTGTGGCTCTGTAGGTCAAATGCAAGCGCTTTGATTTGTTCTTACAAGAGATAGCCCTATACAAATTCCATGTAATAAATAAAATAAATAAATTCTGGGGTTTTGCAGAGACTCTGATTGAGATGAGTCTGCTGGATATTGGTGTGCAGTTGATGATGCTTGACACAATCTCTTTCCTGACAATGAAGCCTACTCCGTGTTGGTGTAGTTTCTCATCTCCACTGTAGCATATCTTGTGGCCGTCTTGCGTGGTTGTTTCTCCGGAACACCATCTTGCTAAAACCGTTCACTTTCAATCCCATGGGTCCACGAAGTCGTGGGTTCGAATCCCGGCGGCGTCTGGTGAATTAAGGGTGGGGATTTTTACGATTTCCCAGGTCAACTTCCAAGTGCAGACCTGCCAGTGCCTTTATTCCCTTCGTGCATGTATATACACATGCAAAGAGCAAAATATTCATATAAAAAATCCTGTAATTCATGTCAGCACTCCACACACACAACCACACACACACACACACACACACACACAC
>CM060336.1:50904568-50912068 GCA_030674155.1 Stramonita haemastoma
AAAAGAGTTTGCGTGAATGATCATCTAGAAAGTTTTATTTTTGATAGCTGGCGTACCTTGTTTGTAAGTCGTTTTCCTAATGCCATCACATGGTCAGTCCAAGTAAGATTTTTGTCGATAATTACACCCAGAATCTTGTGTGAGTCAACTTCTTCAATAATTTTTTGATCTATCAACAGAGGTTGAAATTTACTTTTCATTTTTTGCCTCTTTTGTCTTGCTAGTACGTACATACTCTTAGTTTTTTGTGCATTTAAGGACATATGGTTTAATTGAGTCCAAGTAATCAATTTGTTGATATTGTTTTGAAGTTTGAGTGTCAGTCTTTGGGGTCAGTATCACTACAATAGAGAGATGTGTCATCAGCAAACATTTCACAGCTACAATCTAGAAATAAGGGTAAGTCATTTACATATATAGAGAACAAAAGAGGACCCAATATTGATCCTTGTGGTACTCCATATTTAATAGATACTAATTCTGATGTTTGATTATTTGCAGTTACCAGCTGCTGTCTATCTAACAAAAAACTCTTTAAAAGATTGATTATTTCAGGTGTTAGTTTATATAGGTGAAGTTTACGTACTAGCAAGGAGTGATTAATTACATCAAATGCTTTTTCAAAGTCAACAAAAATTAGGCCTGTATAGTTTATTTTTATTTATGTTGTGTAAGAGACTGTCTGTAAGTTGAGTTAGAGCTGTATGACAAGAATAATTTTTACGAAAGCCTGACTGATCTTCATTTATTAGATTGTTGTTAGCAAAGTAGGAATATAAAGATTTTTGGATATGTTTTTCGATGGGTTTAGATAAGACCGATAGGATTGAAATTGGTCTGTAATTTGAAGGACAAGAAGTATCTCCAGATTTGTGGACTGGTATGACTTTTGCTCTTTTAAATATCAGAGGAAAGTTGTTTTTATCTATGCACAAATTATATAGATATGTCAATGTTTCAACTATAATAGGACCAGAAAGTTTCAATATTTTTCCATCCAGATTGTCAAGGTCACGTGTTGTGGAATTGTTTTGGAGCGATAGACTTTCCAACACATCTTTAATTGTCATTGGCAATAATTCAAATGGGAATTTAATTTCTTTTAATTCAATATATTGTTCTAAGTATTGGAGATCATTTTCATTTGACTTATCACATGATATGACTTTAGTAGCAATGTTTGAGAAATGGGTGTTCAGTTCATCAGCTGTTATGTCTTTAACTGTCTTTTGGCTTTTTGATATAGGTCTATTACATAAAATATTGATGGCTTTCCATACCTGGCGAGAGTCAGTAGTTGTGATTAATGTTTTTGAAAGTAATCACGTTTTGATCTGCGTTTTAGTGAAGTTACTTTGTTTCTTTGTATTTTAAATTCTTCTTTTGTACCATGGGTT
This sequence comes from Stramonita haemastoma, assembly GCA_030674155.1. Lineage (NCBI taxonomy): Eukaryota > Metazoa > Mollusca > Gastropoda > Neogastropoda > Muricidae > Stramonita > Stramonita haemastoma. The sequence goes on from CM060336.1 coordinate 50,905,966, forward strand.
TTCAAATAGTCTCTTAAGCGCATTTCAGACTCTATATCTTTTGTTATCCAAGGAGGTTTAATTTTTTCTTTAACTCTTTTTTTGATGAAGGGGGCATGCCTATCATACACTGAAATAAATGTGGTAATCCAGAATTCTGCAGCTTCGTTGGGGTCTCTGATTTGATATATGTCTTGGAATGGCGAGTTTATCAAGTCTGAAAGAAAGTCTTGTTCATTGAAGTTATTAAATTTTCTGTAAAAGATGGTTTTATGTCCTACTTTGGGAATTTTGACACGATGTTTAAACCAAGTAAAACACACAGAATTGTGATCACTGCATCCACAGGAGGGGGTGCATACTTCTGTTATGTTTTGTTTTGTAGTAGTATAGATATGATCATCAAAGTTCTTGAGTTATCTGTTACCCGAGTTGGTTTGTCTATTAGTTGTTCCAGGCCATGCATAGTAATGTTGTGACTCCATTTAGGCTTGGGTTTTAATAAGTCTATGTTAAAATCCCCAAGAATAATTGTTTCATGGTTTAAAAGTGTCACTTCATCCATAAGAGAGTTGAATTTTTCAAACCATTCTGTGGTTTCCGAAGGATTTCTGTATATGAATCCTATTAATATTGGACTATTGTGTTTTAATTTTATTTCAACCCAAATGGATTCAATGTCATAAACATCAAAGTTGTATAGTCTTTTACAACTCAGTGAAGAAGCGAAATATGTTAATAACCCAGTGGACTTGGGCTTGTGTGGATCCTGTCGAAAGATCTGATAACCTGGAATATTTATGCATGTGTCAGTTACATGTGGTGAGAGTCGTGATTCAGCAAGGCAAAATAAATGAAATTGATTCCCATCATTGTGCAGTATGGTCGAAATATCATCTTTTTTGTTTGTTGCATTGTTGATATTTAGGTAGCCTACACGGAGGCCTTGCTTTGTGGGCCACTTGTCTAAAGTTAAAGTCATGTTAAACTTTTTTCTTTTTTTTATGTATATATATAAAATCTATCAAGTCAGGAGACTTGATTATCAAATTTAAAAAAACAACAAAAAACTATAATACAATTTCGAAAACTAAAATATAAACACAATTCAGAATCTGTAAGGAATCAATGTGTTATTATAAACAACTTTTTGAATCCAGTCCCGTTTTTACATAAATCATATAATCATAAAAAATGATAAAGCATATAAATTGGGAAAAAATATTTTTAGTAAAACTAAAATACAACAATTTTTACTAAATCAATATAATCAACCACACACTAAATATTAATATGATACTAAACACAAAAAATACAGTGATAAAAAAATAATAGATGAAAAAGCAAACGAAAATATAGTATGCAGAATTGATTCAAAAACTCCAGTACACACTAGTCCAATGCAACAACTGCTCTGTTGCAAGAGACTCTGAATCCCGATATACCTGCTAGATATAAAGGCAATTTTCCACTCAAATGGAATACACACTGCAGCATGACATTGATCAACACCATTTGATGTTGGGGAAAAAAAAAGGGGAGGGGTGGTGGTAGGGGCTGGGTAAAAGTATGGGGGGGGGAGAGAGAGAGAGACAGACAGACAGAGAGAGAGAGAGAGAGAGAGAGAGAGAGAGAGAGAGAGAGAGAGAGAGAGAGAGAGAGAGAGAGAGAGAGAGAGAGAGAGAGAGAGAGAGAGAGAGAGAGAGAGAGAGAGATATTTCCATTCATGAAAATTGAACCAATCATTTATCATCAATGCCAACACTGCATATAACATTTGGACACCTGCATAAATACATTTGTAATTATTTAGAACATTATATATGGGCTGTATATTTGATGCTGGCTTACAGGCAGATATTTATCGCATGCACACACGCATGCACACATGCACGCACATACTCATTCACATAGTTATTATACACGTACACACGCGGTGCATACGCACAAGCAAGCACGCATGTTGCAAGCACGCATGCTTGTGTGCGTGTGTGTGTGTGTGCGCGCGCGCGTGTGTGTGTATGTGTGTGTATCTGCATGTGTGTACGCGTGTGATCTTTTTTGTATAGATGTATATATGCGTGATCAAGTGCCTGAGAAATTATTATGAATTTAGTGTAAATATCACTTTCTATGTATTACTTTAAACAAAATGCCGACTACTACCTTTATCCTTGTTTGGTTGTATGGTTGGTTTTGTGTTGTTTGCGTGTATATATAGATATATATATATATATATATATATATATATATATATATATATATAGATATATAATATAATAGATATGTATATATATATCTATATATATATATATATATCTATATATATATATATATATATATATATATATATATATATATATATATATGCACCTTTCTGTAGGTAACATGCATTGTATTTTGTATATTGTGGGGAAAATGTGTATGGGGGAATAAAAAGTAGAAACATAAGTCATTATGAAATTCATATTGGTTTCTTTATTTTCAGTAGACCTACAATCATACTTACCTTTGGATCGAATACATTTTATTGACTGTACATGGCTTTGAGGTAGACGCTTAACATTCTTTTTGTCCAGCTGTTTATATATTCTTGAAAACATTCCTAGGTATTATGCACAATATAGGATAGCCTAGTGGTTAAAACATCACACTTGCAATCTAATGACCAGGGTTTAAATCCCGTTCAAGGGGATATTTTCCCCTGGAGTTAACATCAGTACTGACTCCAGTCTCCCCAGGTGATACTATAAACCAAGGCTCCGTGTGCGAACGCACGCCGAACATTTTGCACACACGTTAAAACTGTTTCGCTTTTTAAAAGAGTAGGCCATTGGAAGCGGGTGGGAACGGATGAGAAAATTTGCAAACCGCATACAACGGGATGGATGTAAAAAAGCACATAAGTGCTGATTCCATTATCCTGGATAAAAAAGCATAGATAAATATTAGATAAACAAACAAACAAACAAATAAATAAATAAACAATACTGTATCATCTTTTATTGTTGCAGGTATCCCACGTTTCTACCCCACACCTCTCTTCTCTTCCACCCCTTTTTCTTCCCCCCTCCCCCTCAACCAGCCGCGCCACCTCCCCCCCCCCCACTACGCCTTACCCCTCAACCCCCTGACACCCTAACCCTGCCTTTCACGTGTCATGCATTGTCTCACATACTCAGTTTCTCAGGAGACAGACTCAGCTAAACTTTTGGAACGGTTCCAGACGAGTGTTCTGAAGAGATGAGACAGGCAGGCAGTCCGGCTTCCGTACACTACATCCCGCAACGTCCGGAATCCGTATGGTATGTCCGTAAGAACCGGAGGTGTGCGTGTGGGGATGATGATGATATGAAGACGACTCATTCCCACAGACGTAGTAGACAATGGCGTGTTTTCTTCCTTGTTATTGTTGTTGTAATTATCTTTTTCAATGTTGTTATCATCATTAGAAGTAAGGCCAACTTGTAAGACGGAATGCGACTACCTTAATAGTGGGGGAAAATCGGTTGCAAACGTAAAAATCACACCATTGGTGAATCGCAGAATTCTAGGCAAAGAACAAAAAAACCAAAACAAACTAGGAGCAATAAGGGATGATGTGGTGATAAGAGTAGGAGAATACTGTGTTGAAATTTGTCGTATTGCGTTGTATAGCCTTGTATCGAATTGTATTCAGTTATTTATTAATTTTATTTTTCTCTAGCATAATGGAATAAGCACTCATATCATTTCAGTCATGCTGACCAGTGAATAGTATGTTGTATTGAATATGTTGAGTTTATTTTGTTGTGTCAATAAGTCCATGTGACTTTAATGGCAATAAATAATTTCTGATTCTGATTCTGATTCTGTGCTTTTACATCCAGTCCCCGTGCGTATGCAGTTTTGTAAATCTTGTCATCTGTTCCCACCGGCACACAATGGCCTACTCTTACGAAAAGCGGAACAGGATTTAACGTGTGTGCAAGATGTTCTGCGTGCGTTCGCACACGGGGTCTCAGTTTATAGTCACATCCGAAAGATGTAGAAGGAAGTAGACGAATATTGTGTTAGGTTGTGTTGTATTGTAATGTGTTGTGTTGTGTTTTGTCATATTGCATTGTATGGCCTTGTATTAGAGTGCATTGAGTTGCATTGTTACTGTCCTGTCTTTGTATTATACTGCTTTGCATTGCAATTTTATATTCTGTATCAATGAAATTGTTTTGGTACCGTGTTGCATGATATCAGTATGTTTCTGTCTGTATTTGTTGTTGTTGCTGTTGTGTTTATTATCATTGTTGTCGTCGGCATGGTTGTTGTTCGTACTTCTTGCTTGCTTATTGTTGTTGGGTTACAGTATCACTGAAGTCTTTACATACACAGGCTCTTCCAATAGAAGAGTACACACACGCACACACACATAAATACACACACAAAATACAAACACACACACCCCTTACACGCACCCCCTTACACACACACACACCCTTACACACACACACACACACACACACACACACACACACACACACACACACACACACACACAACACAAACACTCACACACATGCACACACATACACACAAACGCACAGCACACACAACAAACACACACATACAAATACAAATACACTTACGTACACACATAAACACATACATACACACGCTGGCGCGCGGGCGCGCACACACCCCACGTGAGCACGCACACACAAACACACACACACACACATGCTGATCATGCAAACACAAGCAGACCCGCATGAACATAAAATGTGCATATACTTGTGCGTGCACAACACATACATACATACATACATACATACATACATACATACATACATACATACATACATACATACATACACATACAGACAGACAGACAGACAGACAGACAGACAGACATGCATACAGTACGCAACGTACGTACGCATGCACGCACGTACTTACATAATACATTTATACATACAGACAAAAACATACAGAAATACAGGCAGGCTGACAGACAGACTGACAGATAGACAGACAGAAAGACAGACAGACAGACGAGAGATGCAAGAAATTTGTACAAAACGTCAATGAAATATCCACTGTATGTTCTTTAATAAAAAGTCTCCATGGATTTTTTGACGGAAGACACTTCAATAGTTTTGTTTATAGAAACGGGCTATAAATGCACAAAGAGAGAGAGAGAGAGAGAGAGAGAGAGAGAGAGAGAGAGAGAGAGAGAGAGAGAGAGAGAGAAGAGACAGAGACAGAGACAGAGACAGAGACAGAGACAGAAAAGAGATACAGAGAGAGACAAGAGAGACAGAGACAGAGACAGAGACGGACTTACAGACGGACAGACAGATAAACAAACAGATACTTATAAATAAAACACCAAAAAGCCTCCACAATCGCAACGAAGAAATCATAAAGCCATAGTAACAAATCATCGACATCAAAAGCAAAAAGAAGCATCGCTTTTCCCCTTGTGGAATGCCAGAGTTACTTTCTCTTGGCCTTTTCCATCAGCACGCATTGTTCATAAGTGTCTGCAATCGAAAACAAACAAAAAAAATTATGACAGAATCACAGATTTGTCTATTCATTTTACCTTTTAAAAATACACACAAATATATTTTAAATGGCAGCTCAGTGTGTCTTTCTGTGCAATGAAAAAACCCCCAATACAAACAAGCAAAAAACCAACAAACCAACAAACCAGCCAAGCAGCCAACCAAACAACCAAATACACACGCGCTGATCTTCTGTAAAGACATTGGTAGATCCTTCTGTCTATCTGTCTGTCAGTTTGTGTGTCTAATTGCTGGTTTGTCGATGAATTTGCCTGTCGGTTTATCTGCCTGCTTGTTTATCATGTTGCTTGCTTTCGTTTTATTTTTTTGTTTATGAACCAATGAATTTGTAAAACAGACAGCAAGTGAGTGAATGAATAAATGAAAGAGTAAATGGATATCTGACACACCAACTGACATTATCATCATCGTCTTTCACCTCCTCTTCTTCCTTTTCCTCATCCTTCTCCTTTTATCTTCTTCTTCTTCTTCTCATCATCATCCACCATCACACCACCACCACCACCACCACCACCACCACCACCACCACCACCACCACCACCGCCACCACCACCACACCA
>CM060336.1:50914568-50917068 GCA_030674155.1 Stramonita haemastoma
AGATAGATAGATAGATAGATAGATAGATAGATAGATAGATAGATAGAGATAGAAAGAAAGATAAGCTTAATATTTACGCATGTACGCAAGTACTCACACACGCACGCACAATCGAACACAACCAAAATTTCAATACGATAAGAAAAAAAAACTGATCATTTTTTTTAAAATCCTGACAACCACCACCAACCACCAGCAACAACTCTCACCACAACCCCCCTTACACTCATACTGACCATCGCTGACCACGAAAGCGTACTGCACGGCCTCAGCAGACAGCCCCTCGTTGGGGTCAATGCCGAAGGTGGGACAGGACTGGGCCAGGTCCTCTATCAGCTGCTCCACCTTCCTCATGTCCTCCTCCTGCTCCGGGGAGCAAGGGCTCTGCACACTCCGCTTCCCCAGCACCCTTCCCACAGTGTTGACGATAGCGGGACCGTGCCTCTTGACAAAGCCCTTCACTTTCTGTTAAGGGGGAGACAGCAGGAAATCTTGGTTTACAGGCGTGTTTAGTCAGCAAAACAACATGGTTATGGTACACATGGGCACTGTGAGCAGCAGTAAACGTGATGATGGGGACGGGATAGCCTAGTGGTCAGAACATTGTGCTCGCAATTTGACGACCCGGTTCGATTCCCGGTCGGGGGGATTTTTCTTCTGGAGTTAACATCAGTGCTAACTCTACTCCCCCAAAAGTCTTTCGGATGATACTAAAAACCGAAGCCCCATGTGCGAACGCACGCAGAACATCTTGCGCACACGTTAAATCCTGTTCCGCATTTCGTAAGAGTAGGCCATCATGTGCCGGTGGGAACAGATGACATTTACAAAACTGAATACACACGGGGCTGGATGTAAAAAAGCATAAGATTGCTTATTCCATTATCCTGAATATAAAAGAATAAATAAATAAATAAATAAATAAATAAATAAATAAATAAATAAATAAATAAATAATAAAAAATGATCAGTGCTGCTGCTGCTGTTGCTGCTGATGCTGCTGATGCTGCTGTAATGATTACTAGTTTGGAAAGTATGTAGTATATGAAGGAAGAAATCTTGGTTTAAAGACATGTTTATTATAAATTTATGAATAAACATGTCTTTGAACTAAGATTTCTTTCTTTCATTATTTAATCAATGGAGGCGGGATAGGTAAGTGGTCAGAGCACTCGCTTTCCCCCAGTAAAGTTAAGCAGCGTCGAGCGTGGTTACCAGTTGGATGGGTGACCGTTTGCGAGTCTTGGCTTCAGTACAGTCCCCCCAGTTCACCCAGCTGAAAATGGGTATCTGCCCTCTATAGGGTCAGGGAAGGTAAGGCAGCGAGAGAGAGGAGATGGGCGTTGCCCTCAACATGCTGGCCCCTAGAGAAGCTGAGGTCTCTGATGCCTCGCTTCTATACGACCGCCAAGGTTATGGGACACCTTTACCGTTTACCTTTTTTTATATTCATAAAATCCCACATGGCTGTCATACACATGAGCACTGTGAACAACAGCAACAAAAAACGTGATGATCAATGATGTTGAGGGTGATGTAATGTTTGTTGGTATGGAAATGTATGTGCTTTAAGACCATTTGTCTGGACTGTACTCTACTTATTGTATCTTAACAGGGCCCGAGAGATACAGCCACCTTGCAGTGTTGGTCTGGTATTGAGAGCAAAACTCTCAGAAAACAAAAAGTTTGACAAATTTCGTTTGGCATCTGGTTGATATATGACTTTATTAGTTACTCTAAAAAATATCATCTTCTGCATCTCCAGGAGGAAATATTTAGAATTGTTTTTTGTTTTTTGATGAGCTGGTAAGGGTTAGAGAAGATCTTGAGGAGGAATCGGGTTTTTTGTTATAGCGCGCGCACAGGCACACAAGTCATGCTCGCGCGCGCATACCCCCCCCCCCCCACTTCCTCCACATCTTCTCACCCCTCCCCCTTTACCTCCCTTACACACAGACATACACTCACCCCTTCCCTTCTCCTCTTTTTCCCCCCTTCCCTCCCACCTTTCCTCATTGCATTCACACACTGATTGACAGCAAGTTGTGCTTACATCGATGGCTTTCTTGACGCCACTTTTGATCTTTCTGAATGCTCTCCTGAACCACCCGGCGTCAGTGTCGACCACCAACAGAGTTGCCAGAAGCAAGACAATCAGCACAGATTTCCGCATCTGAAACAAGCATAATCTCTGCAGTTTATCTCAAAGTTTTCTTTTCATTCTTTTATTTCGAGGATAATGGAATAAAGCACTCGTGTGCCTTGTTTTTTACTATCAGTTTATTATTTTTTTTTACCTGTCCTCTTTAGGGTCAGGGAAGGTAAAGCAGCGAGGGAGAGGAGATGGGCGCCGCCCTCAATATGCTGGCCCCTAGAGAGGCTGAGGTCTCTGACGCCTCGCTCCCCTACGGCCATATAGGTTATGGGACACCTTTACTTTTACTTTTTATCAGTTCCTGTGCGTATGTGGTTTCAAACATTTTGTAATCATTGTTAGGGA
>CM060336.1:50924568-50942132 GCA_030674155.1 Stramonita haemastoma
GACACAAACTTGAAGACCAACCAAGGCACTAACATCAAAGCAATACTGACCCTAAAGCAACAGCAATAACTGAGCAGCAGTAAGCCTCACATTCTTCAGATACAGATACCACACCATATCCGGATTTCCGGAACTACCGCGCGGATTCCTGAATCTGAGTCCTAGATAACCGTGACACCATCCGGAATAGCTGTACGGCAGTCCGGTGGCTATGTTTGATGCGATTAGTACATGACATTTTCCCCGTAAAGAAATGTGTGCGGGACGAACTTGGCTGTTGTGAGGAGAAGGAAAAAGTTTGAGAACTTAAGAAGAGGAGAAAGGTGGTGAAGGTGGGAGAGGGGGAGGGGGGCAGAAGAGTTAGAGCGAAATCTGTAAGAAAAGAATGAGAAACAGCTTTCGCAAGGATTTGGGAGGTATTGGTTCTGGAATATCATTTTATGAAAAAAGATTACAAAAATAGTAAATGAGACTGTTTCCATTTCTCTTGATGCATTTCTCTGTTGGTGTTCATCCACAACAAAAACTGCTGACTTGTTGAAGAATGATAATGATGGTGGTGATGGTGGTGGTGGTGGTGGTGGTGGTGGTGGTGTGATGATGATGATGATGATGATGATGATGATGATGATGATGATGATGATGATGATGATGATGATGATGATGATGATGATGAGATGATGATGATGATGATGATGATAAAAATAACGTACTCTTACAGTTGCTGCTACTACTTCGACTACTTTTATCATTACTATTGCTGTAGCTCCTACAACCACTGCTACTGCTGCTGTTGCTACCACGACTGTTACTACTGCGAAATCTTCAGTGGTTCCCCAACTGTCGACCGAACTACGGGATAGGTGAAGATGAAGGCAACCCCCCAAAAACAAAAACAAACCCTTAAATACTACACCCCTAACTTCCTTTTAATACCTCCATTCTGTGTCCCTAACAGGGTTTTTTCCCCTCATTCAGGCAATCTTATGCTTTGCAGCTTTTCCGTTATACTTATCCCTTAACTTTAAACCCAAGCTTACCTCATGTGGGGTCGGATAGCCTAGTGGTCAGAACATTGCGCTGGCAATTTGACGACCCGGGTTCGAGTCCGGTCGAGGAAATTTTCTCCTGGAGTTAACATCAGTGCCGACTCCACTCTCCCCAAAAGTCCTTCGGATGAGACTTTAAACCGAGGCCCCGTGTGCGAACGCACGCAGAACATCTTGCGCACACGTTAAATATTGTTCCGCTTTCCGTAAGAGTAGGCCATCGTGTGCCGGTAGGAACAGATGACAATATTTACAAAAACTGCATATACACGGGGACCGGATGAAAAAAAGCACATGATTGCTTATTCTGTTATCCTCGATATAAAAGAATAAATAAATAAATAAAATAAATAAATAAATAAAATAAATGGGTCGGTGGTCTAGAGGTAACACGATATTCAGGGATGCTGTCTAAGAGTGACACCACTATGTATGCGTTTTTATGTAAGTGACACCAGTATGCATGCGTTGCGTAAAAAAAAAATGTCATCCGTTCCTACCAGCACGCAATGGTCTACTCTTCCGAAAGATGAAAGGGATTTTAACGAGTGTGCTACATATTCTGTCTACGTTTGCACACAGGACATCGGTTGATAGTCTCATCCGAAGGACTTTCGGGGGAGTGGAATCGGTACTGATGTTAACTCCAGAGGAAAAAATCCTTGGAACAAATGCCTCGGTGGTGGTTCAACCCCTGGCCGTCAAATCACGAGCGCAACGCTCAATCCATCGGGCTACCTCTGCCCCCTTTCCCCCCAATTTGTTTATCTATTTGACTAATGACTTATCCATATCATGAAATCTGGCTGTGACGTCATCGATAAATCCCGTAAGGACCGTTTGGTCAAGAGATTGGTGAGGTGAGGTGAGGTGAGGTGAGGTGAGGTGAGGTAAGATGAGGTGAGGTGAGGTGAGGTGAGGTGAGGTGAGGTGAGGTGAGGTGAGATGAGGTGAGGTGAGGTGAGGTGAGGTGAGTGAGGTGAGGTGAGGTGGGGTGAGGTGAGGTGAGGTGAGGTGAGGTGAGATGAGGTGAGGTGAGGTGAGGTGAGGTGAGGTGAGGTGAGGTGAGGTGAGGTGGGGTGAGGTGAGGTGAGGTGAGATGAGGTGGGGTGAGGTGAGGTGAGGTGAGATGAGGTGGGGTGAGGTGAGGTGAGATGAGGTGGGGTGAGGTGAGGTGAGATGAGGTGAGGTCAGGTGAAATTTTTATTATTTATTTATTTGTTTATTTATTTATTATTTTATATCGATGATAACAGAATAAGCAATCATGTGCTTTTTTTCATCCGGTCCCCGTGTGTATGCAGTTTTGTAAATATTGTCATCTGTTCCCACCGGCACACAATGCCTACTCTTACGAAAAGCGGAACAGGATTGAACGTGTGCGCAAGATGTTCTGCGTGCGTTCACACACGGGGCTCGGTTTAAAGTCTCATCCGGAGGACTTTAGGGGAGAGTGTAGTCAGCACTTAGGGGAGAGTGGAGTCAGATGAGGTGAAGATGAGGTGAGGTGAGGATGAGATGAGATGAGGTGAGTGAAATGAGGTGAGGTGAGATGAAATGGGGTGAGGTGGGTTATTGTTTATGTTTTCATTCAATTTCCATAATTTCTCCCCAATTAATTTCTGTTGTATTTTTGTGTATGCTATTTCCCGTTATCTCTAATTGACAGTGTACAAGACAGTAACTCTTAACCGTGTGCGTGTGCGTGGTTGTTGTGTGTACATCGATTGTCAAAACTGTAAAAGTGCTGATTGGCTCGTAGTGAATGCAAGCGCTTGATTGTTTGAAGATATAGCGCTATACAATTCCATGTTTTATATTATTTATTTATTATATACGACAAAACAGGATGCAACACACGAGACTTGCTCTCTCTGTCTCTGTCTCTGTCTCTGCTCTCTCCCCCCCCCTTCTCCCCTCTCTCTCTCTCTCTCTCTCTCTCTCTCTCTCTCTTCCTCTTCTCTCTCTCTCTCTCTCCTCTCTCTCTCTCCCTCTCTCTCTCTCCCTCTCTCTCTCCCCTCTCTCTCCCTCCCCTCTCTCTTTCCCCAAACACGACCTTGACCTAACCACGTGCAAGTCTTTAAGTGAGAAATCATAACTATTCGAATTGGTCCATTTAAGAAAGCAAAATTGCTTTTCTCAGATGGAATCTCGTCACAAAGACTACACAGCGACACGAATGTTGAGCAAGCAACTCAAGCTATTAACAGTAGGCTGTTAAACATTCATGGCGACGAACTTTATCTTTTGGTCACCCTAAACCTTTGTTTCTTGCTTTCCTGTTATTTTATTTCATTTGATGATCACCTATTGTGTTTATTGTTATTATCTTCATTGATTTGATTCTTGATTTATTCTTTTTATCGAGGATAATGGAATAAGCACTCATGTGTCTTACAGGGAACAGTAAAAGAATGAGACGAAGAGGCAGACAGAGAAAACGATGGGCAGACAACATCAGAGAGTGGACAGGCCTTGTGTGGAACGATCAACTATCACAAATATCCATCACAAACATGAACATCTCTGGATAGAAGAAAACCCATCACCCGTTTATTTATCAATTAATTAATTTTACACTACTTTATGTCACAGCAGATTTCTCTACATGAAATTCAGGCTCCTCTCCCCAGGGAGAGCGCGTTGCCACAAGTGCAGCGCCATCCATTATTTTTTCTTTCTTTTCCCTGTCTATTTACTTGCTTATCAGACTGGCTTTTTCTACAAAATTTCCAGGGACAACCCTCTGCTTGCCGTGGGTTCTTATACGTGTGATAAAAAATGTATAATAAACTGAATCTCGGATTACTGTATCATCAGAAAGTCTAGCATCCAGACAACTACACATAATCTAAAGGATGAGCGAAAAGTTTTGGGCCCAAACGGGATTCGAACCAAGGCGGACTTTTCGTTTTCTAGACAGGCGCCTACACCTCTGGACCACCGATCCATGATGTTTTCTCCACAAAAACATTCATCAGACAAGCATTTGAAAACACACATCCATACTAAGGAGATATTTTCCATCCAAAATTGCCAATAAGAAAGTGTGACTGTGGGTACTCTGGGTAGATTTAAATGTTTTGGGAACACTATTGTTTTTTTTTTCATAGCCAAAAACATGCCCTCCATAGTTACCAATATAGATAGATGGATAGACAGATAAACATATATAATACATAGATAGAAAGATAGGTAGGTAGGTAGGTTGGTAGGTCGGCAGGCAGAGATTATAGATAGATAGATAGATAGATAGATAGATAGATTTGATAGATAGATAGATAGATAGATAGATAGAGTAGATAGATAGATAGATAGGTAGATAATATAGGTAGATAGATAGTTTGATAGATGCGCGCACACAAAATGACACACTGACAAACACCAGCAAGTGCACGCGTGCGAGCTCCAATACCAACCCCCCTGCATAAAAAGTGCGGTTTGGGCCAAAGACAGGACCAAAAGACAAATGACAATACATAGCAATATGATGCACCACGTCAAAGTGCAGGGTACCCGCCGCATGCACGCATATAAACATACACATTGACAAACACCAGACCACTTGCACGTGCACGCACGCATACCCACCCCTTTGTCAAAAAGGTGCAGTTTGGGTCAAAAACAGGACCCAAAGACACCTTTTCAGGCCCGTCCAGCCTTAACTTTTGCCGGGTTGCAGACCCTAGGCAGCAGGACAAGATGGCACTGTATACATACACCCTCCCTAAATCTCCGATGTACGTGGCGCCGGACTTGTGGCGACACCGCACCCCTCAAGAGCTGAGAGAGCTAGTTTCTGGCAAGCAAATCGGCTAGAGTGCACGCACCGAAAACCAAGCAGCGCGCACGATAATAATAACAATACACAGCCATATGATTCACCACGTCAAAATGCAGGGTCCACTCCACATGCGCGCACACAAAAAAACACACTGACGAACACCAGCGCGCGTGCGCGTGCGTGCATGCATACCCACCCCCCTGCCAAAAAAGGCGCGGTTTGGGCCAAAGACGGACCCAAGACCCTTTTCAAGGCCCGATCCTGCCTCAACTTTTGCCGGTTGCAGACCCCTAGGCAGCAGGATAAGATGGCACTGTATGCATACACCTCCCCTACCATCTCCGATGTGTGTGGCGCCGGACTTGTGGCGACACCGCACCCCTCAAGAGCTGAGAGAGCTAGTTCTGGCAAGCAAATCGGCTAGAGTGTACGCACCGAAAACCAAGAAGCGCGCAGATAATAATGACAATACACAGCATATGATGCACCATGTCAAAGTGCAGGGTCCCCCCACATGCGCGACACAAACAAACACACTGACAAACACCAGCGCGCGTGCGCGTGCGTGCATGCATACCCACCCCCTGCCAAAAAGGCGCGGTTTGGGCCAAAGACGGGACCCAAAGACCCTTTTCAAGCCCGATCCTGCCTCAACTTTGCCCGGTTCTGACCCCTAGGCACAGGAAAAGAGGGACACTGTATGCATACACCTCCCCTACCATCTCCAATGTGTGTGGCGCGGACTTGTGGCGACACCGCACCCCTCAAGAGCTGAGAGAGCTAGTTTCTGGCAAGCAAATCGGCTAGAGTATACGTACCGAAAACCAAGCAGCGCGCACGATAATAATGACAATACACAGCAATATGATGCACCATGTCAAAGTGCAGGGTCCCCGCCACATGCACGCACACAAACAAACACACTGACAAACACCAGCGCGGTGCGCGTGCGTGCATACATACCACACCCCCTGCAAAAAGCGGGTTTGGGCCAAAGACGGGACCCAAAGACCCTTTTTCAGGCCCGACCTGCCTCAACATTTGCCCCGTTGCAGACCCCTGGCACAGGAAAAGATGGCACTGTATGCATACACCTTCCCCTACCATCTCCGATGTGTGTGGCGACCGGACTTGTGGCGACAAAGCACCCCTCAAGAGCTGAGAGAGCTGGTTTCTGGCAAGCAAATCGGCTAGAGTATACGTACCGAAAACACCAGCAGCGCACAGATAATAACGACAATACACAGCCATATGATAACCAGGTCAAAGTGTAGGGTCACCTGCACATGAGCGACACAAACAGACAGACTGACAAACACCTGCGCGATGCGCTGCCTGCATGCATACCACCCCCTGCAAAAAAGCGCAGTTTGGGCCAAAGACGGGACCAAAAGAAAACTTTTCAGGCCCGTACTGCCTCAACATTTGCCCGGTTAAAGACCCCTAGGGAGAGAGAGAATATGGCACTGGATGCACCCACCCTCCGCTATTATCTCGGATGGTCTCGCGCAGGACTTGTGGCGACACTGCATCCCTCAAGACCTGAGAGAGCTAGATTCTGGCAAGCAAATCGGCTAGAATGTACGCACCGAAAACCAAGAAGCGCGCACGATAATAATGACAAACCCAGCGATATGATGCACCACGTCAAAGTGCAGGGTCCCCGCCACATGCGCGAACACAAACAAACACACTGACAAACACAAGCGCGCTTGCGCGTGCGTGCATGCATACCCACCCCCCTGCCAAAAAGGCGCGGTTTGGGCCGAAGACGGGACCCAAAGACTCCTTTTCAGGCCCGTCCTGCCTCAACTTTTCCACAGTCTCTGACCCCTAGGCACCGGACAAAATGACACTGTATGCATACACCCTCCCCTACAATCTCCAATGTGTGTGGCGTCGGACTTGTGGCGACACCGCACCCCTCAAGAGCTGAGAGAGCTAGTTTCTGGAAAGCAAATCGGCTAGAGTATACGTACCGAAAAGCAAGCAGCGCGCAGGATAATAATGACAATAAACAGCAATATGATGCACCATGTAAAGTGCAGGGTCCCCGCCACATGCGCGCACACAAACAAACACAACTGACAAACACCAGCGCGCGTCTGCGTGCGTGCATACATACTCACCCCCCTGCCAAAAAGGCGCGGTTTGGGCCAAAGACGGGACCCAAAGACTCCTTTTCAGGCCCGTCCTGCCTCAACTTTTGCCCCTTACAGACCCCTTGGCACCAGGACAAGATGGCACTGTATGCATACACCCTCCCCTACCATCGCCGATGTGTGTGGCGCCGGACTTGTGGCGACACCACACCCCTCAAGAGCTGAGAGAGCTTGTTTCTGGCAAGCAAATCGGCTAGAGTGTACGCACCAAAAACCAAGCAGTGCGCACGATAATAATGACAATACACAGCCATATGATGCACCATGTCAAAGTGCAGGGTCCCTGCCACATGCGCGAACACAAACACACTGACAAACACCAGCGCGCGTGCGCGTGCTTCATGCATACCCACCCCCTCTGCCAAAAAGGCGCGGTTTGGGCCAAAGACGGGACCCAAAGACTCCTTTTCAGGCCCGTCCTGCCTCAACTTTTGCCCCATTACAGACCCCTTGGCACCAGGACAAAATGGTGTTGTAGGGGTGACTTTTGACGTACACTGTACACTGTTTCTAGGCGACAAACTTGGCTCTGCACAAGCAGGGTTGGCATCTTCCGGCCGTGGTGTCGCCACAATTCCAGTCCCACACACATCAAAAAATGTTGTCCAGTTTGTCTGCATAGAGTAGAATATGGTGGTGGTGCCCTGGGCTCTGGAACTGCGGAAAAGTGCGGGCGGCAAGGTCCCAAATACGGCGTTTGCGTCACAATGCTTCTAGTTCTTTAGCTCTTATTCATGGGAGGGTGGGTATGCATGCGGTCGTGCATGCGTTCGCTGGTGTTTGTGTGAGCGGTTTTTTGTGTTTGTGCGTGTGGAGAGTACCCTACAAATGACTGTGGTGCATGATATTGTATGAAATTATTATTGGATGGTGTTGTAGGGGCGACTTTTGCGTACACTGTCCTCTTTTTCTAGGCGACAAACTTGGGTCTGTACAAGCGGGCTTGCCATCTTCCTGGCCGTGGTGTCGCCACAATTCCCATGCCACAAACATCAAAAATGGTTGTCCAGTTTGTCTGCATAGAGTAAAATACGGTGGTGGTACCCTGGGCTCTGGAACTGCGGAAAAGTGCGGGCGGCAAAGTCCCGAAAACAGCGTTTGCGTCACAATGCTTCTAGCTCTTTAGCTCTTATTCATGGGAGGGTGGGTAATGCATGCGCGCGTGCTTGCGTTCGCTGGTGTTTATGTGTGCGGCTTTTTGTGTTTTGTACGTGTGTAGGGGACCGTACAGATGACTGTGGTGCATGATATTGTATGAAATTATTATTGGATGGTATTGTAGGGGTGACTTTTGCGTACACTGTTACCTGTTCCTAGGTGACAAACTTGGTTCTGTACAAACGGGGTTGCCATCTTCCGGGCCGTGGTGTGGCCACACTTCCAGTGCCACACACATCAAAAATAGTTGTCCAGTTTGTCTGCATAGAGTAGAATACGGTGGTGCTGCCCCGGGCTCTGGAACTGCGGAAAAGTGCGGGCGGCAAGGTCCCGAATACGGCGTTTTTGTCGGAATGCTTCTAGTTCTTCAGCTCTTATTCATGGGAGGGTGGGTATGCATGCGCGCGTGCGTGCGTTCGCTGGTATTTGTGTGTGCGGTTTTTTGTGTTTGTGCGTGTGGTGAGGACCCTACAGATGACTGTGGTGCATGATATTGTATGAAATTATTATTGGATGGTGTTGTAGGGGTGATTTTAGCGTACACTGTACCCTGTTTTTCGGCGACAAACTTGGGTCTGTACAAGCGGGCTTGCCATCTTCCGGGCCGTGGTGTTGCCACAATTCCAGTGCCACACACATCAAAAACAGTTGTCCAGTTGTCTGCATAGAGTAGAATATGGTGGTGGTGCCCTGGGCTCTGGAACTGCGGAAAAGTGCGGGCTGCAAGGTCCCGAAAACGGCGTTTGAGTCACAATGCTTCTAGTTCTTTAGCTCTTATTCATGGGAGGGTGGGTATGCATACACGCGTGCATGCGTTCGCTGGTGTTTGTGTGTGCTGTTTTTTGTGTTTGTGCGTGTGGAGGGGACCCTACAGATTACTATGGTGTATGATATAGTATGAAATTATTATTGGATGGTGTTGTAGGGGTGATTTTTGCGTACACTGTCCTCTTTTTCTAGGCGAGAAACTTGGCTCTGTACAGGTGGGGTTGCCATCTTCCGGGCAGTGGTGTCGGCACAATTCCAGTGCCACACACATCACAAATGGTTGTCCAGTTTCTCTAAATAGAGTAGATTACGATGGTGGTGCCCTGGGCTCTGGAATTGCGGTAAAGTGAGGGCAGCAAGGTCCCGAAAACGGCGTTAGCGACACAATGCTTCTAGGTCTTCAGCTCTTATTCATGGGAGTGTGGGTATGCATGCGCGCGTGCGTGCGTTCGCTGGTGTTTGTGTGTGCAGTTTTTTGTGTTTGTGCGTGTGGAGGTTACCCTACAGATTACTGTGGTGCATGATATTGTATGAAATTATTATTGGATGGTGTTGTAGTGGTGACTTTTGCTTACACTGTCCTCTTTTTCTAGGTGACAAACTTGGCTCTGTACAATCGGGGTTGCAATTTAACAGGCCGTGGTTTTGCCACAATTCTGATGCCACAAACATCAAAAATGGTTGGCCAGTTTGTCGGCATAGAGTAGAATACGAGGGTGGTGCCCTGGGCTCTAGAACCGCGGAAAAATGCGGTTGGCAAGGTCCCGAAAACAGCGTTTGCGTCACAATGCTTCTAGTTCTATAGCTCTTATTCATGGGAGGGTGGGTATGCATTCGTGCATGCGTGCCTTCGCTGGTGTTTGTCTGTGCGGATTTTTGTGTTTGTGCGTGTGGAGGGGACCCTACAGATGACTGTGGTGCATGATATTGTATGAAATTATTATTGGATGGTATTGTAGGGGTGACTTTTGCGTACACTGTACCCTGTTTCTAGGCGACAAACTTGTCTCTTTTCAAGAGGGGTTGCCATCTTCCGGGCCGTGGTGTCGCCACACTTCCAGTGCCACACACATCAAAAATGGTTGTCCTGTTTGTCTGCATAGAGTAGAATACGGTGGTGCTGCCCTGGGCTCTGGAACTGCGGAAAAGTGCGGGCGGCAAGGTGCCGAAAACGGCGTTTGCGTCACATTGCTTCTAGTTCTATAGCTCTTATTCATGGGAGGGTTGGTATGCATGCGCGCGTGCGTGCGTTCGCAGGTGTTTGTGTGTGCGGTCTTTTGTGTTTTTGCGTGTGGAGGGGACCCTACAGATTTTGCTGTGGTGCATGATATTGTATGAAATTATTATTGGATGGTGTTGTAGGGGTGATTTTTGCGTACACTGTACCCTGTTTCTAGGCGACAAACTTCATTTTGTACAAGAGGGGTTGCCATCTTCCGGGCCGTGGTGTCGCCACAATTCCAGTGCCCCACTCATCAAAAATGGTTGTCCAGTTTGTCTGCATAGAGTAGAATATGGTGGTGGTGCCATGGGCTCTGGATCTGTGGAAAAGTGCGGGCGGCAAGGTCCCGAAAACGGGGTTCGCGTCACAATGCTTCTAGTTCTTTAGCTCTTATTCATGGGAGGGTGGGTATGCATGCGCGCGTGCGTGCGTTCGCTGGTGTTTGTGTGTGCTGTTTTTTGTGTTTATGCGTGTGGAGGGGACCCTACAGATTACTGTGGTGCATGCTTTTGTTTGAAATTATTATTGGATGGTATTGTAGGGGTGATTTCTGCGTACACTGTACCCTGTTTCTAGGTGAGAAACTTGGCTCTGTACAAGCTGGGTTGCCATCTTCCGGGCCGTGATGTCGGCACAATTCCAGTGCCACACACATCAAAAATGGTTGTCCAGTTTGTCTTTGTACAATAGAATACGGTTGTTGTGCCCTGTGCTCTGGAACTTTGGAAAAGTGCGGGCGGCAAGGTCCCGAATACGGCGTTTTTGACACAATGCTTCTAGTTCTTTAGCTCTTATTTATGAGAGGGTGGGTATGCATGCGCGCGTGCGTGCGTTCACTGGTGTTTGTGTGAGCGGTTTTTTGTGTTTGTGCGTGTGGAGAGGACCCTACAGATTACTGTGGTGCATGATATTGTATGAACATATTATTGGATGGTGTTGTAGGTGTGATTTTTGCGTACACTGTACCCTGTTTCAAAGTGACAAACTTGGCTCTGTACAAGCGGGGTTGCCATATTCCGGGTCGTGATGTCGCCATAATTCCAGTGCCACACACATCAAAAATCGTTGTCCAGTTTCTCTGCATAGAGTAGAATACGGTGGTTGTGCCCTGGGCTCTGGAAGTGCGGATAAGTGCGAGCGGCAAGGTCCCGAAAACGGCGTTTGCGTCACAGTGCTTCTAGTTCTTTAGCTCTTATTCATGGGAGGTTGGGTATGCATTCGCTCGTGCGTGCGTTCGCTGGTGTTTGTGTGTGCGGTTTTTTGTGTTTGTGCGTGTGGAGGGGACCCTACAGATGACTGTGGTGTATGATATTGTATGAAATTATTATTGGATGTTGTTGTAGAGGTGATTTTTGGATACACTATACCATGTTTCTAGGCGACAAACTTGGCTCTGTACAAGCGGGGTTGCCATCTTCCGGGCCGTGGTGTGGCCACACTTCCATTGCCACACACATCAAAAATGGTTGTCCAGTTTGTCTGCATAGAGTAGAATACGAGAGAGCTGAGAGAGCTTGTTTCTGGGAAGCAAATCGGCTAGAGTGCACGCACCGAAAACCAAGAAGCGCGCAGGATAATGACAATACTCAGCCATATGATGCACCATGTCAAAGTGCAAGGTCACCTCCACATGCTCGCACACAAACAAACACATTGACAAACACCAGCGCACGTGCGCGTGCGTGCATGCATACCCACCCCCTGCCAAAAAGGCGCGGTTTGGGCCAAAGACGGGACCGAAAGACTCCTTTACAGGCCCGTCCTACCTCAACTTTTGCCCCATTACAGACCCCTTGGCACCAGGACAAGATGGCACTGTATGCATACACCCTCCCCTACCATCGCTGATGTGTGTGGCGCCGGACTTGTGGCGACACCGCACCCCTCAAGAGCTGAGAGAGCTTGTTTCTGGCAAGCAAATCGGCTAGAGTGTACACATCAAAAACCAAGCAGCGCGCAGGATAATAATGACAATACACAGCCATATCATGCACCATGTCAAAGTGCAGGGTCCCCGCGCCGCCACATGCGCGCACACAAACACACTGACAAACACCAGCGCGCGTGCGCGTGCGTGCATGCATACCCACCCCCCTGCCAAAAAGGCTCGGTTTGGGCCGAAGACGGGACCCAAAGACTACATTTCAGGCCGTCCTGCCTCAACTTTTGCCCCCTTATTATTATCCTGCGCGCTGCTTGGTTTTCGGTGCGTGCACTCTAGCCGACTTGCTTGCCAGAAACTAGCTCTCTCAGCTCTTGAGGGGTGCGGTGTCGCCACAAGTCCGGCGCCACACACATCGGAGATGGCGTGGGAGGGTGTATGCATACGGTGCCATCTTGTCCGTCTGCCTAGGCGTCTGGAAGCGGGCAAAAGTTGAGGCAGGACGGGCCTGAAAATGGGTCTTTGGGTCCCGTCTTTGGCCCAAACCGCGCATTTTTGGCAGGGGGGTGGGTATGCATGCACGCTTGCTGTATACTGTCATTATTTTTTGGCGCCCTGCTTGGTTTTCGGTGCGTACACTGTACCCCATTTCCTTACCACAAACTCGCTTTCTTGGCTCTTGTGAGCGTCGGTGTCGCCACAAGTCCGGCGCCACACACGTCGGAGATGGTTGTGGGGCGAGTGTGCACACGGTACCATACTGTCCTGGGGGTTTGGGGTCTGTAACCGTGGAAAAGTCGGGGCAGGACGGGCCCGAAAACGGCTCGTTGGGTCCCGTCTTTGCCCAAAACCGCACCTTTTTGGCACGGGGGTGGGTATGCATGCGCGCACGCGCGCGCGCGCTGGTGTTTGTCAGTGCGTTTGTTTGTGTGCACGCATGTGGCGGGGACCCTGCAGATTGCCCTGGTGCATCATATTGCTGTATACTGTCCTTATTTCTGGGCGCCCTGCTTGGTTTTCGGTGCGTACACTGTACCCCTTTTCCTTGCCAAAAACTAGCTTTCTCGACTCTTGGAGGCGTCGGTGTCGCCACAAGTCCGGCGCCACACGCGTTGGAGATGGTTGTGGGGCGAGTGTGCACACGGTACCATACTGTCCTGGGGGTTTGGGGTCTGTAACCGTGGAAAAGTCGGGGCAGGACGCGCCCGAAAACGGCTCGTTGGGTCCCGTCTTTGCCCTAAACCACACCTTTTTGGCAGGGGGTGGGTATGCATGCACGCACGCGCGCTGGTGTTTGCCAGTGCGTTTGTTTGTGTGTGCGCATGTGGCGGGGACCCTGCAGATTGCCCTGGTGCATCATATTGCTGTATACTGTCATTATTTCTCGGCGCCCTGCTTGGTTTTCGGTGCGTACACTGTACCCCAATTCCTTTCTACAAAATAGCTTTCTCGGCTCTTGGGGGCGTCGGTGTCGCCACAAGTCCGGCGCCACACACGTCGGAGATGGTTCTGGGACGAGTGTGCATACGGTACCAGACTGTCTTTGTGCCTTGGGGTCTGTAACCGTGTAAAAGTCGGGGCAGGACGGGTCCGAACACGGCTCTTTGGGTCCCGTCTTTGTCCAAAACCGTACATTTTCGGAAGGGGGGTGGGTATGCATGCGCGAGCGCGCTCGCGCTCTGGTTTTTGTCAGTGCTTTTGCTTGTGTGCGCGCATGTGGCGGGGACCCTGCAGATTGCCCTGCTGCATGAGATTGCTGTATACTGTCATTATTTCTGGGCGCCCTGCTGGGTTTTCCGTGCTTACACTGTACCCCATTAATTTTCCTTGCCACAAACTAGCTTTTTCGGCTCTTTGGGGCGTCGGTTTCGCCACAAGTTCGGCGCAACACACGTCGGAGATGGTTGTGGGGCGAGTGTGCATACGGTGCCATATTGTCCTGGGGTTTGGTGTCTGTAACCGTGGAAAAATTGGGGCAGGACGGTCCCGAAAACGGCTCGTTGGGTCCCGTCTTTGTCCAAAACGGCGTCTTTTTGGCAGGGGGGTGGGTATGCATGCACGTTTGCTCGCGCACGCTGGTGTTTGTCAGTGCGTTTGTTTGTGTGCGCGCATGTGGTTGGGACCCTGCAGATTGCCCTGGAGCATCATATTACTGTATATTGTCATTATTATTTTGCGCCCTGCTTTGTTTTCGATGCGTACTCTGTATCCGATTTCCTTGCCACAAACTAGCTTTCTTAGCTCTTAAGGGCGTCGGTGTCGCAATAAAGTCCGGCGCCACACGCGATGGAGTGTAGGAGAGCGAGTATGCATACGGTGCCATATTGTCCTGGTGCCTTGGGGTATTAAGCGTGCAATAGTCGATGCAGGACGGGCCTGAAAACGGCTCGTTGTGTCCCGTCTTTGCCCCAAACCGCAACTTATTTGTTGGCGCACTGTTTGGTTTCCGGTTCGTACACTGTACCCGATTTCAGCTTTCTCAGGTCTTGAGGGCTTCGGTGTCACCACAAGTCCGGCGCCACACTCGTTGGAGATGGTAGGGCTGCGAGTATGCGTACGGTGCCATAATATTGTCCTGGTGCCTTGGGGTCTGTAAGCTCGCAAATGTCGGGGCAGGACGGGCCTGAAAACGGCTCTTTGGTCCCTTCTTTGCCCAAACCGCACCTTTGTGCAGGGGGTTTGGTATGCATGCGCGCACGCGTGCGCGCGCTGGTGTTTGTCAGTGCGTTTGTTTGTGTGCGCGCATGTGGCGGGGACCCTGCAGTTTGTCCTGGTGCATCATATGGCTCTATATTGTCATTTTTTTGTGCGCCCTGCTTGGTTTTCGGTGCGTACACTGTACCCGGTTTTCTTGCCACACACTAGCCTTCTCAGCTCTTGATGGCGACGGTGTAGCCACAAGTCCGGCGCCACACACGTCGAAGATGTTAGGGGAGCGAGTATGCATACAGTGCCATACTGTCCTTGTGCCTTGGGGTCTGAAAGCATGCAAAAGTCGGAGCAGAACGTGCCTGAAAACGGCTCTTTGGGTCCCGTCTTTGCCCCGAACCGCACCTTTTTGGCATTGGCTTGGGTATGAAGCGCGCACGCGTTTCCCACTGGTGTTTTTCATTGCGTTTGTTTGTGTGCGCGCATGTGGCGGGGACCCTGCAGTTTGCCCTGGTG
This sequence comes from Stramonita haemastoma, assembly GCA_030674155.1. NCBI lineage: Eukaryota > Metazoa > Mollusca > Gastropoda > Neogastropoda > Muricidae > Stramonita > Stramonita haemastoma. Next base: position 50,939,759 of record CM060336.1, read on the forward strand.
CATTATATGGCTGTATATTGTCATTATTATTATGTGCCCTGCTTGGTTTTCGGTGCGTATACTGTATCCGATTTCCTTGCCAGAAACTTGCTTTCTCAGCTCTTTAGGGCTTCGGTGTCGCCACAAGTCCGGCTCCACACACGTTGAAGATGGTAGGGGAGGGAGTTTGCATAGGGTGCCAAAGCTGTCCTGGTTCCTTGGGGTCTGTACGCGTGCAAAGGTCGGGGCAGGACTGGCCTGTATAACAGGTCATTGGGTCCCGTCTTTGCCCCAAACCGCACCCTTTTGGCACGGGGTTTGGTATGCATGCGCGCACGCTGGTGTTTTTCAGAGTGTTTTGTGTGCGTGCATGTGGCGGGGACCCTGCAGTTTGCGCTGGTGCATTATATGCCTGTATAGTGTCATTATTATTGTGCGCCCTGCTTTGTTTTCGGTGCGTACACTGTACTCGATTTCCTTGCCAGGAACTAGCTTGCTCAGCTCTTGAGGGCGGCGGTGTCGCTACAAGTCCGGCGCCACACACATGGAAGATGGTATGGGGGGGTTCATGCATACAGTGCGATTCTGCCTGTAAATGAATGAAAAAAAAAACCATACCACAATTATATAAAGTGATGTTAATAAATGAATAAGAAATAAATAAATACCACCGTTACCTAAAGTGGTGTCCAAAAAAAAATAGATACATACCACCGTGATATAAAGTAGTATAAATAAAATAAAAAAGTACATACCACCCTGTCATAAAGTGGTGTAAATAACTAAAAACTAAATAAATACATACCACCGTGAATAATGTGGTATGAACAAATAAAATATATATATATATATATATATATATATATATATATATATATATATATATATATATATATATATATACCAGCGTGACATAAAGTGGTGTAAATAAATAAAGAATAAATAAATACATACCACCATAGACCTAAAGTGGTATAAATAAATAAAAAATAAATACATGCCACCTAGGCTATCCCGTCCCTGTGTGCGTGCGTGCGTGCGTGCGTGCTTTGCGTGTGTGTGTGTGTGTGTGTGTGTGTGTGTGTGTGTGTGTGTGTGTTTATTCTTTTATATCGAGGATAATAGAATAAGCACTCATGTGCTTTTTTTCATCCAGTCCCAGTGTGTATGCAGTTGTGTAAATATTTGTGTTCCCACCGGCACACAATGGCCTACTCTTACGAGAAGCGGAAAAGGAGTTAACGTGTGCGCAAAATGTTCTGCGTCGTTCGCATCCAAAAGACTTTTGTCTCCGCGCGCGCGCGCGCGCGCGCGCGTCGTGCGTGTGTGTGTGTGTGTGTGTGTGTGTGTGTGTGTGTGTGTGTGTGTGTGTGTGTGTGTGTGTGTGTGCGTGTGTGTTGTGTTTGTCTGCGTGCGTTGCGTGAGATTCTCTGTGCTTATGTTTGCGTGCGTTCGTCCGTAAGTTTTGTCTCGTGGTGTGTGTGTGTGTGTGTGGTTGTGTGTGTGTGTGTGTGTGTGTGTGTGTGTGTGTGTGTGTTGTGTGTGTGTATGTGTGTGTGTGTGTGTGTGTTGTGTGTGTGTGTGTGTGTGTGCTTTTGTGATGTGTGTAGTGTGTGTGTGTGTGTGTGTTTTTGTGTTTGTGCGTGATCTCTGTGCTTTGTGATCGTCGTGGTAGTGGTGATGATTAGTTGCACGCTGTTTATTTTGTTTTGCTCTGCCAAATCATAATGTTATATGCTACATTACTTAGGTCAAATATAGTTTGTCCACGATTAGATTATATTACAATACTTTGGACTTATTCTCATAACTTTATTATACACACTAGCCAACGTTGGAGAGAGAGAGAGAGAGAGAGAGAGAGAGAGAGAGAGAGAGGGGAGAGAGAGAGAGAGAGAGAGAGAGAGAGAGAGAGAGAGAGAGAGAGAGAGAGAGAGAGAGAGAGAGAGAGAAGAATGAATGAATGAATGATGAATGATGAATAATCTTTATTTTTCAAGGGTAACAGAGTAAGTATTACATACTTTTTTTCATCCGGCCCTTGCCCTGATCAGGGAATAAAGCTAAGAAACCCCCTCCCTACCCTTACATACCAGCATCACCACCAGAAGCAGTTCAACCAATATTTTAAAAGAAGAAAACAGAATACATTCAACAAAACGCGTCATCCTAACTGGATACACTGATAACTATTTAAACAAAAAATAATATAGCAAAAAATATTAAAAAATAGCAAATTTTAGGACCATGAAACAGAAGGCATTGCAAATCTATAATGCGTGAGCGTGTGTGTGTGTGTGTGTGTGTGTGTGTGTGTGTGTGTGTGTGTGTGTGTGTGTGTGTGTGTGTGTGTGTGTGTGTGTGTGTGTGTGCGTGTGTGTAAGCGGAAAAAACA
>CM060336.1:50942232-50949732 GCA_030674155.1 Stramonita haemastoma
AAAAAGTGTACGTGGCTTCTGACGATAGCGTCATTCCCCTTTAGTCACCCTCTTCAAGACACTTTCCATGAAGGCAGACAGATCAGGTGAAAGAAAGAATTCTTTGTGTCCACAGATATACACTGAGATCTTCTTGAAGGACTAGAACTTTCGGAGCTGAGACTGTGTAGATATCTATGTATGATAAGCGTGATTACATGCTTACATGCATAAATACTTGTGTACACGTGCAAGTATGTGCGCGAGCGCGCATGATCACCCACACACATACACAAATACACACATACACAACACAACACACACACACACACACACACAATACTATATATATATATATATATATAAAATATATATATATATATATATATATATATATATATATATATAATATATATATATATATATATATATTATATATACACACACACACACACAACGGCTCGCATCCATATTGACATCCTTCGGATGAGATTTTAAACCGAGGTCCCGTGTGCGAACGCATACAGAACATCTTCCCCACACGTTAAAATCTGTTCCGTCTTTCAGAAGAGTAGGCCATTGTGTGCTTGTGGGGACTGATGAGAAAATTTACAAACCACATTGTACCTGGGGATTGGATGTAAGAAAAGTTCATGAGGGCGTATTCCATTATCGTCGAAACAAAGGAATTTAAAAGCAAAACACGTCCCCCCGCCCCCGCACAAAACACAACCCCTCCCCCCCCCCCCCCCGCGCGCACACAACCACACATCATACATACACACACACAACACAAACAGAATATTCAAGTATATACTTTAATGCATATATCACTCATCATTATACTTGTTTTTCTCTCCCTTTCTCTCTTTAGTTTATCAACATTTTGATATTTATTAGTATTATTATTCCATATGTTTATTGTGTGTTTTGTGTTTGTTTTTCTGGGTTTTTTTTATTATTGCTATATTTGCATGTATTTCCCATCTTTGATTCTCTTCATTCATCCATTTATCTTTTTTTTTTTTTTTTTCTTTTTTTAAATTATTTTATTATTTTTTTTATTATTATTTATTTTTTTTATGCTCCCCCCCACCCCCTGTCCGGTATCACTTTATGTGGAAGGACGTAAAATTGAAGACTACTACTACACACAAACACACACACACGTGCTTAATAAATTATCCTCGATTTAAAAGAATTAATATATATATATATATTTATATACATCACTCTCACACACACACACTTACACACACACACACACACACACACACACACACACACACACACACACACACACACACACACACACACACACACACACACACACACACACACACACCATCATAACCAACAGCACGAACACTTCTCTGCTCACAAGATTCTCTGGCATCCCAGCCAGAAACACCAATACCTCATTTTCCGCCAATGAATATGCAAATGACTCCCGCCACCTATGAATTATGCATGAGGCTGTAAAATGAGCAGAGGAATATGCCAGCACACTCTCGCTGGTTCCACAACGGCTGCGAAGAGTCGTCTGCTAACTAACAACCCTTTGTATGATAAAACTGAACACCAGCCGCAGATTATGTCATGTTGCGCCAATGCGAATCTCCGGTCGTTGATCTCAGGCAGGAGATTAGGACTGATTGTTGTTCTTTCTTTGTTGGAGATCTCATACTGATTTCCTATATTTTTAGCAAACTTTTTTTTGTTAGGGTGATAGTATGTTTTGTGTTGTTGTTGGTGGTGGTGGTAGTAGCGGTGGTGATGGTGGGGGTGATCATCATCATCATCATCATCATCATCATCATCATCATCATCATCATCATCATCATCATCATCATCATTATCTTCATCATCATCATCATCCGAATATTTTGGGATTTTTCTTTTTATCAAAGTTCTTTTACTTCGGCGATAATGGAATAAGCACTCATGTGGATTTTGTTTACTTTTCACATCCAGTCGAGATGTATATATGGTTATGTAAATTTAGTCATCCGTTGGCACACGATGGCCTTCTCTTCTGAAAGGCGGAACAGGTCTCATAGTGTGCGAAGATGTTTTTCGTGCGTTGGAACACGGGATCTCAGTTTATAGGAAGTTCAATAAAATCAAATTCGTATTTATTGCTAAAGAACGTATACGGTACACAGGAAAGGGCTACATGATAATAACAACAATGAAATCATTGAATAAAAAACGCTAAAGAAAACTATGACATAACTATATCGAGTGTGGGATACTACTGTTCAATAAACATTCTGTTATACCAAGCGCCAACTTAATGTTTTTTGTAGGTATTTTTCAAAGATTTCGCAGAGAAGAAGGGCAAAAAAACTTTACGATTTTTACACTTAAAAATCATTGATACTTTGCAACTAGATTTGCCTTCAGGACAAAACCAAATACTGCCCCGTCTACCTTCCCCGAAAGGAGGGAAATAAACCAAACAAAAAGGACAAGAAAAATACAACCTATACGGGTATAAGAAATACTGTTATTATGTACAACAGCATCAGCAACAACAGCTGGTAACATTTGTTTCGGTGGATCGGAAGTCTAGAGGTAATGCACCTACCTAGAAAATCAAAAGATTTACATGCAGAGCGGGTGAAACTCAAACTTGCTACCAATACAAGTTAACGTCCTCTTGTTATTAACTACAGCAACAACAAAAACAACATAATAACAACCAGTGAAAATACATATTGCTGACGAGCTAAAACTCAAAACTTGCGTCCTATACGATTTAACATCTTACTGTCATTATCTACAACAACAAGAACAACAACAATATCAACAAGTGAAAATGCTTTATTCCTAAGCGGAAACTCGCATTTGCATCCTACACTTCTTATTGTTAACATTATCCAGGCTTTAGACCCTTGACACTGCCTGCATTCGGTGGAGGGTAGATAAAAATATAAATATGTCACTGTCCCCCAAAAAAAACACCCAACAACCCCCCATAAAATAAAAACAAAAACAAACCAACAAAACAACTAAAAACAAAATAAAAAAAACTCCCTGCCGAACATTTTACACTGGCGCCACATGTCCCAAAAAAAGAAAAGTGGGCACTGGATATTTTCGGTTCTTTTATCTCTGACTACTGACAGATACAAGTCAGTCCACGTTTATGTTCCATTCATTCAACAAGTCAGGATTTCTTGCTTTTTTGTTGTTCTTTTTCTTCTTTCCTTATTTGAGCATTAGAGTAAAAATAAAGTAAGAAAAGAAAAGTTTTTATAATGTCTGCAACCAGCTAGCACGGATCTTTCACTTACTATCACCTCCTTCTGACTTTCTGTGAATGTGTGTATGTGTGTGTGTGTGTGTGTGTGTGTGTGTGTGTGTGTGTGTGTGTGTGTGTGTGTGTGTGTGTGTGTGTACGTGTGTGTGTGTGTAGTGGGGCGGAGGGGGGGAAAGATCAGTGTGTGCATGTGTGTTTTTGAGTGCTTGCCCACAAGCGCGCATGTGTGTCTGTGTGTGTGTGTGGGGGGGGGAGGGGCGTTCGTGCGTCCATGAGTGCGTGCGCACGTCCGTCCGTTCGTGTGTGTGCAACTGCGTGTGTATGTGCCTGCGTGCGTGCGTAGCCTATATGTGCGTGTGTGTATGCGTGCACGCGCGCGCTATAGCGGTTGTACACGCGTGTGTGTGTCTCCATGTGTGCGTGTGCCAAGTCTGCATGTCCTGTTTTGCTGTTGTTTGCTTGGTTCAGAGTCTGAGTTTGTCTGATAAAACGGCAGAAGAGGGGAAGAGCAACGTATCAAAGGACAGCTGATACTGTACCATGCTGCAGTTTGTAATCTGCTGCAATAATTACTTTTGTGTGCTGCCAGCCAAACAATGGGAAGATCCACAGGAAACTGAAACTGTTCTCGGCTATAAACTGAAAGAGAGAGAGAGAGAGAGAGAGAGAGAGAGAGAGAGAGAGAGAGAGAGAGAGAGAGAGAGAGAGAGAGAGAGAGAGAGAGAGAGAGAGAGAGAGACAGACAGACAGACAGACAGACAGACAGACAGACAGAGACAGACAGACAGACAGAGACAGACAGACAGAGAGACGGATTGAGAGAGACAGAGAGAGACAGACAGAGACAGAGAGACAGAGAGAGAGACAGAGTGAGTGAGAGAGAGAGACAGACAGAGAGACAGACAGACAGACAGATAGAAAGACAGCCATCTAGACTTACTGACAGACAGACAGACAGACAGACAAAGACACACACATAGAAACAAACGCACAGACACATAAAAGAACCAGAAGAGAAGGACCGGTGAAATACTCGAAGGGCACTAGGCTCACTACTAGCGTCTCCCATAAAAGACCAAGAGAAGGAGAGAGAGGAGACTGATAACAGAAGACGGGCAATAACACGATAACACCCCAACAATGCTATCAGCACGGGGGCTTTCGGCCACTACACTGCCAATGGCCCATAACGTGGCGTGTCAGGACTTTATCACTCCTCAAAAGAGACATTCCACATTCTTGGCATGTCAAGGTAAGCAGTTGTATGTATGTGGATGGTTCCAATTCAAGGTCTCTGATTTTTTTTGTAATTTTGCAAAGATTCAGCACTCTAGACAAAATTTCATGTAGCGTTGTTGCTTTTGTTGTTATTATTGTATAATAATAATAATAATAATAATAATAATAAATAATAATAATAATAATAATAATAATAATAATAATAACAACAAAAATAAATAATAATAATAATAATAATAATAATAATAATAATAATAATGACAATAATAATGATACTAATTATGATAATAATAGTAATAGTAAGAAGAAGAAGGAGAAGAGGAAGAAGAAGAAGAAGAAGAAGAAGAAGAAGAAGAAGAAGAAGAAGAAGAAGAAATGAAGATGATGATGATAATAACAATAGAATGTTATTTTCATAACTGAACTTACAGTTATACTTTTTTCTAACCTGTGATTTCAAAACACAGACGTTTGAACAAGAGAGTACCAACATTGAATTTTTAAAAAAGTGGCTGCAACATGCCGTGAATAAGATTAAAAGATATGACGATAATATGTCTTCCTCAATAAAGAACAAAACTTACACGCAGAAATATTAAATGTTTTAATGCAGAAAGAAGAAGAAGAATGCAAAAACGAAGAATGCAAAGAATGCTAAGAAGAAGAAGAAGAAGAAGAAGAAGAAGAAGAAGAAGAAGAAGAAGAAGAAGAAAAGAAATAACAGTAACAATAAAAAAAACCCAACAAGGTAAAAAGAGAGAAAAAAAGAAGCATAACCACATCAAACACTTACACACAAAAAAACCTGTTCACCTATCAAAATCAGAAGTAGAGAGAACCAAACATACATCAAAAAGAAAGATAACAAAAACACAACAGCACATTAAAGCAGAAAATAAACACAGATAAGGAGGACGACAGACAGCACCACAAAGAACACTAAACAGAAGGCACTAGCGCGCGCATACACACACACACACACACACACACACACACACACACACACACACATACGCGCACGCACGCACGCACGTACACACACAGAGTAGATCTCTCTCTCCCTCTCTCTCTTCCTCTCTCTATCTGTGTCTTTCTGTCTCTATCTGCCTGTCTGTCTGTCTGTCTGCCTCTGTCTGTCTGTCTGTCTCTCTCTCTTATCCAGTCTCCTACTTAAGGGTTGTCTGGTATCACAAAATGCTTATTGAACAGAACGTATCATAACAAAACAATGCGGATCACTAAGGTTTCCCACCAAGACAGGACTGTAGGCCTAGTGGCCAGTGCGACACTCTCGTGATCTGTCTGTCTGTCTGTCTGTCTGTCTGCTGTCTGTCTCTGTACTGAGGGTGCCAGTTCGGGTCTCTACCAATGTGACCTTGGAGGTACATATTTCAACCGAGTTAGGATTGATTTCTACTCTGCTCCACAGCAAGTCTATGAAATAAGTCATTGCATATAGATGCATACCCCTTTACTAAATACATTGTTATTACCCTTTTACGTCAAGGCAGATTTCTCTGCGTGAAATTCTGGCTGCTCTCCACTGGGAGAGTGGGTCTCCACAAGAGCAGAACAATCCATCAAAAAAAAAAAAAATTCCCGTCTGCATGTGTACGTTTCCTTATCAGACTGGCTATTTTCTTGTTTTCTTTTTCTTTTTCTTTTATTTTTTTAGAATTTTGCCAGGCACAACTATCTTGTTGTCGTAGGTTCTTCCACATACGCTAAAATGTGTGTTGCATGCGGGACGTCGATTTATCCTCTCATCCGAAAGACTAGCACCCAGACTACCACTAAAGGTCTACAGGATGGAGGGGGGGGGGGGGGGGGGGGGGTCGGGCACAAAAGGGGATGTTGTTGTTGTTGTTGTTGTTGTTGTGCGTACCCGGCCCCAGCTTAACATTCTGGGGGTCACCCGGAATGTGCAGTACTCTGACTCACTCTTCCTTTTATTTTTTAAAAATATTTTTTATATCTAGGAAAATGGAATAAGCACTCATATGTTTTTTTACATCCGGTCCACGTGTGTATGCAGTTTTCTCAATCTTGTCATCTGTTCCCATCGGCACACAATGGCCTACTCTTACGAAAGCGGAACAGGATTTAACGTGTGTGCAAGATGTTCTGCGTGCGTTCGCACACGGGGAATGAGAAGTTTGTATGTATGACCGTTTTCAAGTACCTCGCCATATAGGCAGCCATACTCCGTCTTCAGAGGACACATGAAGATCGAATCCACAGTTCTCGCGTTGTAGACAGGAGCGTTACCTCTAAACAACCGATCCACCAAGGTCCTGTGTGCAAAACGTATCGCGTATACCTTAAAACCATTCTTTATTTTAATAGAAGAGTAAGCCAACTAAGACTGGTGCCGCAAAAACAGACAAACATACCCAGCATGCAATCTGGCACTTGAAGAGGGATTGGCTCCGTCAGGTTCAACTTGACTAGGACCCATTGTCAAGATTCGACCCCACGACTTTATAAAGCCCACAGGATGGAAGCCCAACGCTCTTTCAATCAACTGTTCGACTAGAGCGCCCGTCTGAGGTAATAAAAGGAAAGGTGAGGTAATAAATTCCTTTCTAAATCCCCGAAGCCGAAATGCAGCTAGCTTAATGGTGTAGAAAGGTAAGGTAAGGTAATAATATGAAAACCAATCTCTGAAGTCGGAATGCAGCTACTATAATCGTGGGTAACAAAGGTTGTGTATGTAAAATCACACCTTTTAACTGGTGAGCCTTGAAAACTCTTATCGAGGAACAATTAATAAAAAAAAAATGAAAAAAGAGCTGGTTTATTTTCTTCTTTTTGGTTTATTATCTTTCTTTTTTTATTTTTATCTTTCTCTTTTTCCGTATTTTCTAAATGAAAAGACTGGGATGCTCAGTGTTTAGCTACACTGGTAATATTTCTTTCTTTCTTTATTCATTTATGCATTCATTCATTTACCTACTTATTCATTCATTCATTCATTCAATTATTTATCTATTTATTTATTTATTTATTTATTTATT
>CM060336.1:50954732-50957232 GCA_030674155.1 Stramonita haemastoma
TCTCTCTCTCTCTCTCTCTCTCCTCTCTCTCTCTCTTGATGAAGCAGTGTAACGACCTGCGTTTTTTCTTTACCCTCAATAACAACAGTTAGGGTTTGAGCTTTCTGTCTCTATCGCTGTGTCCCTCTTTCTCTCTCTAACTCTGTCTCTGTTTCTGTTCTCTATCTTTCTCTGTCTCCCTCTATCTGCCTGCCTGCCTGTCTGTCTGTCCTCCCCTGCTCCCATCCTTTTCTTTCTCTCTTTCTTTCTCACTCTCACTGTCTCTCTTTCTGTCTGTCTCTCCATCCCTCCCTACCCCCCCCTCTCTCTCTCCCTCCCTCCCCCCCCCCGCCCCTCTCTCTCTCTCTCTCTTGGGTCGTCGGTATGTCCTGTGTTTACCTGTCAGTTCGAGTTTCTATGATTGTTATGTCTACACGACTGCACATGCTTGACTCTGTGTGTGTGTGTGTGTGTGTGTGTGTGTGTGTGTGTGCGCGCGTGCGTGCGTGCGCGCGCGCACGCTCAAGCGTATGTGTGTACATGTACACATTTGTGTGTTGTGTGTGTGTGTTTGCATGCGTGTGTGTTCGCATGCGTGTGTGTTTGTGTTTTCGTCCGTGTGTGTTTGTGTGTGCATGTGTGTGTACGTGTATGTGTGCGTACGTGTGTGTGCGCGCGCACTCGTGTGTACAAGTGTGTGTAAATGTGCATGCGCGCGCTCGTGTGTGTGTGTATGTGTACGTTCGTGTGTGTTGTTAAGCACGCGCTCGTGGGTAGATGTGTGTGTATACATGTGTATTTGTGTGTGTGTGCGTGAAAGAGAGAGATAGCCAGAGCGCTCGTGTATACATGTGTGTTTGTTAGTGTATATGTGTGTTTGTGTGTGCACCTGCATATGCGTGTATGCTTGATTATGCACTCACCCATATCTGCCTTCGTATTACACAACTAGGGTTAACTCGTGTCAAAAGATCAACAGTGCAACATTACATTTACGAACGAACTGCAGATGAGAAAAATAACCAACAATAAAGAAAGAAAGAAAGAAAGAATGAATGAAAGAAAGAAAGAAAGAAAGAAAGAGAGAAAGAATGAAAGAAAGAAAGCAATTCAAAGAAAGAAAGGAAAAAAAAAGAAAGAATGAAAGAAACTCAAAGAAAGCAATACAAAGAAAGAAAGAAAGAAAGCAATACAAAGAAAGAAAGAAAGGAAGAAAGAAAGAAAGAAAGAAGAATACAAAGAAAGAAAGAAAGAAAGAAAGCAATACAAAGAAAGAAAGAAAGCAATACAAAGAAAGAAAGAAAGCAAGCAATAAAAAGAGAGAAAGAAAAGAAAGAGAGAAAGAAAGCAACGCAAAGAGAGAAAGAAAAAAAGAAAGAAACGGGGAAAAGGAATGATACAAAAAAAGAAAGAATGAATTTGCAGAAAAACTGAAAGAAACTGAAGAATAAACAGGGGAGTGGAAGGGGTAGAGATGGGATAGCCTAGTGGTTATAGTAATTGCAGCATGTGATTTGACGGCATAGGTTCGAGCCCATGAGGGGATTTTTTTTCTCTAGTGTTTAATATCAGTACTGACTTCACTTCCCAGCGTGTATGCATTCGTGTGTGCATGCGTGAGTGTGTGTGTTTGCATGCACGTACGTAGACACGCACACGTGTGATAAATAACTTTCTTTATTCTTTCTATTGCACTATCACTTACTCTCGTGTAAACAATATTTTCCAGCGAAACCCAAAACACCAAATTTCATATACAAACAAAAAACTTTCCCCGAAACACGCTCCCCTATCCCCAGACCCGAAAAAAAACCCCAAACAAACATCGAACTCTGAAACAAACAAACAAACCAACCAACAAATCAAACAACCAAACAATAATGCCGGCCAAGGTGCGGCACGAGAACAATCTGTGCTGTCAGCCAGAAAATACTAGGGTCAGTGGGGTTGGAAAGAAAACCGGCATGTGCCAACACACCACCAATACTGTATACCTTTACCACCATACTATTGCACTGACTCAACTGTATGTAGACTGTGCTCAACCATCCATACCACACACACACACACACACACACACACACACAACACACACACACACACACACACACACACACACACATACATACACACACACACTCTCTCTCTCAAACACACACGCACACACACAAAACTCGAACAAACTCACACACATACACACAGAGTCTCACTCACACGCACACACACACACAGTCTCACACACAGTCTTACTTGACTTTACACAAACACACTTTACTTGACTTGACTTGATTTGATTTGACTTCACACACACACATACACACACACACACACTCAAACTCACAAACACACTCATTCTCTCTCTCTCCCCTACCTCCATCTCTCTCTCTTGATCACCCCTACCCCACCACCACCAATCATCATCCCCCTTCCCTCACGTATCACTCACACACACACACACACACACACACACACACACACACACACACACACACACACACACACACACACACACACACACACA
>CM060336.1:50964732-50971032 GCA_030674155.1 Stramonita haemastoma
TATGTCTGTCTGGTTTTGATATTCATTCTTTTATATCGGAGATAATGGAATAAGCACTCATGTGATTTTTTTTGTTTTTTTTACATCCAGTCCCTGTGTGTATGCCGTTTTGTAAATTCTGTCATCCGTTACACCGGCTTACGATGGCCTACTCTTACAAAAAGCGGAACAGGATTTAACGTGTGCACAAGATGCTCTGTGTGAGTTCGGACACGGGGCCTCGGTTTATAGTCTCATCCGAAAGACTTTTAGGGAGAATGGAGTCAGCACTGATGTTAACATCCAGGGGAAAAAACCCTCGAACTGTCTGTCTGTCTCTCTGTGTGTATCTGTCTCTCTGTCTGTCTGTCTGCCTGTTCTCTCTTTTTCTCTCTGCCCTCCCTCCTCCCCCTCTTCTCTCTCTCGTCAGTTCTGTTTAGGAGTAAGCCAATTTCAACTTTCATAGTGTTAAATAGTTATTGAATGTGTTAATATTATATGTATATAATATTTAGTATAGCATATAATATTATATGTATTACATCAACACCTACTTAAATTTCATGATCTATATAGGTGGAAAAAACGATTCAACAAAAAAAGATAATATCAAAATGATATATAAACTCACCGTTAAAAACCCATAAAATCTCACAAGTTGACTGACAATACATAGTACGAGTATTCCTATACATTTCCTTTGAAGCCTATTCGTTATACAATTATAAGGTTCAAGTTTTGGGGTGCCTTTATAGTTGAAGTGTCATGGCCATTTTTTCACACTTTTTTTTTCAAACGAACTTTATCCCCTCTCTTTTTCTTTGGGATTTTTCTCAAGATTTCTGGTTGTTTTTTCTTCCTGTAATGCTTTTTAAAATTGTTCTGTCTTTTTCTCAAACTGTTGTATTTACAGGGCATCGTGCCATCTGTGTTCAATTAGAACTGAAGAATCACAGAGTTGGAGAAAGAGAGATGGTCTGGTTGGATGGACTACTGTCCCCTTTTAGTTGGTCTACCAGCATTACCCATCCACACCCTTCAACGAATACAAAACTCTGCAGCTCGATAGTCCTTGAAAAAGAACAATCGAGCACATCCCTTCTCATGCAATATCTTCACTGGCTGCCTGTCTCACAAAGAGTAAAGGATAAGACTGAGCTCTTCTCTGTAACAAATGTCTCCAAAAAGATGCACCCTCCTATCTCTGTAAACTGTCTTCACCTGTACACTAGGCCTATATCTCGCTGCTCTGTTGTGTTACACATACCTTATGCTTCAAACGCCCAGATTCAAACAATCCACTGTTGGCCGTGGCTCATTCTCCATTTCTGGTCCTTCTATTTGGAATGACCTTCCTCTCTCACTTCTCTTAAAGCTCTGCTCCAACCCTAGCTCATGACATGGCGCCAAAAATTCTGTTTTACGACCTGAAACTGTAAAAAACTTTCCAGTTACAGATGACTGATATTGATTCAAATCAAATATACGAAAAAACCAGCTCAAATTCAAATGTATTTGAAATTCCCATTCCCCTTACATTTGCCTCCTGACATATCTTAATATTGTACACCCTCATAAAATTATGCCAGTTTTGTATTAATTCAGCTATCATTCTTTGCAGCAGCGAAGAAGAGGAGATGGGCGCCGCCCTCAATATGCTGGCCCCTCCGAGAAGCTGAAATTTCTGACATCTCGCTCCCAACGACGGCATAGGATATGGGAAACCCTTTACCTTTACCGTTCTTTGCATGCAAAAAATTGGTAACAGAAAAATTCACCAAAAAAAAAGAAGAAAGAAACTTCGCGTTAACCTTCGCATCAAAGTGTTTATTTCACTGACGCAAACGCTGCAAACAAATCTCACTTCATAAGTTACACTCGGCTTGGGTGTGGATAGAGTTGTTTTATGTTGCTATTTTCGTTGTTGTTTTTACTGCTTTTTTGTGCAAAAAATAATTTTTCCGTTTCCATTTTTTTGCACACTGGGGTATGGGCAGTTTGCAGCATTACTGTATTTGTGCAGTCTATAAATGTCCATCTTTTCCGCACTTTCATCTCCTTTCAGATTCTTCCATTGTGAAGTTTTGGGCTGATCTTCCTGGTGAGAACAGCTAGTCAGACCTCCCATTTCTTTCGCTTATCTTCATTAGTTTATTTATTCACGAATACAGAGCGGTAGTGTGTGTGTGTGTGTGTGTTGTGTGTGTGTGTGTGTGTGTGTGTGTGGTGGGTGTGGGTGTGTGTGTGTGTGCGAGCGCGCGCGTGTGTGTGTGTGAGTGTGAGTGTGTGTGTTTGTATGTGTGTGTGCGCGCTCGTGCGCTCGTGGTGTATGTGGTGTGTGGTCCGTGAGTGCGCGCGTGCGGCATGTGGTGTGGTGCGTGCGGGCGTTCGGCGTGCGTGCGTGCGGTATGTACGTGCGTGCGTGCGTGCGCGTGTGTGTTTATTTTTTTATTTATTTTATTATTTTCTTTTTCTTTTATTGAGGATAATGGTAAGCAATATATGCTTTTTTACACCAGTCCCCGTTGTATGCAGTTTTCTAAATGTCATCTGTTCCCCCGGCACACGGTTGGGGTGTGTGTGTGTGTGTGTGTTGTGTGGGTGTGTGTTTGTGTTTTGGTGTGTGTGTTGTGTATGTGTTGTGCGTGTGTGTGGCGTGCATGTGTGTGTGTGTGTGTGTGTGTGTGGTGTGTGTGTGTGTTTCCAGAAACAGTCTATATACCGCGTTTTTCGCAGTGAGGCAGAAGTAAAGGGTTTTTAAGGAGGGGCTTTCGCACTGCCCAGAATGTGGGGTACGGATCAAAGCGTTTCCCGTGTGAAATCAAGCTTTTTCTGTCTGGCGGCAACGGTAGTGTTTAACCCTGACTCAGTATTTTTGGGTTTTGGGAGGATACTTTTTTCTTTCTTTTATTTAAAATAAAAGTTGATTCTTGTTAAGATTGTGAAAACACTGGATGATGATGTGATGATGTGAGATGATGATGATGATGATGAGGATGAGGAGGAGGGGAGGAGGAGGAGGGGGAAAGGGGGAGGAGGAGGGAGGACAGTAGAAATAATGAGATGATGTTGATGTTTTTTTTTGATGATTTTTGATGAAAATGATGGGGAAGATGATAATAATAATAATGTTAATGATGATGTGATGATGATGTTGATAAAATTTTAATTTTAATAATAATGTTTTTAAAAAAAAATTATTAATAATTAATAATTTAAAAATTAAGGGGGGGAAAAATCAAAAAAATTAATAAAAAAAATTAAAAAATTAATAATAATAATAATAATAATAATAATAAAATTTTAAAAAAAAATTTTAACAAGAAAAAATTTTTACGAAATTTTGATAATAATAAGTTAACAGATATTTAGGAAAAAACCCCGGGGTGTTAAGAAAATATTCTTTTAAAATTTCCCTTTTGGGGGGTTTTTCGTGATAAATTCCTGTGTGAAATGTTAAAAAACCCCCCCCTTTTAAATTTCCCTGACAAGCTATAATTTTTTAAAAACCCCAAAAATTCCACAGATGCAGGGTTTTTGGGGGAAACGGTGAATGGCCTTAACCAAAATCAGCTCAGTTCCCCCTTTCTGTTCCTCAGGTAGGGAGGTCAGGCCCCGGGATTAAACCCTTAAAGGAAAAAAGGGGCCCCAAACATCAGCACTCTGGGCACACAAATAATTATTTCCCCCCACCATTTTCCCCTTTCTGTTTTCCTATGTTACACTTGGTTTTACCCCAAAACGTAAAAGGGTTTTTTCCCAAGAAAAAACCCCTTTTTTTATGAAAAGTTTTACCCCCCTGACTAAAAATTCTTGGGAAAATTTAAAAGAAATTTGGGGGGTTTGATTTTGGTTTATTTTCTGGAAAAAACTTTTACCTTTAAAATTTCCTTTGTCGTTTCCAAAAATTCCAAACCCAAAAAACAGGTTGGGGGGTTTTGGGAAGGGAAAAAAAAAAAAAAAAAAAAAAAAAAAACACAAGAAAGGGGCTCATTTGACGACCATTTTAAAAAATTGGTTTAAAAAAAACTACCTGATATTTCTCTGTTTCCTCTATCCCCAAAAAAAAAACAAGTACCATTTTAAAAATTTCTCCTTACAAAATCTGTCAAAACAGCAGAATATTTTTTTGGCTGGGAATTTTTTTAAGAAGATACTAGATGACCCGGAAGGAAGGGGGTGGAGTGTCCCCTGCGTAAGTGTATTGAGTCAGCAGGAGGCTCCCCCAATCTCATTCACAAGGGGGTTCCATTTTTGGGGGGGAAGGGGGTATCTGTGTGGACGCTGACGGGGGGGGACAAAGCAGGCACATGATAAGGGGGTCCCCGGAAACTTCAAAAATGGACGAAGCATAAAAAGCTTTTTAAATTTTTTACTCCCGGGGGTGCTTGGGGCGCACGCACACATGCCCCAAAACCACACACACTTACACACACACACAAAATTTCTTTCATACTTTAAACATTTAAGCGGGGGGGGCACACACCAATTTTAAACACACACGGGGGGCGTGGCGCCAAAAAACACAGAGTAGCTCGGGGTTTTTTCTCTTTTTTTTGTGTTTTCCGTCTCCTTTTTTTTTTGGGGTTTTTCTGTATCGCTTAAAGTTTTGGAAAAACGTTAAAATTTTAAAACACACAAAAAAGTCCTTTTTTCACACACACAAAAAACACACCCACACAAAAAACACACATCACAAAACCACCAAAAAACACACAAACACCACACTTTTTCACAAAAAACTCACACTCGCAAACACCCCCCGAGCCAAAATTTTTTGGGTTTGGCAGTATTAATATGAAATTATTTATCCAAAAATTTGATTTATTACAACTTTCAAGGGATGAAAAAAAACAAAAAAAAAAAAAAAAATGGGGAAAAAAAAAAAAAACAAAATAAAAATAATTTCCCCCAAAAAATTTTTGCTTTAAAAATAAAAATGTTTTTTTTTAAAAAAGTTAAAAAAATTTAAAACCCATCACATTTTTTGGGGACTTTTTTTTTGGTTTGACGGTGATCTAGGTAGTGGTTAAGGGGCCTTCGCTTCAATCCCGGGGCCCCGAAATCGTGGGTTTTTAACTCGTCAGTGTTGTCCGATGAATCAAGTTTTGGGATTTTTATGAATTTGATCCGTGGTTAATTTTTAAATGCAGACCTGTTTTAAGCCTTAGTTTTCCCCCTGTATTTATACTCATGTACAAAAAAAATGCGCCTTTAAAGATCCCCCACTTTATTTCGCGTTTGGTGGGTTACAGAAATTTTGGAAGTTTTCCCCCGGGACAAAATGGGGAATCGCCCCAAGCGGCTATCTTCATGGTGGACAAAAAAAGGTTTTAAAAAAAAAAAAAGCAACCCCCCCCAAAAAAAAAACCCCCCAAAAAAAAACGCAGGGGAAAAACAGAAAAAGCAGCAAAAACAACAACATCAACGGGGAACAACAAAAACAGTAGCAAAAAAAAACAAAAAACAACAGCAACAACAACCACAATTTTAAAGGAACAAAAAATCGCAAAATTGGAAACTCGGAGTTGTTGCCAAAAAAAAAATTTAAGTTGTATTTTTTCAAGATGGTTCTGATTTTTGGGGGATAGCTTCAGGGGAGAAAAAACAGCAACAACAAAAAAAAAAACGCAGTAGCAAAAACATTATTAATTGGAATTTTTTTTAGCGCTATCTCTTGTAAAGAAAAAAACAAAGCGCCCCTTCAATTTTCCTTTTAGGGGCCCCCGATCATGCTGCCCCCCGGCGCAAAGATCCCCAACTCCAAAACCCCCCTTTTTCTTCGGGGTGGGGGTTTAAAAACGACACCTGTTTTGCATGCTGGTTTGTTATAATTTTGGGGATCCGCTCCTACCGGCACACGATGGCCTAAAACTTCCGAAAGGGGGGGAAACGGGGGGTTTTAACCCTTTTTTGGAAGATGTTCTGCGTGCATTCGCCACGGGGCCCCCGGGTTTGAGTCTCATCCCAAAAAATTTGACATTAGTTTTATTTTTTCGTTTTAAAAGGGGAAAAAAGGGGGAGGGCTGGGTTCGAACCCCAAAAAACGATTTTAATATTGGCAGGCGAAGTTTAACCATTCTGCCAAAACCTCCTTCCAACAACATCCAAAAAAAAAAGGCAAATCAAAATCGGGGCCATTGGTAATCCCCCCGGGGTTTTAGCCAAAAGGAAAAAAAAAAATTTTTGGGGTTTGGGGGAAGTTGCTTTTTTCCCCGGGGCTGGTTCAGTCTGGCCTTTTTTTACCGGGGGAAAAAGGGGGAATTTTAAAGAAGTGTGGAATTGAGGGCGGGGCCTTTTTTGTCCTAGAAACCCATTTCA
>CM060336.1:50971132-50981132 GCA_030674155.1 Stramonita haemastoma
CACATACACACACACATACACACACACGCACAAACGCATGTATGCATACATGCACGCACACACGCACACAGACACACTCACGCACATGTAGACGCACATATACGCACACAGGCAAACGCACACACACGCACACACATGCATACCTACACACACAACACACACACAAACACACACATACAAGTAACATACATACAGACACACAAACACAAACACAAACACACACACACACACACACCACACACACACACACACACACACACACACACGCACACGCACTGGCCTCATTCATTTTATTCATCAAAATCCGATTCATACTCAGTATCATCCCGAAAACTCAGCAGGGAGTGAAAGCTTCGTTGACATTGATATAGATAACTTCAGTGGGAGTTAAGGCTCACGTCTGTATCAATTATTGAGTCCCTAGGTCCGTTTCATACTTGTCTGCTTAAGAGAGATATATCTGTAGGTTTGGACCCTTACTTTTCCCCCGTTGGGATGCCGGGGGGTCTGTCAGTATAACCAGCATCCCACTGGATCTGTGGTCTAGAGGTAACGTGCCTGTCTAGAAAGCGAAAAGTTCGGTTCGACGTGTGCGGTGGTTTGAATCCTGTTTGGGTCCAAAACTTTCCCCCCATCCATTAGACCATGAGTGGTGGTTTGGATGCTAATCTTGCAGATGATACGATAAACCGAGGTCGTGTGTGTTACACATCATGATTTAGCGCACGTAAAAGAGCCCACGACAACAAGAGAGTTGTCCCTGGCAAAATAATTTAGAAAAAAGCCACTCTGATAGGGAACCAAATACCTTTGTAAAGAGGAAAAGAAAAAAAAATGGTGGCGCTGCTCTTGTTGCGACGCTCTCTCCCCGGGGAGAGCAGCCTGAATTTCACGTGGAAAAGTCTGCTGTGACATAAAGTAGTATAAAATAAAATAAATAAATAACCCACCATGTAAACATTCTGTGCTAAAGAATTTTTCTTTTCGATCCCTCAGTTTGTTGTTTTTTTGGGGGGGGGTTATTTTGCCTTGGTCCTTTTCTCCCTGTCACCATCTTCTTGTCTATTACTGATGTTGCTTTCTTAGTCCATTCTACTGCCTTTTCTCTAGACAGACTTTAAAGATAGCAGTTCTCTCCCATTCAGAAGTCGGATATGCTGGGCCTGACTTGTCAGGCGCTTAACGGCAGTGTGTAAGACATTTTTGGTCATATGACAGACATCAATAGTTGCTGTTTGAACGTTCGATGAAGAAGGATGCTGACTAGTGTGACAGAAACTATATATATATATATATATATATATATATATATATATATATATATATATATATATAATATATATATGTGTGTGTGTGTGTGTGTGTGTGTGTATGTGTGTGTGTGTGTGTGTGTGTGTATGGTGTGTGTGTGTGTGTGTGTGTGTGTGTGTGTGTGTGTGTGTGTGTGTGTGTGTTAAGTCTTCTCTACACACATGTATCCTTCCGTATTTCATCCGCAACAACCGTATAGCTTGGTATTGTTCCTGACACAGGTTCAAAGTCTGTATTCATTTGTGGGACAAGTTACCCAACGTCTGTTGTACTTCGGAAACAAATGAATAAGATTGTTCAGCTCTTTGGGTAGTTGTATATTCCTTCATAAAAACGACACATCATTCATTATCCTTTTACAGATTCATATTTCTATTCTTTTTAGCACAAGCATTCATATCTTTGTTCTTTTATTGAAATAAATGCATAGTCGTGTTCTTATTCTTTCTCGAACAAATGAATACATTTTGGGGGTGTTCTTGTTTTTGCGGAAAAATGCAGAAATATCTTCTCGGACAAATCTGTAATAGTGCAAAAGAAATTCAAACCATTTTAACCGCCCTATTTTTTACCGCATCTGTTTTTTTTTTCTTTTTTTCATGGAACCCATAACTATGCCACCTTTTCGGGCCATTTGACATATAAATAAAATTCAGAGCGTTTAGAATTCCTTCTTTTAAAATATCATGCACCCATTTCACATTCGTAGTATTTAATAACTTTTAAAAAAAAACACATACTGCTTGTGCATACACTGAACTATATTTCTGGTCTACACTATCACTTATGCCCTGTAGGAGATGCCAGCTACGTGGACATAGGTTAAGATAACTGTGAAGTGTAGCCCGCGGTTTGTAATTTATGGAGTCTGTGGCTAAACTGTATCGTCTTCTGCTTGTCTGATGTAGGGGTGTTTTTAGATTTGAGCCAGTCTACAGTGACAGATATTGGAGATTAAACTCTGTGTGTGTGCGTGTGTGTGTGTGTGTGTGTGTGTGTGTGTGTGTGTGTGTGTGTGTGTGTGTGTGTGTGTGTGTGTGTGTGTGCGCGCGGTGGTGTGTGTGTGTGAATGTGTTTGTGTTTGTGTGTGTTTGTTGTGTGTGTGTGTGTGTGTGTGTGCGTGCGTGTGTGTGTGTGTGTGTTGTGTGTGTGTGTGTGTGTGTGTGTGTGTGTGTGTGTGTGTGTGTGTGTCTTCGTTTTAACGTCTATCCACTGGAAAATGTGTGTGTATACATGTGTGTGCGTGTGCGCGGGCGCGCGTGTGTGTATGTATGTGTTTGTCTGTATGTATATCTGTCTGTCTGGTTGCGTGTGTGTATGTGATATTTATTTGACATGAAACGTCATGATAATATGTGGCTGTTGGACAGGGAAAGGCCCTAGTGATAAAACATCAAATGAACCAAACACACTCACTCACCCCCACACACACGCGCACACACACACACGCGCGCGTGCACACACACATACACACACACACGCACGCGCACACACACACACACGTACACGTACACACACAGCTTCTCAAATGCATACATAACTAATCATTCAATTTTGGGATTAGAAAGCTCGGTTATATAGTCATTTATCTTATTGTTATTAACTGCAAAGTAATGACTCTTGATAAATATCCAGATTTCTAACACGATGAAGGATTATGAAAAAAACTACAATCACAATAATGATATATAATAGCAAACAGTTTACTAACAGCGGAGTAAAGTACAAAATATCAACAGCAATATCTGTTTTCTCGTTATGAAGACGTAACTTAGCTTGCCACTTTCAAACTTCTGTTAGAAAGGTAATATGAAGAGACTGTTATCTTAATTCATATTTTTATTTATTCATTAAGTCATTCATTTGTACATTTACGTTTATATTTTCTATCTTGTGTTTATTTATTTATTTATTTATCTATTTATCTATTTACCTATTAACTTAATTTTTTATCACGGAATCTTAAACCCAGTATATTGTTTCATAATTTCTTCTTTTTAAGTGTGTGTGTGTGTGTTTGTGTGTATGTCTGTGTTTTGTGTGTGAGAGAGAGAAACAGAGAGAAACAGAGAGAAACAGAGAGACACAGAGAGACACAGAGAGATGGGGGTGGGATACAGACTATAAGTCTATAAAAACGATAGTGATTACCAGCAAATGGAATGCTTTTAGAGGCTTTGGCCAAACAATTTATGATGTGTAGGCCACGGCAAAAAAACAGACACACACAAAAAAACTTGAGATTTTTAAGACAGTTCTAAAAAGAGGGTAAGTGCACACACGCGCACACTCACGTACAATTTATCATGCAATGAAGAATATATATTTTTTATATGCACACTCTGGAAAAAGAATGGGAACGTGAGAAGTGATATATATATATAAAGGAAGAAGAGAGATGGCGGGAGGAAGGATGGAGGAGGAGGGAGGAAGAGAGAGAGAGAGAGAGAGAGGAGAGAGAGAGGAGAGAGAGAGAGAGAGAGAGAGAGAGAGAGAGAGAGAGAGGAGTACAGACAGACAGAATGACACACACACACAGACAAAGACAGACAGACAGAGAGAGACAGACAGACAGACAGACATACAGACAGAGAGAGAAAGAAAGAGAGAGAGATAGGACAGAAAAACAGCGCAAGACAGGGAGAAAAAAAACAGACATAAAGTCTATGTAAAACTGCTTCAGTGTCTTTGAGTGCTATTGTCTATAGATTATTATGTATATTATGTTACTGCACATCAGCTCTGATATAAAAAAGCAACTGTGTTCTTGATCTTTTACATGTACGTATACATTAAAACGTCTAAGGCTTTGGCAGGTTTGCATGTAACCAGAATTGGAAAATCATAAACAAATCTACATTTCTTAAACCTTTGTAACCTGAGATTTGCACACAAACACACACACATGCGCGCGTGCCCGCACACACACACACACATGCACACACACGCATGCACACAGACATGCGCGCGCACACACATACACACATACATACACATACATTTACACATACACACACATACATACACACACGCGCACACGCGCGCGTGCGCACAATCATACAACACACACACACACACACACACACACACACACACACACACACACACACACACACACACACACACACACACACATACACACACATACACACACACAAATGATCGACACTTTTAGCTCCGAGATTCACCAATGGTGAGATTTTGCATATGCAACCATTTTCGACCTACCATAAAGGTTGCTGTTTTCCGATTTCGGGGGTGTGTGCTGGGTATGTTTGTGTCTCCGTAACCTACTGATATCAAGTACAGGAAAATTAAGGTGCATATGATTTTTTTTGCATGTCTATACCCACGAATGGAATTAAGGCACTGACAGATATATCTGCTCGTGAAGTTGACCCGGGAGATCGTTAAAAAAAAACCCACCCTTAATTCACCACACGCCGCCAATATTCGAACCCACAACTCTGTCGAAGTTGAATGCGCTGGGCCTGCCTTGTCAGGCGCCTAACGGCAGCGAAACGCTTTTTCGCTTACATGACAGGCAAACGATAATTTCCTGTCTGTATGTTCGACGACGACAACGACGACGACGACGAAGAAGAAGAAGAAGAAGAAGAAGACTGATTGATTGATTGATTGAATCTTTAATGGGTAAGAAGAACCAGAACAAAAAGAACAGGAGCAAGAAGAACAAGAAGAAGAACAACAAGACGACCAAGAAGGAGAACAAGAAGAACAAGAACAAAGAAGAAGAAGAACACAGGACTTCATGGACCCACGGGTTTGAAGTCGAACGGTCTTAACCACTGGGCTATGGCGTCCTTGTGACGTATTTCATTCAACAGGTCTCAGCAAGATAGGGACAGCCATCAGAGCCTAAATCAGCAGTAAACCACGACCGAAGGAACCACCCTGTGCTTTTCTTCCCTCCTACCCCCTTTCCTTTTTCGTCATCTTGATAAACAATGCATCGTAAATTTAAAGAAAATGATGCAGACAGATACAGGCAGATTGGTGTTGTCGTTTATGAGGGCTGCATAGTGTTGCAGTAGGGTTGGGTTTTCCTGTGTGGTGCATTTGGGTTTAGTTAGCCTAGTTAGAATGTTAAAAGGCACGCCAGATAATAGATTCCGGTGTGTGGGTGAGATTTTGTGAAAAAGTGTGTGTGTGTGTGTGTGTGTGTGTGTGTGTGTGTGTGTGTGTGTGTGTGTGTGTGTGTGTGTGTGTGTGTGTGTGTGTGTGTGTGTGTGTGTTTCAAGAATACTTGGTAAGTTATCAATGATGCATGTTGTTTTGGCTCTAAATGTCTGAAATATAGACCACAGAAACTTTACATTGTAGCAGACAATTTTCCCTAAAAGCCCTCAAAGATAAAGAGGGAGGGAAGAGAGAGAGACAGACAGACAGACAGACAGACAGACAGGCAGACAGGCAGGCAGGCAGGCAGGCAGGCAGGCAGGCAGGCAGGCAGGCAGGCAGACAGACAGACAGACATAGTGAGAAAGAGAAAGACACAGACAGAGACAGATATGAACAAATACGAGAGGGGGGGGGGGGGGGATCGAGGGGAGAGGGAGAGAGAGGTAGGTAGAATGAGTGAGAGAGCTAGGGGAGTGAGAGAGCGAATGAGAGAGAGGTATGGAGAGTGAGAGACAGACAGATATACATACAGGCAGACAGAAATACATACATACAGACAGGCAGATACACATACATATATACAGACAGACATATTTACAGACAGGCAGTGTATGTGGTGTGTATGACATATCTATTTTCATTCTTTTAGACAGAAACAAACAGACAATAGACAGACACTCAGACACTTAGACAAATAGATAGACAGACCGACAGATGTACAGACAGAGAGTCAGAGACAAAAACACAAAAACGAAACTGAGACCTTTAGAAAGGAAAGAAGCCCTGCCAGATAAAAGGAGATAAGAAACGTGCACAAGCCATCTGTCAACCTGAACACTTGTAAGCGTAAAGTGTTGTCGTGTCAACAGCAACTACAATGCTTTTAGACAGATGGAAAGCAACAGTTCGTTCAGATGCAGACAACATGTGATTTTGTGATAAATTATTGTTGTCACAACACACACTGTGATAGTTCTCGTTTGTCCTTCATTCCTTATCTCGTGCGTGCACACGCATACACACCACACACACACTTGCGCGCGCACACACGCACACACAGCATATACACACGTATGCACGCACGCACACACACACGCCCGCACGCATGCAGCATACACACACGCACGCACACACGCATGCACACACGGGCACGCACGCACACATATAATGATATTTCTAGGTTATTGTAGGATGTTGACTTTGTTTCTTTCTCTCTCTCTCTCTCTTCTCTCTCCTCTCTCTCTCTCTCTCTCTCTCCTCTCTCTCTCTCTCTCTCCTCTCTCTCTCTCTCTCCTCTCTCTCTCTCTCTCTCTCTCTCTGTGTCGGAGAGAGAGACATAGTGAGAGAGGGAGGGAGGGAGGGAGGGAGGTAGATAGATAGATAGATAGATAGATAGATAGATAGATAGATAGATAGATAGGTAGACGGACGGACGGACAGACAGACAGACAGACAGACAGACAGACAGACAGACAGACAGACAGACAGACAGACAGACAGACAGACAGACAGACAGACAGACAGACAGACAGACAGACAGGCAGGCAGGCAGGCACAGGCAGGCAGGCAGACAGGCAGACACACAGACGGACAGACAGACAAACAGACAGAAACAGAGAAAGAAAAACAGAAACAAAAAGAGGTAAGCTTACATTGACATTGGTGCAAAATAAAGAGAAACAAAACCGAACCTAATCATTCTAACAACGGTTCCCACCAATAAACATCAACAAGATAAGGAAAGCCACCTATAGCTATTCAGCAGTGAAAAGAAACTGTCCTCATCCCCCCCCCCCCCCGACCTCTAACCCTGCCACCATTTGTTTACCTCCTCCATCATTTAACAATTTTTTTTACACCAATTTATGTCACAGCAGATTTCTCTGCGTGAAATTCGGGCTGCTCTTCCCAGAGAGAGCGCGTCGCCACATGTGCAGCGCCTACCCATTATTTTATTTTCTTTTTCCTGTCGTCAGCAACTGTATTTGTTTCCCTATCAAAAGTGGCTTGTTTCTACGTAATTTTGTCAGGGACAACCCCCTTGTTGCCGTGGGTTCTTTTACGTGCGCTAAATAATGATCTGTAACATACAGGACCTCGGTTTATCGTCTCATCCGAAAGACTAGCGCTCAGACCACCATTCATGGTCTAATGGATGGGGGGAAGTTTTTGGCCCAAACGGGATTCGAACGGACTTTTCTCTTTCCTGACAGGCGCGTTACCTCTAGACCACTGATCCACCCAATCCTACTCCCCCTCCCCCCCCTCCCCATCCTGATAACAATGCGCCATAAAACGGGTACGTATCCAGAGAAAGAGTGTAAATGTTGATAGTGGTTTATGAGAAGTGCAGGCATGCAGGTTTTGTTTCAAGGTCACAGCCGAACGTTGACTTTCAACTAACCGAGAAGAACAACAGTCTTTCTGGGTCATTCTCGGAACTGGGTCAAGTAAAGTGTGGCTGGCTGTCAGTGCCAAAATTGAAAAAGGAAAGTGTATTTTTCTTACTGTTGCAGAGTATATATATACAATTTACGTTTGTCAGAAGTGTTTGAGATGTTGATATTTTATCAGGTTTTGTTTGAAACAAAAAATATCTTACACACCTAACCTAGTTCCGAAAAAACTTCTCACAGATGACAAACATTTTTTTTTCAATCTTGTTCTTTTAAGCGCAAGAGCTTGAATATACCATCCCTCTTTCTTTTTTTTCTATTTCTGTTTCACACACGCATGCACATACACACAATATGCACACACGCACGCATGCACCCATACATGCACACACACATATACACACACACAACATAACACACTTACTCACACACATACACACACGGACGCACGTATGTATGCACACAACCACACACACCACACACACACACACACACACACACACACACACACACACACACACACACACAGAGCAAGAAAAGAAGGGTGGGTGTAAACAAGAGAAGCGGCAAACAAACTTTTAAAAAGAATAGAAGGGAAGACGAGGAACATTACATGTACAACAGATTACACTCAGGGAGAAACAGGGGGAGAGAGGGAGAGAGCAGGGGGGGGGGCAAGAAGCAGGAGCAAAGAGAGAGAGAGAGAAGGGGGGGGGAATGGAGAGAGGGAGAGACAGAGAGGGTGGAGAGGTAGAGAGAGAAAGATGGGGGGTTGTCAAAGAGAATATATATAGAAAGTAAGACAGAGAGGGTTGAGATATGGAAAGAGAGAGGAGGGGGGGGGGGAGAAGGGGAAGGAGGAGCAAGCTTTAGCCCTAATTTCAAGAGGGCAAAGGTCGAGAGCAAATGCATTTTTATGCAACTCTTAGTGGGGAGGAGGGAGAGACAGAGACAAAGAGAGACAGTTAGAGACAGAGAGACAGTGGTAGACATGGAGAAAGAGAGAGTAAGAGGGAGAGAGAGAGACAGACAAATAGAGAGAGACAAGGAGACACACACACACACACACAGATAGACAGACATACAGACAGACAGGGAGAAAGCCATACCAGAGAGGAAACAAGGGCACGGGGTATAGTAGTAGCCTAGCACTATAAGATAAGATAAGGAAAGCCCTGAACGCATCAATCAGTCAGTCACCATGAACACAGAGCGGCTGGTGGTCCCTAGGCCTACAGAGCACAGCTGATGCCACACAGAGATACACAGATAGAGACAGACAGAACAGAGAGGGAGGGAGGGAAACCTGGCACCGCAGGATGGCAGGAGCAAAATGTGGGACTATTCATTCATGCATACACACGCGCGCGTGCGCACGCACACACGCACGCACACACACAAACCCACACTTATGTGCACCCACGCACGCAGCACACACACACACATACACAGACTTACACACAAACACACCAGCGCACGTGCACGCAATTCCTCCCTTTTTCTCTGGTCTTCTTTTCCAGTTTCATCTAATATTACGCTTTGTGGAAAGACGATAACATGAAGAAAACAAACATACACACACACACGCACGCACGCACGCACGTACGCACGCACGTACAACACACATTGTTTCCTCCGACGTTTACAGAACTCATTTCTCACCCGTACTCTCCTTACAAAAGCATTAAACATCTGCATGAAAATATGATCGTGTATTATCATTTCTCAAAGTAGACATAAACTACCACTTGGGGATGTCAGGGATGTTTATGAGGCCAGTGGCACATTAACAGTTGGTTATATCTCTCTGGGATTTTTTAATATCAATTTTTGGGCATGAACTTAGCCTGTAAGAGAAAGTGGAATAGAAGAAATAAAGATGAAACTCATTTTTAATAGACTCGTGCTCAGTACTCTCCTACACTGTGTTATCTCAGACACTTAGCAGGTAAATGTCAGTTTTGTCGAAATTGTAAGTGATAACTTGAAGGTTCATGTGGATCAGTGGTCTAGATGTAATGCATCTGTGTAAACAGCGAGAAATGCAGGTTTGATTCCCAGTTTGTGCCACGAACCCCCCCCCCCCCCCCCCCCCCCCCCCAACCCCATCCACCAGACCTTGAGTGTTAGTCTGTAAGGGAGGGGGGAGG
>CM060336.1:50999751-51002251 GCA_030674155.1 Stramonita haemastoma
TTTCATAATCTTAACTTGACAGATATAGTGCAGACTGCATGGTGTGGTGGGATGTATAATAACAATAGTATTTGCTATGACCTACATGTGACTACTCGTCATCAATGATATTATAACTTTATGAGTATGATTAATTTAACTCAAGTGAAAAATCATGCCTCATTTCATTCATTCATTTCATTCATTTATTCTTTTATATCGAGGATAACAGAATAAGCAATCATGTGCTTTTTTCATCCGGTCCCCGTGTGTATGCAGTTTTGTAAATATTGTCATCTGTTCCCACCGGCACACGATGGCCTACTCTTACGAAAAGCGGAACAGGATTTAACGTGTGCACAAGATGTTCTGCGTGCGTTCGCACACAGGGCCTCGGTTTAAACTTTTAAAGTCTCATCCGAAGGCCTCAAAATGGCGTGCTTGTTATGGGACACATGCAAGACCGACATTCAACATCCCCCCCCTTTTCCCCAATTTCAAACTACAAGACAGTAAAAACCAAGTGCAGTGCTGATTTTATATTTTTTAAATCAAGATTAATATTATGCCAAATGTTTTTGATTTTCACCCAAATTCAACATTGAACAAGCCAAGCTTCTTCCCCCCCCCCTCCCCCCTCCCATTGGAAAGTAGCTGTACGACTTTAATTAGAATTTGTGGTGCCCTGCACTTATGTCCTGATTCGATTATCTAGTTTAGTTTGTTTTTTAAAATTACAATTCAGCCAGTTTTTAAACCAAGTACTTGAAGTATGATTGTACTCAGTGTACTGAAAATGTTAACTAAATAATAGTCAAACTGTTCCAATGACTAACAAACTCTTTTACAAAGAAAAGTGTGCAAAAATATAGACTGTATAAATGGTTGTAAACCAATCTTATCGCTTGAAATTCTTCGTCATAAAAAAATATCGTCACGAATGCAGCCTTTGTCCTCGAAGGCATCTGATGCTTTCCCGAGTAATTTCTACAATGAAGGAAGAAGACTAAATATAGATTTTACCCTACTGCATGCACCACATTTGTTCGTAGCATTAGGCCTGACAGAAAACAGAATCTATCGCTGTCTCCATAAACTGATGAATCACAAAAATAGCAATCTGCTTTCAAAACAGCCCTGGGTTCAACAGGGACGAAACGGTTTCCGCCTCCATTTCGCTTTGTGTTTGAACTACAGCTTTGCTTAACACACATGTACTACAACCAACCCCTACCTTATAGTAACTTTGTTCCTGCAAGAAAGTTTTGTTCACTTAGATGGCACAGACAAGAGAAAAACTGCAAAAAAACTGACTTCAAATCATTTTCGTTCCACGGGAGTCGACCATGATGACGCTCTTTAAAAGCTAGAGTTCTTCCCCCTGAAAGTATGTCGTGTGACAGTTTTCAATTAATTTCAAGACAATCTCTGTATGACAGAAAAAATCCATGCTAGTGATACTAGAATAATTTAGCAGTGATTTTTTGGAAACATTTTCACGCAGTGAACTTTACTTTAATTTGAAAGCTCCAGATAAAATCCTATGCAATACTATAGGGGGCGCAACGGCCTCATACATAATAATTAGAAGGGAGGTAAATGTTTCTTCCTGTTAAAATATACTTGAATTAACCTCCTTGACACAGTATAGGCCCTAGCGCGCGCGCGCGCGCTACATATTTGTTGTGTGTTGTGTGTGTGTGTTGTGTGTGTGTGTGTGTGTGTGTGTTGTGTGTGTGTGTGTGTGTGTACTATGATAATAGCACTATTATGTACAGCTTGTACCTTACTTGGCTGAACTGGCTTTACTCGTGTACAAACTGAATGAAATTTGATCGAATTGGTTTCACCGATTAAAAAAAAAACAAAAAAAAAAACTGAAAGAAGAGTGAGAGAGAGAAAAAAAAAGATGTGAGTTCTTTGATATTCAGCTAAGTATAGCTACTTTTCAGTGGAAACAATTTAAATTGTTAAATCATTCAAGTAAAGGACAGCAATAATGAAGTACACACATAATAGGCTTATATGCCACAAATGAACGCACCTTTGTTGGCTAACTGGGGATCGATCGTAAAGCTGGTTTTCAGAGGAAACTTTTAAATTGTTTGATCTTACAAAATTAAGGACCTCAATACAACCTGATAGGCCTATATGCCACAAGTGAGCGCACTTTTAAGGATTACTGGGGATCCGTCATTTGGGCACAGATCACGTGGCTCACCTTTGACCTCTCCGTGGGTAAAGTTTGCGGACGACAGTGCTGTTTTGTGTCTTTTATCTGGATCAGTCCGAGACCCTTGTCCAGCCCTCGTCAAGTTCGTCCATTGGTGTGATAAGGCCTATCTGGCGCTAAATGTTTTATAAACCTAAAAATCTTCCCATTGATTTGAGCAGATCAGAACACACTTCTGAGAGTATATCATTATCCATGACCAAAAAGTTGAAAACTAGGAACTGGTGTGGTGTGTGTGTGTGTGTGTGTGTGTGTGTGTGTGTGTGTGTGTTTATTGATTTATTTTCA
>CM060336.1:51007251-51009751 GCA_030674155.1 Stramonita haemastoma
TGTGTGTATGCAGTTTTGTAAATGTCATCTGTTCCCATCAGCACGCGATGACCTACTCTTACGAAAAGTGAAACAGGAATTAATATGTGGGCAAGATGTTCTGCGTGCGTTCGCATACAGGGCATTGGCAGAGGGTATATAGGAGGAAGTGTTTCTAAGGTCAGTGGATTGATACCTGGGTTGTTGGGTCAGTAGAGTGCCAGACTTGTGATATAAAGGTTGTGAGTTTGATTCCTAGCAAGGGACATGGTTGGCTGGGTTGGATGTAGGCCTAAGTTTAAAACTCGATCCCAGGGTCATGGGTTTGAATCTTATTCATTTTATTTATTTATTCTTTTTATTTCAAGGATAATGGAATAAACACTCATGTGCTTTTTTTTTTTTTTTTTTTTTTTTTTTTTTTTTTTTTTACATCTAGTTCACCAGTGTATATAGTTTTGTTAGTTTTGTCATCTGTTCCCACATGCACTAATAACCTACTCTTTCGAATAGTGAAACGGGTTTTAACGTGTGCACAAGGTGTTCTGCATGTGTTCACACATGGGACCTCGGTTTATAGTCCCATCCGAAGGACCTTTGGGAGGAATGGAGTCGGCACTGATGTTAACTCCAGAGGAAAAATCCTCTTGAACGAGAATCAAACTGGGGTCAGCAGATCACGAGCGCATCACTCTAACCACCAGGCTACCGGGTCCCCTATCTGTCTGGGAGAGACTTTTTCTTCAATATCAACATTTGTTCACAATCCACACTCCCCCAGCCCAATGGATAACAATTGGATCAAAATCCTGTATATAAACACTGTAATGAAAATAAACAAAAACTTCAGGCTTGTCCCTTTTTCACAAAACTAGAATCAACAACCCACCCCCCCCCCCCCCCCCCCCCCCCAATTATGTAAACACCAGTGTCACGTTTATACATCATCAATGAAAGCGACATGGGGTGACTGTGATGGTAGGAAAACAGTGCTTTTGCCACACTCCCATCAGTGTTGAAGCTCATAGCTCTAGCTGGTGAACACAGAAGAAAAAGAAAAAAAAGCAAGAAGATGATGAAAAAGACAAAGAAAAAGAAAGGAAGAGAGAAAGGAAACAAGGTAGGAAGGAAGGAAAGAGGGGAAAAGAAGGAGAAGGAGAAGAAGAAGAAGAAGAAGAAGAAGAAGAAGAAGAAGAAGAAGAAGAAGAAGAAGAAGAAGAAGAAGAACAAGAAGAACAAGAAGAACAAGAAGAACAAGAAGAACAAGAAGAGATAAAAGACCTTCAGCCTCCCCACATAAAACTGCCAACATCCACAATCTGTCTTCACATATACCCCCATTCTACCAGTGCCGGGTAGTGTAGATTCTCTCTCTCTCCCCCCCCTTTGTCACCTTTCACTGATTATCACCATTGACCAGACCCCTTAAAGGTTGAGAGTTCAACTCTTCCCTACCCTACATAAACATAGACATTTTTTATGACTCCTTTTGTATGTTGTGTTGTTGTGGTCGTGGTGTAGTAATGTTAGAAAGGTTTTTTTCCCAATCTTGTGGGGTAATTATTGTTCTTGTCCACCAGATTGGTAACCTAGGTGTCAGCACACTAAGGGGAAGGAGAAAGAAAAGGTCAGAGGTTAAAAAACTATTTTGTAGTGCCATTGTGGTGGTGGTAGTAAGTAATACACTTGCAGTCTGGTTTTGTAATCTTGTTGTTCATTGATTGTGTTTGAAATGGATGGAGAGGGGAACGTAATGTGAAAAAGATAAGTGGCAAGACAATTACTCCATACTTACCCTGAAATTTTTCTGCTCCAGTGTAGTTTATTTATTTATTTATTCGTTAATTGATTAATTAATAAATTAACTAATTATTTTCATACCACTTTATGTCTCTGCAGATTTCTCTGCGTGAAATTTGGGCTGCTCTCCCCGGGGAGAGCACGTCGCCACAAGTGCAGCGCCTACCCATTGTTTTCTTTCTCCTGTCTGCAACTGTATTTGTTTCCCTATCAGAGTGTTTTTTTCTACAGAATTTTGCCAGGGACAACCCTTTTGATGCCGTGGGTTCTTTTACGTGCGCTGAATAATGATGTGTAACACAGGGACCCCGGTTTTGTTTACAGTCTCATCCGAAAGACTAGCACCCAGACCACAACTCATGATCTAATGGATGAGGGAAAAGGTTTGGGCCCAAATGGGATTTGAGCCACCGCACACTCCGACCTGGACTTTTTGCTTCCTCTAGACCACCAACTGATCTTTTCTGTTGTTGTTGTTGTTACTGTTGTAGTTGGTCCATCCTCGGTTTTACGCTCTGGGGGTCACCCAGTATATGTACTCTGTCTCAGTTTTCACACAAGGGAAAATTCCCCGAAATTGATATGTGGCTACCCTCATGGTGGATAAAAATGCTTGCCCACACAAAATCTCACCACTGGTGAACCTCATAGCTTTAGCCAATGAATAGAAAAAAAAGTCACATAAACAAACAAAACCACCAGGGAATAACTGTGAGGCTAT